>VXAA01005852.1:5755-42589 GCA_013399115.1 Anseranas semipalmata | reverse complement strand
AAAAAAAAACCCACCCTCTTTTAACATCATTCCATCCCCAAATAATTCAGACTCTTTTCTCTAGAAATGATCTGCTAGAGAATCAACAAGTTCCCAGGTACACACTATTTACAACACTCCAGCAACTTTTCACCTAAGTGCAGTGCTACAGGAAAACCACCACTGCCACAACCCATCCAAGATCACCAATTACCCCCCTTTGCCAGTAACACGTACCTCGAGCTGCTTCAAGGTATCACCAAGTACTGCTTTTTTCTATTGTTTAAAGCCTTAAGATGCCAACGCAGCCGTCCAGCTGCCTTGCCACTCCAGGATAGAAGAGGTCGCTGGACTTCAGCCTGCAGCCCCTGTGCTTGCAGGAGAGCAGAAACTCCAAATGACAGAAAACTCATGGTGCCCCCTGCTAACCCTGGTTAATTATCCTCAGTCTTACTATTGATTTTTGCAGGTTTCCATTTCTATGCATGTCTACCAGACTAAAGAGCCACTGCTGACAATTTCTTCTTGCACAGGAACCCATAAATACATCTGAAGGCACTCCTTTCCGAACTTTCTCTTGGTTAAGCTCATCATGTTGACCTCTAGACTTATCATGAGCTATGTTTTACATTTCTACAGGAAGAAATGAGATTCACAAATTGCAGTATGGTTTCAGGACAGACTTTGGGTGAGTGAAAAACTAAGTCCCGTAGCATGGCAGGAAACTGTACACGCTGTTCGTTAGCACTCTTAATGGCTTACATTAAACCTAGGGAAAGGAGCGAGTCCTGAGCCCGGTATAGCCAGCCAGGCACTAAACATCCTGCGTGGCCAATACAGGCAAGCCTCCAAACAATGTGATTTTTCTAGTTCAGTATCTTAAATTGTGATCAGTCTTTCCAGGATTGAACACTGCCACGCTGAAACCGTCTGCCTTCGCAGTGTACCTATGGGGGATGCATAACCACCTTCATTTCTGAACGCGTCTTACACTTAAGGAGCTGTTTACACACCAAGGGGAAAAAAGAACATATAGTCTCAAATTTTCCCGACTTTGATTTTTTTTAAAGGTCTTTGGCTTTTTTTTTTTTTTTAATCCTATTTAGTCATGCATTCTGTTCAAAGGGTCCTTCACACGTAAGATGACAATCACAACTTCAAGTAGCTTCTGGTTTTCTATTCTGCTCTCAAATTTCAAAAGCCCATTTTGTCAACAGTACAAAGACAGACTGAAAATACTTTTATCCTGATGGTTCAGGATGGTTCAGTTTTATCCTGATGGTTTCCAGGAAACGTGTAGCCCTCTGTGACTGTAAGCATCCTTAAAGTGTCCGTAACTTCTCCCTTATTTCAGTACTTTCTCCAACTTTCACTGTTAGTATCAGATTTTGAAAATTCGCATATGTACTATTTAATCTTTTCTTACTTGCTCTCCAATTCATACCCAGCTTCCCGCTAAGTTACAAGCCTATTGCCTGCCAACTCCTAGTAGCATAGATTATGATCATCACCACAGCTTACCTTTATTCTGTTCCAAGGACGGCCATCTAATTTATTTCAGGAAGGACGATGCAGCTTATTAGGGATAAGGGATATGCAAATGTTACCGTACACACTGATGTTTTATTTTTAGCAGCTCAGTGATATTTATGAGGCTGTGAAGAACGGACGCAGGGCTGCTGCAGGATGAAGTACCAGGGGTAGGTATGAAAAACCTGCACATCTGCAGGGCAGGACGAGGAGCAGGCACCAGTGCCTGGAATCCATGAAGAGGGAGAGAAGGCCAAATGCCCCAGGCATCATCACGGCTTGTTGCAACTGTTCTCAGAAATCAAGTAACTAGGAAAAAAATTAACAACTTGACCCTAAAGCTTAGCTCATCTTGGGCATTCCTTATTACTAAAGTTATTCATGTGGTTTAAGTGCTAGAACAACAAAATAAGTAAGGGAATCTGAAACATCTCTGTTGGGAAAGGATTGAGAGAGAGGAGTTTCAAGTTAACCTGAATACATTGAATTCAGCAGTCCTTTTTCTAAATTTCTTACATGACCCTTAGATACCCCCCACAGTGTGCTTCAGTTTGCCAATCTGATTACCTCTCATAGCAACGCTAGAAGCTTTCGTGTTTTTCAAGATATTGCTGTCTTCAAGGAACTGTCAAATATTTCACTGCAGATCTGCTGATGCCTTTGCTGTAAAGTCATCATTAAAGGTGCAAACAAAATCCTTTCGTAAAACATCAGAATATGTAACAATGAATATAATGCATCAGGAGTGGTGAATTCACCCTGTGCCATTTCTTAGTAGCCCCTTTTCAACTGGAAAGAGCATACGCAGACCTAAACCTGAAACCATAAGTTATGGCAAAGTTCTTGCACAAAAGTGCTTAAGAAAAATCTTGCTCTACTTTGTCTTCTCATGGCCTTTGATATGCCAGGGACGCTCAAAATGCAACAAGATCCCAAGTGACAATGAAAATCTGATACAAGCCAGAGGAACTGTGTGTTGTCTGCTTAAGACTTCGTAACTGTGTATGGAAAACTACAGAGTATGCCTTATGCTGGCATCTGCAAAGCGTAACAGATTACTTGTCCAATCCCACTGGCAGAAAAATCTGTATTTAATAGCTTTTTGTCATTCTGTAGTAACGAGGAACTTTAAGGACTTGGATCATAACTTAATCACTCTTGTTGGTCACAGTTATTTCCCTAAAACAAGAGTAACAGCTCCCAGACAACTACCACAACCTGAACCACCTGGAATGGCATACTGGTAAGGTTATTTTAACTAGACAAATACATCAGGTATGTTTCACTTTATGCATATTCTCTTCCATCCTGAGTATTAAGCAGTGAAGAAATCATATCAGTACCTATTCCAACATAAAGGTAGAGAAAAAAAAAGTTTCCTACCCCACCATTTCAGCATGTTGAATTTATCTCTGCCATAATAAACTGTATGATTTTGGAACTAATGCTAATGGAAGAGAAAACAGAAGGAAAAAACCTGTGTGAAAGTCGTAGGGACTTCCTTTATAAAATAACTGTTGGATGAAAAAGCAACAGCACCATCTAGGGGATACTGCATGTTCTTACATCGGTGGGTACTCAGGACAAGATGAACGGTTTTTTAGGATTTGTATTTTTAGTTTGAGAGTTACTCTAGTTGGAATTTAGTCTTAACTACAGTATCAACAGTAAAATCACAGCTTAAAAAAAAGACTGACGCAAAAAACTGTATTAGACTTTGGATGAAATCTACTTACAGTAGTACTTCAGCACCAAAAAGTGGGCAGTTAGGCTGATAGATGTATATACAATTAAATGATATGTCAAAGTCTTAAAATGCTTAGTTATTTATAATGAAATCTATACAAAACAGTTAAAAACGTGTTTTTATATACATTTGAAAAAAAAAAAAAGTATTGTCTTCATTAGCAGAACATATTAAAACTGGTTCTCTTATCCCATCCGAACCCAAACCTCTCTCTGTGGCTTGTAACTATCACAAAAAACCCAATGTATTGCTTCAACAAGCCAAGTCATAAGGCTAATTTCTGAAACCTACCGCTGTATACCGATTTAAGCTTTTAAACTCCCAAAATGGTCACTTTAAAAACAGCATGTAAGAGTAAAATACAGATTTTTAAAAGCCTTAGCTCACTTCTAAATTCGGAGGTTCAACTTTTAAAGATGCTGAACCACTTATCCCCCAGTTTTGAAAAACTGATTTATAGCAAAATACATCCCCTGCACCCCTTTTGTACTAGAATTTACACACCTGCCTGTTTAACAGGAACTTTTTAAACAACTTGGCCTCACTTTAAGTTTTATATTTAAATAAATAATCAAAGATTAACTAGAGTAGACGAGCATTTCATGTGCTTATGGCACAAAGAAACACCTCATACACTGTAACCCTAATTCTTGTAAAGCATGAAAACGAAAATGCACTAGCAAATCCACATTGCTACCAGTTAGTGATTTTGCTTATTTCCAAACATTCATCAACAAGAATTTTAAAAAAATAAACTATATTTTTCGGCTTATGAAAAAATCTTAACTCTAAGTGAGCACAAGTGCAAGAAAGTTAACCAATTCCAAAATTCCTGGGGCTTTTCCAGCACTGTCAGAGACACTTTTTCTCTCACATGCTATTTAAAAATACAAATATTTATTAAACATTCTCTTTTTTGATGGTGTTTTGCTCAACAGCTAACAAAGAGACACAGCAAAACAAAGATCCCTTTTCACTGAAAGCTCTTTCAGTACCTGGGCAAGGGCTTCAATAGCACGAGCTGTAGAATTCGCTGCAGATTTGCTTGTTAACAGGAGTACATTCCACTGTCACAGGTTTACTAGATGTCGGTAACTACATCTCTTTTTTGGAAACGATTTTTAAGACGCAGCTTTTGCAATACTATCTTGTTAAAACACACTGAAGCTTCAAGGGTCCAATGAACAACTCTAATAGGCAAAGTGCTCTAAGACATCACAATACAAGGGCATCTTGGATACTCAAATCCCAAGATATTTTAAAGTGCACTCCAGTGTCCCAATTCCTTAGGATTGTTCAGCAGAACTTTGAGAGGGGCTGGGCTCAGTGCCGTCCTCAGTGCTACTGTCCACATCTTGCTCCATTGCGGTCTCCTCATCGTCGAGACGCTGACTGGTGAAGTTGTTGAGCTCCAGGAGCCCGCTGGGTTCCACTACCACATTGGAGCTGGAGTGACAAGGGATGGAATATTGAGGGATAGTCTGAAAGAAAGAAAAATATTTAAGTTTTAACATGCACAGCTTTTGCAGGTAAAGGCATCTGCGCAAGTGCAGGTACTCATGGAAAAGGGGTATTTCCAAGAGCAATTTTCCCTAGCTAAGGCCTGTTGCATGTCACATTACATTAGCCAAAGCTTCAAAGGACCCTTTCACAGGATTAAATTGTGAAAGATAAAATTTGAATACTCTTGCTGGTAAGGCACTGATCTTGGGCTTGGATCTTCACTAAAGGTCTGTGACAGACTTCCAGCACAACCAACAACTATCGATATCCACCACCCATCACTCCCCAAATGCAAAGCAGAGAGAATACTCTCTTCAGCCTTATCTTTTTCTTACTTTGCTTCAGACTAGACATTCAGATTTAAGGACTAGCTATATTTTCTGTATATGATACGATACAAGCTCTGACCCTGTTTCAGAGCTGCACTAGCACAGAGGCTGAGGAAACAAAATGGATCTAAGCTATTTATTTCTGCTTATACTTTTGTTGGTTCTAGAAATTAAATCTACATCTTTATACAATTCAAGTTCTGGGCAGTATTTTGATTCTGAAAAGATTGTAGCATGCCACAATGATAAACAATACAGATTCTCAAAATACACAGATTCGAAGTAAAATAGAAATCTACCTTTGTCTATTTAGGGAAATGAGGACTAAGAATTAATACAAAAGTTTCTACAAAAGCAAAGTTAGCTGCAATGAAGATTTTACAAAGTAACATGAAAAATTTGAAAGCTCTGTACACAAGTATTTTTCTCCATCAAAAGTATTTCACTGTAACACGATACACAATAAAAACATTTCAATCCACGCTATCATTTGTGTAAACATACACAACGCCAACTTGTCTACAAAGATTCATACTGTAACACTATGAGTCCTCAGATGACTTAAATACTTCACCAGTTGACATTCTCACCATGTATTACATCATAAAACATCATATTTAAGACAGCAGAATCAATTAAAATATCATTCATCAGATAGGCAATGATTCAAAGCATTTAGACTAAAGATATAGTCGATTTATCATAAAAGTGGAAAGACTGTTCATATGCAAACTTTCTGTTAACAAACTTCCTTGTGAATCCAGACCTTATTTGCTGAACTCTCCCACTCTCCCACCCAGAAAGCAGAACCCCTCTACTTCATTTTTTTGCCCTAATTAATTTTATACTCAGAGGTAACTTTAAAAGGTATTGAAAAAATTCTAATCATAGTTCCATAGTAAGTGGTGATGGTCACATTTTTAACCGTTTCAAAGGGAGGTACTTTGTAATAGATGAGCTTGTTTTGTTTTCTTAACAGAAAAACAAAGGAAGACACTGAGAACACCGTGAACAACATAGTGCTGGAGAAACTCGAGCTCATTTTTACAAGAGCTACACACTTTGAAGTAGTGATCCATTGCAAGCATAGGAGTAGAAAAAAAACCAAAAACTGAAGAAAAAAAATACTTGAACATCGTTCAGTTGCTATCATCACATTAGACAAAGCGAGTTTGCTCTGTTCAACCTTTGTCTTATTTGCTCTGGTCTTCTCTTACCTGGATAACAATTTCTGATGAAATCTCTTCAGCTTTCTTTTGTGATATATTCTGAATGTGTATAAACTGGTTTGTTGTAGGCATTCCTTGTGCATCGAGTTTCCTCTCTGTTATAGTAGGACCAACAGCAGGAGGACTTGAACTGGATTCTTTACATGTCTGTTGCTGGGGGATGGAAGTTGCCGTCATCCCTACTGCAGTCACCCTCGGCACCTGGGTACAAGGTGACGACTCTGCTTCGCTAGCGGGTTTACTAGTGGATATGGCCTTGGTTTGGGGATCCACTATCATAGTTTCTACGTTTGTATCAATCTGAGCTTCCACCATAGACATTCTCAAAATGTCTGCTACTGCTGTCTTCATGGATGCCTGCATGGGAAATAGGCTCGTAACTGGCAGTGCCAGTTTGGGCACAGAACTGCCACCTGCTACCTTTGAAACAGGAGGCTGATGCCCCTCAAAAGTTATCTTTGTAACAGTGGATCCTTGCGTTATAATTGGATGCTGCACCTGAAAATCAAATTTTTGTTGTGCATGTTACAGCTAGATTTTTTTTTTTTATTGAAAATCTAATCAATAATTCCAAGGACAGTATGGCACAAACAACATACTTGCTATTAGGAAGACAGTTGAAACTCAGTGTTTTAACAAAGGAATTAGCAATGATATGGTAACAGTTAATTGAAGCCTGGGGAAAGGCAGCTCTTTGGGCTGCTAGATAAGGATTGTAGCAATATAATACCACAGCAGCCTCGTTTTCCTTTGGGATTTACATCCCCATGTGATGTTTGTTAACCCTCTTGTTTTCACATGTACTCCTGAAAGGGCCAAAAAATTGTACTTTTCTGAAGTGTTTTTTTCTTTTTTTTTTTTTTTTGCCATGTTCCTTAGTCTTTTCATTTTCCCCTCCCAAGGAAAATCAAATTACTCCTGTATACAAAGACATTTAACTTCAGGAAGATGTAAACTACAAAGGAAGACGTACAATGGAGAGCCTTAGGAGACTGCAGTGTATTCATCTTTATTTCCACAGAAATAAAAAGTGCTACGGGAACGGAAATTAATAACGTGTCATATCTAAAAAATAAAAGAAAATAATTAGGGACAAATTCCATGCACCGGTGGTGGCAGAAATTCATAAAAACTGTCCAACAAAACACGTTTGTGAGCTCTATGGACTTTTCCCCTATAACATGTGCTTCTCTTTCCTAGTGTCAACCTTCTGACGGGGTAATTAATACCAGCGGAATGAGGAGTTCTCTCTTGCCAGGACAAAACACTGCTACAGCGACAGGGTTGGTGTTTTGATTTTTCCTTGAACAGCGACGTGTATTTTGCATGCTATCAATATTCCGTTACCTGGCTTGCTGGCTGTTTCTCTGAAGAGGCAGGTAGCTGCATTTGATTCTGGGGGGGTTGGGGTTGCACGTAGATTTTTTGTGCCGTTGGTGCCTGTTGCAGTTTGGGCAGCTGCTGCGTGGTTTTTACTGCAAGCACCTGTACTACAGTTTGCTGTGGCTGTGCCACTAAGGTAGGGAGTTGCCTTTCTTTGGCCATCATGTGGTGTGAGGGGTGCTGTGCATCTGGTTTGGTCTGTGCTTGCTCTTGCTGCAGGGGGGTTAGCTTTTGATGCCTTATAGAAAGCTGGGGCATTTGTGGGAGTTTGTGCTGGATTTGATCGGCCTGCAGGTGGATTGTCTGCTTCTGTTTAGTCTGGAAACACTGCAGAGTTTTCACTTGCAGTTGAGTCTGTTCCAGCTGCGGCTGACTCAGTTTTTGCTGTTTTTGTGCCTGCGATTGTGTCAGGGCAGATCTGTAGAACAGGCCAGTCTGAGGATCTAAGGTGTCCATCTCTTCCACTTCTCCTTCCTCGGTTCCAAGTTGTTCACTGTGTTTGGTAAACGCAGTGTGACTGCTTAAGGCCTTAAGAAGAGTAAGTTGGAGTTAGCAAAGAGAAATCTGAATTATAAGAATGCACAGTCTAAAAATAGTTTTAATGCTTGAACTATACTACTTCAACTTGTTTTACCATTACCGACTCCCACCTCACATAAACCCTTACACAGAATTCATGATACCTGTGCAATCAATAGCTATTTTTAACACATTCAAATGTGGCAAATCCCCATGTGACAACATTAGCTATGTAACTAATCCTCAATGGAGACCACTCAGCCCTTGTTTGCATGAGACTAAAGTTCAAAACCACTGAACCTGCATGGCAGTTGAATCTGAAGGAGCAGGGATTAGCAGGTGGCTGAACCAGCAGCTCCTCATCAAAACCAGTGTCTACACAAATTCTTACTGTGCCTCTTGAAAGCCTCGCCACCTACTCCATGATTTCTGCTGCAGCTCCCCATATAACTACTATCTATCCTATTTCAGTACAGATCCTCTCCTTTCTTTCCTTCCTCAAAATTTTATTACAATTTTTCTTGGGCATTGCACAAACATTGCTTAATTTTTTCTAAGGGAGCAAGAGACCTATGTTACTATGCTTTGTATACCACGGCATAAGCATATTAATAAGTGACTCTAGCAGGATGAAGCAGCCTACGCAAGCATCAGTGAAAATACCCTCTTTGCAATAGGTTTATAACCATAATGCAGCACTGCCCTGGTCCACAGCTGAGGTTGCTAGAGGTTAAAGCACTGCAGAGTTGAGCAGTGTGTATGCACCAGGTGGTAATCTCTTACTCATCATTGACAAAAATGTCAGTTCTTGAACGAAGGCATCAGCATGGCTTCAGTAATATTTCACCATAAGCTACCTTGTTTGTTTTAATTGTTTGGGATCCTTACCATAAAGGTCTAAATATAATCTTGCTTTTTGATTCAGCAAGTAGAGAAGTTTGCCTATTCATAAATTAAAGCCCTCGAATCAAAGACACTTGTGCTCTGCGTACAGTCCAGATTCTGCTTCTTCTTCCCCTACACTAACACCAATGTAATCTGAAGAACACAGACCCCTACAACACAACATGTAGAAAAAACCAGCTTGTTGCCATCAAAGAGATGACGTACAGACAGCAAGAACTAATCTAGGAAACACTATCTTTTCCACAGTGGCTGTGAATACCTCTTACTTAACGCTCTCAGGTCATCTCATTAACTGCTTCCCTTTTGTCCCACCACCCTCTCCATCAAAACAGGCAACATTAAACTGAAGTTACTAATTTGCCCTCACACTTTGCATTTCCAGTGGCAACGACATAACTCATTCAGAACAAACCCTGGTCCCATGCAATTCACATAACCTACTGCTGTTTATAGACTGTGTGGAAAAGAAAGGGTACAACCTGCTGCATGATATGGGTAATTGCGCCTGTGGAGGATGCGGGGATAGATTTCACCACAACAGAAGTCTGCGTTGCTGTCTGTGACTGCGCCACGTGCTGCAGCAGAGTCCTCTGGGGCTGGGATGACTGCTGGTGGGGCTGGGACCGATGACTAACTGAAAGTAAAGAAGTCAGTGGCACTTCTCCAGAACTGACTGCAGTAACTTAATTATTTGCTTTGCATTTAACCTTCAGCTGAAAGCATGAGTGAAATAAAGATCTGAGTATGAAATACATCTTTTACAGTATGCTAGCTTCAACCTTTAAGTGCACAGCTATTCTGAGAAGCCTCTTAAAATAGCATCTCAGGGCTTCTGCTTTTGTCTCTATTGCCTAAGTAATTGTGCTTGGTCCAAATCTCCTCTGGTTTCCCTCTCCCAACACAACAACTTTGCATACAGAATCTATATTTTCAGCTGGGTTCTTTTTATACAACCAGCACAACACCATATAGCAAATTACAGTGTACAATTACTACAAATTATTCTGTAACCTTTACAGGTGCTAAAAGCACCTGCACAATTGACTGCAATTAAGAACAGCAAGCCTTGCTCACTGAATTTCTATCACTGATGAATCACAAGAAATACTCTCTAGAGCATAGGCTAAATTTGCAAGATTAGCAATTAGAAAATGTTCAGGTATTAAGAAAACAAGCAAGCTTGATAAGAAATCACAGGAAAAAAAAATAGAGACCTTGTCATGGGTCTACGACACTTGTTAGAGCAGATACAACGCAAGTTCTGGAGCTACAGTTACGGCTCCGTACTTAAATAGTGGATTGACAGAGAAATGATCTTCTGGTGACAAAAAAAACAAACCATTCTATATTGCAGTCACTGATAACATACGAATTCAAATTATACGCCTGTCCATACCAATATGTAAATATTTGCTTTAATTAACTTTTTAGTCATACAATACTGAATAACTGAAGGAGAAAAAGCAAAGTTTATATTCAGTTATAATATAACTGAAAGTTAAGAGATACTAGAGACCTTGCTGAAAGTTATAAGGTCAAATTTTGAATTAACATGATGATTTTACTTTCCCACTCCAGGAAAGGAGTTGGATTATATCAATACCAGCCTGCATGCTGTGCCAGATCCGTCGTGGGTATCCTGCAACAGTTCCTGCACAATTTAAAGCTTCATTTAGAAGTAAAGTTTCTAACCTATATGGTTGTGTAGATATTCTTCCGAATGTGAACCAATACAGTGTTGTCTTCCTGAGTCTGCAGACAGACAAAAATAGTGACACTAAGACGTGTGAACTGCTCCCTCCAGTTCACTAGGAAGTACATGTTGAATCCCAGCTCCCCATACAGATTAAAGTGTACCTAATCCTTTGGTCTAAGCACATGCAGGAGATTTTACAACAGATTATAGCTTGTAGACTATCTTATGACTGAATTTTCTAGCAGAAAATACAGCTCCATGGATTACTGATGAATCCTGAGAAGCACAAATTAAACCAAAAGGAAACACTGAATTACCTGCATGCCCTGGCAGTGTTCACTTAAACTGGGTGAAAGGGAAGGGGCAAAAATGTAAGAGCAAAATAGCCAGTTTTGTGCTGTAGCAGACTGCTGTTAGTCAACCCACAGTAGCCTGCATTTCTCTGGTAGATTCCTGCAAATCATCTCAAAGTTTAAAAAACAAACAAACAAAAAACCCCAAACACTATTTCAAGCAGTAATCACAGCTCAGGGAAACTTTCAACTTTTGTGTTCCATACAGCTTCTAAACTGTAGGAAAGAACTCAAGCCTACAGATACTGACTGTAACTCCCTCCTCTCCCCCCAGCACCCAAAGGGTCCTAGTTTACATCAGCTTTTACAGCAAGACCCAGCAAAAACTGGAACCTTGAATGTCAGTGAACACGACTGACTTGTTAATTGGAGATCAGTTTAATACCATTTATTGTACTCTGGAGACTCTTTTAAAAGGGATCCAAGGGAGCATGACTCAAACATTCAAAATTGAAGCCAGATACAGTAAGTGTTATTTAAAAGAATAACAATAACCCCCCACCTCCAATTCTACATTACTTAAATTTAGACCATACAAGGGATGGAAGCAAGGGGAGGAGGTGAGAACAGGAAAATGAAAACATCAGATTGGACATTTAACACTAAGAACACTGAAGTTACAGACAGGTACTTATTTCTCTTTTCCAATGTGCATTTTAAACACACTTTTGTATTTTTGTATTTTCCAAGTAAAGTAAGTAGGGAGACCAATAATGCGGACTTAAGAAATTAAAACAAGAAACATATAATTTGATTGTCTCATGTATATATGGGAGGTGGCTCAAAACTAGAGTTCTGGGGGAGCAGAGAGCATCAGAGACACATGGTATAATTAGAAAGTTGTCCAGTGGAAAGGAGTCATTGGGTGAGACAAAAAGGACATCCAGATAGAAGGACTTAAGAGTTTAAAAAAAAAAGTTAAGGGTTGATTCCCAACCATAGTTCTAGTTTAAATAATTCATTTGTTTAAAAAGTGCAAATTTAGCAGAACAGATCCTTCCAGCAAATGACGAAGCTGGGGACTACGTTAGCATGCTAAATGCACACCTGGCTGAAAAACCTACTTAATGCTTGTAAGCAAGTAACATTTTGCAAACATGGATGAAACTAACTCAAAATCTGACTTCTCCGAAACCATTTAGTGCACAGTTCTTGTAACTTCACTTCTACTTTTTCATTACTAGACATTTTCCCTAAGGACAGGTGGAACAGCCTTTCCTCACCATCAGATCAGAGGACAGAACATCTGTTCCACTAGTATGTCTTGAAGCAACAACCAGTTGTTTCACTTAGAAACATTCTCCAGCATGTCCCAGAAAAGCAGATGCAATTTCTGCCCCGCTCTGCACAGGGTCTCAGGAATGGAAGAAAACATGCATTTCCTCTATTGAGAATTAGAGTGAAACACAAGTGAAAGGAAACTCCACTGTAAGAAAACTCCAAATGAAGTCCCCAGACTTCAATTGCAAACCCGCAATCACACTATCTTAGTCACTTACCAGTTGTGATATATTCGGCAACTAATTCCGACTCTACTACTGCAATTGAAGGGCTTTCTGGAGAATGCCTCTTTTCTTGGGTCATCTGGATTGGGACAGCCATTTGGCTCAAGTCAATGGTAGGCTGCCTTGGCTTCGATTCTAACTTCTCCTTCACTGCTTTAGAAGAAAAGCAGGATACATTACAATAAATCTCCAATATAAACGCAATACTTTAATTCGATTGTGTATATTATATAATTGTTTCAAATGAACTTTTATAGGAAGAAAGGAATCAAGGTGACTACAGAACTTATTACAAACTGCTGCTTAAACAGGTAGCAGCCGAGTGCTTTGAAGTGATCCTGAACAACCACATGTGTTTTCACACCTGTTGTCTGCTGAAGTTCTAGCAAAGCCTTTATCGTGGAAGTAGCTGATTGAGATTCATTGGATACATCCTGGTAAATTATTGTAGGGCTTGTGTCCACAGCTATTTCATGTTCTGACCAATCTTGACTTCTTGAAGCAATCACATGGACTACAGGCTGAGAATCTATTCACAAAAGAACAAAGACACTAAGTTGTCATAGAACCAATCAGGTTGGAGGTCTCTTGTCCAACCTCTTGCTCGAAGCAGGGGTAGGGGTTCAAAATTAGATCAGGTTAGTCATTATCCATTAGTTTTCAGCTTTGACAAGGGTGGTATAATCTCATTCTACAATGCTTTTGTTTAGTTTTTAATTATAAGTGACTCAAAGTAAAACACAGCTGATATTATCAACAGTTTCCAACAAAAAGATCCTGTTTCTCAGTTGTTTATAAAAGCTTTGGTTTGAACAACCAAAGTTCAGCAGGCTTCTTTGTATGTTGAATTCACCTTGAACTTTTTCAGAAAGTTTTAACAGTTCAGATTATCAACATGTCTTCAGCATTCTGAATTTACACCTCCTAAGTTTTGTTAAGTTTGTTGAATCTTCAGAATTTTTTAAAAATTACTTAAAATGACAGTACAGACCAACAGCTACAGAATTATATGGAAAAAGTGACTGAATGGCACATAAATATGTACATGTGTTTTACTCAGAGACATTTGCTTTTATTTAATGCTGTGATAGACCCTATGGCCACTCCTGACCAAAGGCTGGGTGTTAGTTACTTTATAAATAAATCTATTTATTATTTATTCTCCTCTATCACATGAGAAGCTGCACATGTATTATGGCTTTAAGTCATGGTGGCGTCTCCATCAGTGGTGCATGTTCGATATATGTCCCGATGCACATAACTTGTTCCCATAAAAGGACCAAGCTTCATGTTGTTTTCATGTTTTCAGTCACCCAGTGGACACTTAGGAATCCACTTAGGAAAGCTGGTGGCAGAGCATGGGCTGTCAAAAACAGTTGCTACAGTGCCTGCTTCTGACAAACTCCCCCCCCAAAAAGAAGGGTACAGGCTGCAGGCCCCAGGCAGTGTAACAGCAAGTCAGAGGCCAGCAAGAAAACATTATCTCCACTTTCCACACATGAAGATGATTCATATAGTAAATAGCTCATAGAAGATAAATAAGCCCATAAGGGAAGTGAACACTGATGCTCACTGCTAACAGATTGGGTGAAAAACTGTGCTGAAGAGATGCAGTGAATTATATGAAACTAGCTAACATATTTGGGAGAAAGTCCATTCATATTTTACGAAACACTAATACATACCTTGAGAACTCTGGGAGGACTCTGTAGAAGAAGAACTGCTATCAGTGTAGCTTTGTGGTTCTTCTTTCACTTCTGGGAGAGATGAATTTCCTGTCTCTGCTACCCTTGATGCCTGCTGTAATGTTTCAGTTACCAACTGCCTAGTTTGTTCACTCACAACTGTTGCTTGAAATGTCACTGGCTTTGGTTTTATGAGAACCTAATTAGAAAGACAGATTGCATACAGTAAGAGCACTCAAGAAAACAGATCTGAGCAATCAGAGAACAGTGTGCCACTAAAATAGATCAATGTACAAGACTTGCATACTATTGATAACTTGCTAAAAGAAGTCTACCTGTAAATTCAGCAGCTCTGATTATTAAACCAGTGAATGGCAGTGCACAAGAATGTACGTCTCAGTAATTTGGAGCACTTAACACAATGAAGCACTAAACAGTCATTCTTCATGGCTGGATACAATGGTGTGGACAAAAGACAGCTACATAAGTGAGCTGGAACATGCACTGCATTGATAAGGACAAGCAACTCTCTTCCTTAGCCCACAACAGTCTTGAACGATCAAGACACAAAATATTACACCTGATGTAAGTTTAGTTCTTTTATATTTAAAGTGCAGCCAGAGAAAAAGTTGAAACAGAGTGTCCAGAAATAAGCCAGATTCTCTATCTGCAGCCCCACCAACTACACAAGGCTGCAGGGACAATCTGAAAATACATTAATTATAGAACAACTTCAATAAAACTAACATTTGACACATGACCTATGTCCAGTCTCCACATCTTTACTTTTAACGATCTAGTCATTAACTTTAAGACTTAAAAGAGGCATCTAGAGCCATCACCAGACAGCTTAAGTTTCAGCTGCATAACACGCTTAGTAATTCCTTTTGGCTTGGTCTAGGCCTCCAAGAACAGATAACAAATGCCAACACTGTGCTCAAGAAGCCAGAATCAAGGCCACCTCAACATTTCCCTAGGTCTCATTCCCCTTAGACACATTCTACATAAATTAATCTTGCAACAGATGTGGCAACACAGTGAAAAAATGTTCTATTTCCCGTTAAAATTTAGGGGTACATTTCAGAACAGAAATGGGTCCTCACTGTACCTGCGTTTTCCCTTGCTGACCATAAACAATTTTAGTTGGGATGATTTTGGTGGCTGGCTGGACCGTGGACCCTATTCCTTTGGGCTGTGTAACAATCATTTTTGTGATGGGTCTTGTGGCAGTGATGATAGCAGGTTTTGCTCCTGCTGGCACTGCCTGAATAGTTTTCTCCCCCTGTAGAGAAGTCAAAGTTTACAGGTTAACTGAGTGAAATTCTTCAGAGAGACCCACTTCTCTAAAAAAATACACATAGTTATTGGTGAGTGTGTGTACCACAAAATCAACCTGCTGCTGTTAGAACTAGATGTATTTAACACGAAGAACATTCAAAACCAAGAACAAAAAACCCCATGGCTTTGAATGGAAAAGCTACCAAAACCCCCTTTTCCATTACTTTACCTTTAGAGCTGCTCTGAAGGGCTGAATAAAAAGAATAACTAAATGACACTGACAAGTTTTTTGAAGTTGCTTCAAAGAATTCACCTAAGTTGGAACTTTCCTCAAATCCTTCGTAAATGTTTTTAAAAACCTCTTATTTCTATTAACACTAATTTTGGAACAACATCTATGAAACTTGAATTGAGATTCTAAAAATTAATTATTTAAATAGAGATCTTTGCATTATCCTCATGACCAAGACATTAATTATGTCTGGACTTTTTTTTTTAAACTAACAATTCCTTTATTAAAAAGAAAATACATATTCACAGTTGTTTCATGGGAAACATCTGATTTTGGAATAGTTCTGACATATGACTAGACTCTTAATAGCTTAAGAGCAAGGAAATTGAGCATGCTTTTTTAGTTCTGCACAGTAACAAACCACATGAGGAACTACGTTAATTGCTGCTTCTCACAGTACTCCTACCAATTCCCATCAAATAGCTGGAAATCCCAAGAACCATACTTGTTTCAGAAATATCATCGCATTCTAGTGTTTCCTACTGTGTAACATCATGAGATTCCCAATTGCGCAAAAACATAGCTTTAGGTTTTGTTCTTTAAATATTTAAACTACAAAAGTAGAAATCTTCAAAAAAAAGTTTCCTAATGGGTTTCAAAAAAATTCCTACTGAGCTCTGCTAGGCAAGTAGACTTTAAAAGATTACACGATTGAAGCATTAAATCTCACAGTTCTAGCTGGGAATGTAAAGCAAGTTCATCATTTTTGTTAGCATTTGAAGGAAAACACAGCTGAAGCTGGAAACTTGTTCTTCCTACACATCGGGTTATTTAAAAACTAATTCAGCATTGTACAATACCCAGGAACAGTCAATCAAAGGCAGTACCCTTAATGTGAAGGGGCAGCTTATTTCTGCCCAAAAGATAGACAGATGGACACGCAAGCTTATAACAGGACTGGAGTTCTCACTAGAGCACTAACAGGGTAAGATTCTACTTATTTTCTTCTGCTTAACCCCATCAAGATTACAAAACCATTAACTGTGGGAAAAGGGCAAACCCAAAAGTTTTTATTTTCATTTAGCTCAGGGAACAATCCAGCTTGTTTTAAAGATCTTTCATATCTTGTAAAACATACTCGCTCTTCAAACACCCCTGACATTAAGGCATGCTGTATCTGTTATTGAGCTCATGCATAGTTTGCTTTTAATTGGGACGTTAGCAGAAAGAACACAGCAGCTACCACATCCTGTCACTTGGCCATAGATTTTAGACTTGAGATTCTTACTTACCCCAGCATTCAACAATGTTGTGACAACATTTTTGCCAGGAAGCCCTTGAATTGTAGTTCCTTTTCCAGTAGTCTTTTGCACAACAATCACATTGGGTTTGGATGTCATTGGAATCGTTGTGATTTTGGTTGTAGTTCCTAAATTTTAATGGGAAAAGAAATAGTGTGAAGTTTATCACATGTACTTTTCATTTCACTTTAGAAGTTGGTGAGCTGCATAAGAATCAAGGTATTTAAATCTGACAGCACAACAAACCAAAGGCAGTATCTTGAACAGGAACTTATGCTACCCAACTCAACATACAAAGATCAGTTATCCACTTTATGAAACTTTCATCTACAGTTAAAACAGGCATGTGCAGGACAAGAGCAATTCATTTTGTATCAGGATAGTCTGCCCCTTCTCATGCATTACAGAGCAGACTAATGCAAGTTTCTCAGGCTAACATGTATAACTTTTCAAAGGCTAGAGTTAGGGGAGATATGGGCAACATTAATACTCAAGTCAAGGTCCTGTTTGCACAGGTGAGTTCACTTAGATGACTTTGGAGCACACGGATAACCTCCGTAGAAGAACCTATGCACCAAGAATAGCTTTGTAGTCAAGAGAAAAGCCAGCTCTTTTTCTAGAATTGAACCGTTGCAATATAAATGACTAATAGCGGATTGGAAAAAAAATATATATGCTATTGTTTTAAAAATCAGTTCTTGAAAGTTGAGTTCATAGTGCTTTTATTGTTAATTATTCTATTTTGAAGAGTTGTTTTGGCTATTTCTCTTCCTCTCCCAATATTTAACAAGTTCTATTCCCCACATCAGGTTATCTACCTGCAGCAACAGGTAAATCTAGACAACCTTCCACAATCTACAAGAGTACACACACTGATATTTAGGTCATTAGTGCTATCAAACTGCCATTTGAAGATCTACTCAGACAGCTTTTTACTATCCCTTCCACTTTCTCCCTGCAGAAAGTACCACTCAGTCAGCATAGCTGCAATCCCAAGGATTCCCCTCACTACCTGCTACCCACTAGTCATTCCTGCAGATACTTCACTATATATTTCAGATTAATAATTGTACAAATTCTGAGAAAGGGAAGACTTGCTGAGACAAGTCCTTAGCAGGAAAAAAAAAGAAAAAAAAAAGAATATGAATCAACAGCAGCTAAGAAAAGCAGACATCCTTTCCAAACTTGGGTTGTTTCAGGACTACCAGTACAATCTTTATCAAGACCAGCTAAGGGTCTCCCTGCATTAGCTGGTGCCTGGGAGAACAATAATACTTGCATTTGTGTATAAACTCACTGGTATAATCTGGAGTTATTACTAGAAAGGACGAACAGACCCAGCAAATCCCACTGTACATCTGCACCCAGCTAGGAAATGCAGCAGACCTTCTCTTCACTAGCACTGTCAAAGTTCAAGACAGACGCTAAAAAATTGCAACGAGTGCAACTGTGCTTGGCCCTGGTCCTAAGGAGACCCTGTGTACAGTGGTTACGCTGACAGAGAGCATCAAGGCTGGCCAGCAGACTAACAAAGAGAAGCAGCAGGATCTGCGCGAAGCTGGGAGGAAAGATGTAAGAAAGGTAAGGGAAAGAAGGGCTGACACTAGCTAAAAAAACAAACAAAAAGAAAAAGACCAGGGTAAGAAGGAGACTGCATAGCTAACTCTACAAGCTACAGTTAATTTTATTCTGGCTTTTTGGCTGTGCAGTAGAAGAAAAAATGGCAGCATCCAGATTACAGAATGTTTTAAATCGGGGCCAACAGTTTTCTGATCTTCCTACCCTCTAACAGAAGACATTATAGCAGTTCTCCACAATTGTCTTTTCCTTCCAGGCTTCCCTCACATTAGATGCTTCCATCTTAAATATGAGAATCACTGCAATCCATAGGAGTACTTTCCTTCCATACCTTCCATCTGTTATTTTCATCTTCATCCTCAGCTATTTTTCTTCTGAGTTAACTTCTCCAATAAAGCCCTAAAAATTACTTACGCGTGTAACCCACAGAAAAGCCCTGAACAATTAGAGCAAGTATAAACTTCTTTGTGAAGTCTTAATATCAAAGAACTCATATGCCTACCAGAAACAATATTACTGCTGATAATCTTGCCTCCCAACGTAGCCAGTGATTTTGGTACTACTGTAATGATGCTACCACTTGTGGTTTTCACATAAGTTGCAGCCCCTGGAGTTCCAGCCATCCGAGCCCCTATAGAGGGGCTAACTGTTGGCCGTGTATATGTTGCTTGAGTTCCTGTTTTGAAGAAAAAAAAGAAAAGTTTACTGTTAGAACATGATTGACTACTAGTATTTATGGAAAAAAAAAGTTTACAAGAAAAGCACTAGATTTTATTCAGAGAGAACCTACACTGCAATTTATTACTACCCTTTGCGATCCTACAGGTAGTTTTTAAACCTTCAGAGCAATATGCAAGTATACATCAACTTTAAATTAATGGAAGAGTTTTGTGAAATATTTTATTAGGTGTTCTATGACTACCACATTTTAATTCATATCCTTGGTCCTGAAGTGTTTTTTTTCCTTTTTAATAGGTATGTAGATTCTACCTGTATGCTTATTGCTTTCTCTATTAGATGCCCAAGAATTAGCTCTCTGATGAAGCTACCAGAATTGATTCCTCTCTCTCTTGAAGGATACCTACGCTCTCACTTTGCCCATGAGACAAATCATTTAAGAACACCACCAATGACTGGTCTAAATATATCTCTAAGAAGAAAGTGTAATTTACGACAACAATGCAATTTTATAGATTTAGCATCTAGCTAAAGCCTACCTACTTTTTCTTCTACCTATTCCTCAGAATGGAAAGAGATCTGAGCCCACAAAAAAAACTTACTCAAAATAGTAACAGGAGTCAATACTTACACTAACACTGCAATTCCATTCTGCTTGTACTGCTGCAGATAATACACTACAGACATTAATTGCTACAGATCACAGAGCAAAGCAACTTGCTTTAACAAGAAAGCCAACAGAGCAGAATACAGGTTTTACCATTTAAATGAACTGCAAAACTGTTACTTTTTTTATATGCTTAGAAATGTTTGTGTGAAATATTTCAAGAGTTAAAGTTTAAAAAAAAATGAACATTAACTGTTAGTTTATGCTAATATTCCCAACTCGTGCTAAGAATTCAGCATGCAAATTAATTTGAGTTTTCAGAAAACTTGGATAAAGCTGCCCTGTAAATTTTCCTCACACAAGTTTATAATCTGCACAGTCTGCATTATTTCTGATCCTCAATCAATAAGGAAACGAATACAATTAGATTCCCAGAAAAACACTATGAGTTTAAAATTCAATTTATTGGCCTTTTCTATAAATTCCCTGCAAGACTATGAGCAAGCCATCTGTCTTCTAAACTCCACGTATGTAAAATAGAAATTATGATTACCTATCTACTTGAGGCACCTAAAAATTAAACTAATGTAAATCATCTAATATAAGGTGCTACAAAAGTGCAAAGTATCAGTGAAAATTGCAAGAAAACTTCCTTTAAAATAAACCCAATGGGGGTGGAATTTTCATGTTTAAAGAGATCATAAGGGGAATAAAAGAGAACTCAGTGCTAAAATCCTAATCTAGAATAATTATCAAGATTTGTGAATGCGCTGTTGTGCCCACTGTTTACAAGAGAGAAGTGCTTTTTTTTTTTTTCACCCTAGTAAACCAAACCTAGTTTTATTATCTGTATGTCTGGGTTCACCCTCCCTTCCCTTCTCAGAACCATAACTTACCAGTGGGAGTAGTGACCAGTTTAGTTGTCATGATAGTCCCATTACTGCTAACCACCATAATAGGTGAATTGCTACTGCTGGGCAAGGTCGCTGTAACTGGTTTGGGAAGGATTTTACTGGGCTGCACCTGTTGAGTGATTATTTTAACACCTAGGAAAGGAGAAAGGTCACTGTTAAAATACAGGCACGAAAAGTTACTTTCTGAAATGCTTTCTCAGACCAAGCCCTAGTGGGCAAGTAGCCTCACAAGGCTTTTATTCTGAGCCCTTGTCTTGATCCTGAAAAAAAAATGGTTTTTGTACTTTTTTTTTTTTCTGGTAGATTTCTTTGCAAATAACAAGACAGTCATCATCTTTGCCTTTCATGTGCCTGTTTCAATTCCTAGCTACTCCCACTGAGGCATGGGATTCCATTCCATCATTGATTTGTTTTATTGATCTTTAATCTTTTCTGGTTCATGACTCAAAAAATAGAACACATTTCCCAGGAACCAACAGGTTACAACCAATACCAAATTGGTCTGTATACAATGAAGCATCAAAAAATGAAGTAGTTCTTCATGCATTTAGTCTGTAAATTTTAATGTGTCTTAAATAGCCTAGTTGAATTTCATCCCTGTGAACAAAAAAAGGCTTCCTGCACAATGAGTACAAACGTGTGTAAGGAAGCAACTGTGACATTGGTTACAGAAGGGTGCTTTAAGCAAACTATTGTCTCTCCTCTTGATTTATTGGTTATCTTGAAGTTGCAAAGGAATTGGGCCGAAATAAACTCTGAGTAGAAGCAGCAAGGCCACTTTCTCTCAGTTGTGTAGTGGAACAGGACACGTGCGAGATTCACTTCTCAGTTGCAAACCAAAAGATTAATGTTGTCTTTTCAAAAGTATTTCCAGGCCACTTGCATCTCAAGTGGTGTTCCGTATCAAGATAAACAAATTGCATTGTGTTAGTGAAATGTCATGAAACAACCTGCCTGAATTAACCCCATCTAAATGTAGGCATTTATGTTTGTACACAAATATTTCTAGGTGAACAATTTTGTCCATTTAGGACATGAAACATCCTCCAGAGATGTTTGCTTCTTTCTACGTTGACTATAAAAGCAGTACAAAGTAAGCAAGCTCCAAGCATAAGTGCCATAATGAAGTTAGGAAGTGGAAACCAAAGCCTTTGCATCATCCAGACAAAACTGGATAAAAAGCAAAGTCCCCATGAAAATCAGCTCACAACTTTCAGAGAGAATAGGTAACAGTTCTAATAGGTAACAGTTCTAATTCAGACAGAATAGGTAACAGTTTCTTTCCAAAGAAACTTCAACTTTTTTAGGCACACTGAGCGTAAAACCATAGTAGAAGGCACAGACTGAAGCTCTTATTGATCAAGTGGAAGATGGAGGCCTCCTATGTGCCTTCATTAGTGGACATTTTTTCCTAGGCAATGGTGTTATAATCCAAGAGGAAGTTTATTATAGGACAGTGGTAGGGTTGTTTTTGTTTTTTTCATTCTATGGCCTTTTTGAATTATTTGATCTAAATAATACAAACATAAAATAATTTTACTGACCACGTGATTAATAGAAAACATGGACATAAAAATACTTTGCACTTTTATAGCACTTCTTGCTTTAGA
Source organism: Anseranas semipalmata (assembly GCA_013399115.1). NCBI lineage: Eukaryota > Metazoa > Chordata > Aves > Anseriformes > Anseranatidae > Anseranas > Anseranas semipalmata. The sequence goes on along the minus strand of VXAA01005852.1, from coordinate 20,027 downwards.
ATTTGGTAACTTTTCAAGTATCCTTTCTTACCACATCTCACTAAGAACTGTACTTTACAGCAGAGTAAAGCCAAGGCAGAAAGATATGTGACTTGCCCAAAGTCAACTGAATGAACCAATGTTACAAAAAGAATCAAATCCAACTCCCAGTCTCAGATCTAATTGTCCTTTTGCTGTGACAAGCACCTCAGAAAGAGATTTCAATTTCTGGACCCAAGAAAAGAACTAAAACATGGATTAACTTTTTTTATCCAGCTGATACAGTTGAACAGCTCTTGGATCTTCAGAAAACTGGTGTCTTCATGTTGCCAACCAAGTTACTTTTCAAGATACTTACATACCTTTCAATGTTTAAAGATAAAACATTTATTCCTAAAGCATGGTCTGCAATACCTGAATCAAACAAGAAGAATGACAGAACCAAATTCTTCAGTTATTGTTAGCTGAAAACATTAAGACATCCTTCACTACCTAACTATTTTTGTGTTTAATACAAAATCCTGTACTCAAGCAATTATGCCTTAATGACAGCTCCCCATGTACATTTGGGACAGAATTCAGCCCTACTTTCTTGAGGTGTGGGGTTAGACCTCATCAATCAGCAATATGACCCAAGATTAACTCCAACTACCTGATTCCTGTTTGATCTGAATGGTGGGCTTGATGCCAGGTGGCAACTGAGATTGCTGTGGCTGCTGTTGAGCTACAGAAGACTGCACCAGCTGCTGCTGCTGTTGCTGCTGCTGCTGCTGTTGTTGCTGTTGTTGCTGTTGTTGCTGCTGCTGCTGCTGTTGCTGCGCCTGCTGTTGCTGCTGCGCCTGCTGTATTTGGTGCAGCTGCTGTTTGGGGGACTGCTGATGCTGTTTGGGAAACTGTGCTAAGATCTGTGTTGGATTCCCAACCAAACCTTTTGGGGAAGGTAGTCTGGTAGAGGCAACTTTAATCGCTGATGTAGACACACCTGTGAAAGAGTAAATGGTTTAGACTGAACAGCACGATATGAAAAAAAGATTACAATTTCTTATATACTTTTGCATTTAAACTGTCTTTACTACTGAAAGATGCGAATAAATATACATGGGTTAAAAAAAAAGCTCCTACTTGTATCAGAAGGTCTCTGTTCAGAGTCAAGGGAGCTCTACACAGATTTTCAATGTGACAGTAGAACATGTTAAGGCAGCTAATGCAAAGATCACAATCTTAGTCTGCTTCCTGCACCTTTTGTAGTACAAATAACTTCAGAAATCTTTTCAAAGCCAGATCTTTAATCTTCAATAAAGCAAAATATTTATAGTGGAAAAAAAATCAAGACTGCAACAAGTCAGGGATATGGGAATGACAAATGTCAAATCCATCAATATAAGGAATTACCTGTTAGTGAACACGTTAACTTACAAGAACAAATCGAGTAATGGCATGTAATTGAGAAAACTATGGAACACATTTTTTTCTGCTGATCGGTTAAACAATCTTAAAGTAATAAAGCAATGCAGTAAGATACAAAAACAAGGCTCCCAAATACATAAATACTTAGGTCATTCCCTTGCACTGCTGTCACAACATTTCCAGCAAAATTTGGCTTAATCTAAACTGCACATCCATAAGCACCAAAAAAAGACAAAGTCCAGTGGCGAGGACTTGGTTAAAAACTGCCTAAGTGAAACATTGAAAGAAAATCTCCTTTTTTACTTCTCCTCTACATTTATAGATGATAGTGATAATAACAACAGTCATAATAAGCTACAATTCTGGCAATCTAAATAAGCAACCTTTTTTTTCCCCACTAAATCACCTAAGACAGCTTCTCAATTTTCTTGGTCAGCTGTTTTCATTCACAAATTTCACTTGCTTCACAGTGGGAGTGATTATCAGTTTGTCACAATGTTTCATGAGCATCTCCTGTAATAACACTGAATCTTTAACCTGCATAGGTTACTTTAGAACTGTAGCTATCTCTTCCAAGATCAAATCCAACTAAAAATCCACAGTTCAAATAATGTGAAATTCTGTTGTAAGCTCTTGTGCTCTGTAGATTAATTATCTACCTTCAAGACCCGATTAATAAAAGTAATAGGGAATGCAGAATACCTCCTGAGCCTTGATTTGGTTGCCCAACTTTTTGTGGAATGGAACAAGAAAGGAAAATATGGACCAGGAAAAATTGTTGTTTAACACTTGTCATTTTCAGGCGCAGTAAGTGCTGGCCACTGAGGCCTTTTCATTCATCTATAGCTTCTCATCCAAACAGTTGGTTAGTGGCTGTAAAGTTGAATCAGGCAAGCTAGCACACATAGATGGAACTCGAAATCAGAAACCCACGAATTTTAAATTCAGGCCCACTCAGGTCTTAATTTTAAGGACCTAAAAGTTAAGATGCTGAGATAATACACAGATAAAAAGGCATAAGCACTTCTCTACATTTCAGAATTTTCATCAAGATTAGTTACCATAAGAAGTATTCTGAAGACTGGGCACATCAAGCATAAGTTTCATACACACAATGTTAGTGCCATACCTTGTGCTACTGTTGACATAACCACGGATGGCGTTGACGATACTACGGCAGTCACAGCAATAGTACTTGCAGTACAGGAGGGAGTGGAACAGCTACTGCTGCTGCTGCTACTGACCAAGGAGGACTGAGAAGCAGTTATAACCACTGGTTGCTTCTGCGTAGTTGAGGCAATGACTGACGTTGGGACAAGTTTCGTAACTGCTGCATAGTTGTGGGACTTTGAAAGGATGTTGGGTACAAAAGTTGAGCTTGGAGAGGTGGTTACTATTATCACCTGAAAGGAGAAAAAGAACAACCAGAAATTCATTTGTTCTTTGCACTTATTTAAAAGCATAAAATTTCAGTAACTTATTGGTGTATTAGTGTTTATGGATTTTTTTTTTTATTAGTTTTAGGGATACCTGCTTATCAAGACCATTTGACTGTGTCAATCGCATTTCCTGGCAATAAAAAATTTCCCTTAGTTTATAAAAATGGTAATAAACATTTCCCTACAAGGTTGGTTTTTTTGTTTGTTTGTTTTTGCTACCTAATTAAAGTAGAATTATCTGATGTTCAAAGGCAAACAGACAGGAATGAACTGCTTGGATTCATTTAACTGGGCCAGGATGCCTGAAGCCCATTTTGAAAAAAACAGCAGGGATTTCAAGCAAGTTCTCCCAAGCGTTGCACATATATCAAGAAATGGCAACAAAGAGAATAAAGAGATGTATTTTTCTCTTCAACAATTAGCAAACAGTTGCTGAGTCAGTAATGGGAAATATTTTTGATCCACAAGGCTGTAAACAATCAATATTTCAATCAGCGAAAAACCTGTTTTAGGTTCAGAAATAATTTCTGCTTTAATTAGTGCTCTCAGTAGCAAGAAATTCTTTCATGGCCTGAAAACCATTTGTCTGAAGACAATAAACATTACTCCTAGTGCGAGTTACAATTACAACCCCATGAATCTGATTTGACATTGAAACACATAGAATTCATTATAACATTGGAACAGGTCTGTTCTTATGCAACTGCCCTAGAAAACTATTTCGTACATTTTTAATACAGGCACTGCTTACATAAGGAGGTTTGTTTTATTCTGTTTACATGTACCTGCTTGTACTTACAAACACACAGTTAAAATAGAAACATACAGGACAGAAATACAACACATTCAGTTTACCATGCAAAAACTTCAAGAAATGGTTTCATAATGCAATTATCCCAATAAAACTGTCATTTATTAAAAACCTAGAACTTTAAAAAACCTATTAATGATTTCACATAACAAAATCATATAGAAAAAAAGTTGCATAAGGAGGAAAGAAAACCTTGGCCAGCTCAAATTGAAAATCTTATACTACTACCCAAGGACTAGTGAAACACTGCCTGATATAGAAATAACGTGATAACAGAACCAGAAATAGACTTAAGTGAGAGACCAAACAGTAAGAGATTACATTATATTTTGTTTAAATAAATAAATAAATAAAAAGATAACCACATGGATGGAATAAAAGCAGCAAATTTCACCACCATGGTTGCCTCTGCCTCCCCTGTCTCCCTGCTGTGCCTAGGTTTTATGGCCCCTGCTACCTAGCTGAGTCTTTAACATCTTGATTGAGGAAAACCAAAACTTTATTACCTTCATGAATGACAGCAGGTTGAGCACACCTCACTGCCACCTGAAGGACAAGGTTTCCATATCTGCTGCTCTACCATTGTATTGTTTTCTCCAAGGAAGAACGTTTTCGCTGTGTCACTCTTATTTTTGCCATCTGCCTAACCTTGATTTAATCAAAACACTCTTCTGAAACTGCTCTTAGGCTATGGCCAAACACAAGCTAAACACTGCACAGCTTGATTCTGGTACTAATCCTGCGGGTGAAAAGATCCTATGATGTGCCTCTGGAGTTTAATTTCATTTCTTAAGTAGTCAGTTAACACTAGAGATACTTCCCAAGTTTTTGAATTTTAGGGCCAGCTCCATTCCACCCAGGATAACTAATTTAGGAATACAAAGGACAAGATGCAGTTAATGAGGGCAGATTATTCATGTTAAACTTCCTATATAATTCTTAGTGCAACGGGACAACTTAAGTGTCTCAGATAAGTACAGATCCATAGGATGCCTCTGGGCATAATCACAACTCCTGAACAGTGCTGTTCTTCATTCAAAGCAAGAGATAAAACCATGAAAATTATCACTTAATAACACTTTGTTTAATCATGCAAGGAGAAAGGCTTGTAAAGTATTATAGTTCAACAATGATTGCTGTCCTGTGACTAAGCAGGTTTGGATCTTTATGTTCTGTTGCATTGATTTTTAAAGAAGAAATAGAATAAAGACTAGTGATCTTCATGCATGAAGTATATCGAGAAAGCAGAATTTTCTGATAAAATATTTACAAATACTAAAGCTCAAGTCACAACAATTACATTTTTGAAATACTATTTTCTCACATGTCAAAAAATTAAAAGTAAATTTGTCACAGGTACCAAAACTGTATCACATCTTTCCACAGCAGAAAGACTGACTAGTGACTTAACAGCAAGTTGCTTTTTTTGTTGTTGTTGATTTTGTTAAAGTAATAAATAAATAAATAAATAAATTCCTTACTACACTGAGGTTAGTCCCGTCCTAGAGAGGACTTTATTTTAGGAGAAACCAGAAATTGGAGCTGTGACATTATTAGTTGTTACGACAAGTCTTCCTCCAACCTACTGAAATGTCAAAACAACTCTGAAAGCTGGCATGTAGAAACTAAGAATTTCATTCATATCCAAGAACTTCACTCATACCCAACTGCACTTGTTTAAAATAGTACATTTCCAATTTGAGTCTAACAAGTCTGTCATTTAATTTAAAACTCCTAAGAGGGATTTCTCCCACCAAAAGCATCCAGTGACGTTATTTTACCATACCTAACTTCAGCGAAAGAGGGCAGTGTGACAAGTTCAGACAAACACTATTATGGCTCCCTAATGAAACAAATGACGGTTTTCCCATCATTGCAGATTAGCAGAAGAGTCAAATAATACTACACAAACTAAAACCTAAAATCTCCATGTCAGAACAAGAAGAGGCACAATTGCAGAAAAGACTCTACCAACAGTCCATTCCCTTCCTTTGGCAGGTTTAGTACACTCCACCTTTAACTACAACAATATACAACATGCATATTTAATACAACACTACAGACATTTAAGGCAAAAAAAATTCTTCCTGCACAAAAGATGAGCCTAAGAAGAGCAACAGGCTAGGCAGGTTAAGCTGTAACCTAGCTGTGTGCTTGCTGCAGTGAATAAAGAACATTTTATGTGACAATGTATGCTCACTCACAAATTTCTGTGCATGCCTTCTGAGTTGAGCTTTGATTAAGGATACTGTTAAAGAAGAGTGAATCAAATGATAACAAAGAGCTCTGAAGTGGGAAAAGGCCAGAAAGCAAGCTCTTTATTGCACGTTACTTCAGTTAAATCTTCCTTGTTTTTAAAGTTTCCAAAATCAGGGCATGGGAACTCTGTTAATCCAAACAGAGTCATAAAACAATTAACGAGACTAATAGAACAAATACTGTGTGAAGGTTTGAGCTCAAGAGTCAAACTCTCACGGTTGGAAAAAAATGCTTGTTAGTGGCCAGCCCACAATCAGTCTGTCAGCATCAATGCCAAATTCATTTTTTTTTCTCTCACAAGTCTGCCTTAATTAATAACTGCACCAAGAATTGACTTGGTCTGAGGCATTAATCTTTTTTAAACCTTAAGTACAAAAAAGCAGAGACATCTGAAATGCATTGTAAAGCATGGGAAAGTAGTCATGCCATAGATCAGACACATAAAATCTGAGTCCAGTACAAAATTTCAGTATGGAAAAACCTTTTCCACACGCTGTATTCTACATTCTTGTGAAACCTGGGCACACTGTGCTGAGATAATGAAACTGATTTTGACCACCATAATACTGTTAATGTAGAATGAGAAATGGCACACTAGATCTGAAAGGAAAATAAAGCCCCCCCTGTCCTTGATCAGCTCCAAGAATAAGTCTTACAGACCCCCAGAAAGTAGTCTCTAGATAAAAGGAATGACAAGGGAAAGTCCATGCCACCTCTCCTGGAATTCTACTACTGCAAAGAATAATTATAAATAAGGAAAATAGAAATAAGAAAGATTACCTTTGACCAATAGTTGTTACCATCTGAAGGCTGTTCAGTGGCCTATGTGATCCAGTTCTCAGTGGACTAGTGTCCATATCACAAAACCCAACACCACAAATGGTACTAACTGGCAACCTTGTTGGCAGTCTCACCAGAGAGGCCAAGAATTGAATGAGCATGGAGACTGAATCCCCTCTCATCCCTAGAAGTGGTCCCTTCAGGTCAGGGTTGAGGCACATTGGTGGGGCAGTCTGGGGGAAGCTTGCACTCCCGCTGCCTGTGCTGTACCTGTTCTGTGGATAAAAAGAGGGCTTCAGTCTCCACGGCTGTCAATCCAGGTCCTTTCACACACAGGTGAACTAAATTCATACACGAGTTTGGTTTTCTCTTTGTTCGTTTTAAAGAGGGATTACCTTATCCCAAGCGCAATTCCTTAAACAGCTAGACAGTTCACAGAAAGGAAGAGTCAAACATCACATCTTATTCATTGATAAAACCAGAATAAAGTAACATTTGGCAGCTTCCCCCACATACCTTCTGTGTTGTCGTGTTTGTTGTCTGTGTTGAGGGCTTAGTGAAGGTTATTTTCACAGGCGACATGTGTGGTGGTAGGGAGTTGGCAATGCTCTGCATTATATTACTCATCTTGGGGCTGCCACTTACAGGCACTGTGATAGTTTTAGTGACAGGAGTCACTGCCTTCGGGACTTCTTTCAGGAGAACAGGGGAAGAACTAGAAGAATTAGTTCGCCGTCTTTTGCGGGGCTTTTCATCATCATCTGAGCAGCTGACACCTGGAAGAGAAGTGCTTTTCTAAATTATATTTTCCCCATCTGCAGCTCTCAGTGCTTTCTAAAACACTTCAAACTTGCTGAGTCTCGCACACACTTTCAAATAAGAGAAAAAGAAATACAGGATAAATTACATCTTATGGTCACAACTAACCCATAACACATCACAGATGGTCTTAGTCCTTAATATAGACCACACTTACATTGCCAGAAAGCAAAGAAACAAACCCCCCAAAACCCAAGCTAGTCAGCCACTGGGTTACTTCATTCTGTTTAAGAGATTAAAAGAACATAAAAGCCAGTACAGGAGTTACATTCTGTCTCCAGAAGTTTGTCTAATGAGACTACTCACACGCAGGATTTGGCATAGCGTCATGCATGTTTCAGTCTAAAACTTTACACTACATTGCTGTTATTGGTTGTGTTTACTGGACAATTAAAGTTTATCCTGCAGTTTTCTCTGATTTCAACCTTTGCACCCACTTTCATGCCATGCTTATTGTTACAGTACCCTTCTTTTCATCTCAACACAGCACCTTGAGATCCATTTTTTTCATAACATACTTAAACTGTGAAGGTCAAACCTCACTTTATGAGCTTCTGCCTTGTTTGGTGCATTGTGTGCAACAGTAAAACATCACCTGGCATGCAATCGTGGAAAACAAGTGAAGTCTGGCCTCAGAGTAGCTCATTCATCCCCACAATCATCTTCTGCACATGTAGAAACAAATCTACTGCAACATTCAGCTGAGCAACGGATACCTTCTTCTACAGCATGAACTAGGGATCTTAAACTCATATGAAACTTTGCTAAGTAGGCACGGGATTCATAAATTGGTATGCATTACCGAAAGACACAGTTTAACTACCTTGAAAATCTCTTACAGTTATTAGGCAGCATTTATGTTTACCAAATTAGCCAGGGATAAACAATTAAAAAAACAAAGATCTGCAGGACAGACGCAATCCCCCTACACAGAACAAGACTGAAGATCTTGTTTTGTATGCCTGTGGTTTACAGACAGAAAATGCTGTCATGATAAAAAGCAGTCTTGCCGGTAACCCAAGCAAACTTGGTTGGCAGTCAACCTCTAATTAGGGTCAGGATCTAATTACGGTCTAATTAAAATAACTAAATATTCTGGCATTTGAAAAGTAAAGAAGCAGGAATTAACATGGACAAGAAAGTGCCTAGCAGCACAGCAAATGATTTCTGAAAAATGGCATTCTGTATCAGCCTATAACCAGCTCATCTGCAGGTACACTTCAGAGCCACGCAGAAGGCTGATGGTTGTATCCACACAAAGATGGGAAACTGAATTAGAGAAGAGAAGCAAAGGCTCTATTTTAAACTTGCTTTCAGCTTCAAAAAATAGTTTTAGCACATTGTAGCAGTACGGATTAAGTGTGGATCTATGAGTCAAAGCTTTAATTAACAATTTCCTTCGTGGTCCTAAACAAGCCTAGAGGCAATCCCCATCCATAAAGCAGAGACGTATATGACTAAGGTTGATTAAGAACAGCCTCTAAGTACTACTGTGAGTGCACTTAGCAAACTTGTAGCTGCAAGGTCACTAATCACATTGAAAATGTGCAGGAGTTTCAGAATCTAAGTACCCATCTGAATCAAAAATCCAGATGCAGCTTGGCTGTTAGAACACAACTGTTACTTTGGTGGGTTATAAAGAAGTACTGAAGACAAAAAATGTTTGTATGCATCCTCTTCCACAAAACAAACCAACAAAAGAAGTAACAGATTAAGCTAGCTGAACATTAGCTTTCATTCTTAGGTACATTTCATTCCTTGTTTTCACTGCTCAGATTTTGTAAGAATGTTGTTCCTGTAATTTCATGTTAGAAACTGCACTTGAGCCAAGAATTCCACAAGCACTTAGCTAAAAGGTAATACAGCTGGGCTATAACTCGCGCTTGACAAGCAAGGAAGCAGAGGCACGGAGGGGTTAATGGCTCAATCAGACTGTGACTTGAATGAGGTCACACAACCTCAGATCAGTGGCAAAGTCACGACTACAAATCAGGCCTCTCGAGTTCTCTCTTAACCAGGTTTGTTAAAACTGCTGTGAATGATACAACATGTTCTGAAAGATGCACGATTCCCTGCAAAAACACAGAACAAAATAAAGCACTTCAAGGAGGGGGAGGGGGGAAATCTATGAATGGATGGAATAAAAATGAGAACCTTTCATCCCTCTACTGTGCGTCTAGACTGGTTTTATACTCATTACCACGTAATCATTCAATAGAAGTCTAAATTAAATTTTTAAGAGGTTAAGAACATTTTCCCCTGAATCTTCAAACTAAAGCTGAGTGATATTAGTGCAATAAATCAGAAAAATGAAAAATCCTAATGTAATGGGTTCTGTGGGTTGATACAGCCGATATAGATGATGGTTTGCAGTTAACATCGTATTTATGTACAATTTGACATTTCTGGCTAGCTAGAAGTTTATACAAAGATGCACATATAGCATTAGGGTGAAAATATTCTTTAAAAATATTAGCTAACCGCAACAAGAATAAACGTAGCAAACAGCACTTCTGATCAGCTTCACTATTAATCTTTTTTTTTAATCATCTGCATTTTGATAGGCAGCAAAATTCAAATAAGGATAGAATAAAGCATTTTTAATTATTAAATAAAACTATCTCAGATGAGTTGAACATATTTATGAGGACATACTCTGCTTTTGGAACTAGCTGATTTGTTAGCTAAGAAAGAACAAAAAAACAAATAAAACAACACGAAGAAAGACTGCTTCTAGTTGTTATGCACTGGATTTCCAAATATAACTACATGAAGATGGGTATCTGATGGGATTTCATCTCTGATGGGATTTTCATAACTGGCTAGGTATGCAAGCTTCACTAAAATTCGCTTCCAAATAAATCATAAAATGACTAGACATAGTAATTTGTTCAAACATTTAGTTGTGTGTTAGAAGACAGCACAGAAATCTCTGTATTCTCTCAAGGTTCTATTACTTGAATATAGCATGCAAAGAGCCAAATCCTTTACCAACGCAAGGCTAGTTTAGATCAACTGGGGACCAGCACAATATCTGCATCTCTCTCTAATTAAAATAAGGGCACATATATTTTCCAAACTACTGTATTCTAAAAAAGTCTAGGTCAACCATGAAAGTGGAAAGGAGGGACCTTTTCTAACTCAAGTAAGGGATGACCATGCATTACTTAAGCAGGAAAAGGAAGAGAGAAGTCCTCTGAAGAAGCAATATGCAGGGCCACCCTGAAGACAACTTCCGAACAAGCTGGATTAGAAATCCACTGATATACAGCAATGCCTATATTTCACTTTCAAAATACTTTCCACTCTTGCTGTCCTTGCCATTACTGCTCCCTGCAGCATTTTACAGCCAGTGGATTTATCCTGAACACAATTTCTCTGAAAAAGGGAACAAATTTATTCATTCTTTAGACTAAACTAAGGCATAAAGGCATTAAAGGACTTGCCCAAGGCCAGAGTGTCTAACTCACTCCATGCTTCATCCACAAGATTGTCCTTTTCTTTCCCTTTTGTTAATCAGTTACTAGTATCACTTACTTTTGACGTAAACAGTACTTCCACTTGGCAAGACGACTACACTGGAGGCTGGACTGGCGGGTCTGGGGGACTTCACTGTTGCTACACTGCCACTTGGAACAGGGGTAGATGTTGGGGTTGAAGTGGTACTTGTGTAGGAATAGCAAACCACCACTGAAGAGGAGAAAAGACACCTTCCATATAACTGAAGTGCAGAATCCTGTAATTCTATCACTATCTCAGCAATTGAAATGGAAGCCAAAAACTTATTGGGTCATTATCCACATCTTTGCCTCTGCAATCCTGTTACTGTTGAAAACTCCCCAGTTTGACCTAAGCATGGCATGGAATTAACTGCCTTCAAAGATAGAAATCTCCCCTCCTCCCATGCCCAGAAATTTGTGTTGCCAAATCTAGGCTTCTTTTTTTCTTTTTTATTTATAATAATCAGATGTTTTACATAACAGTTTGTTAATCTATTTTTAATTTTAGTATTAATTCAGTATTTTGATGTTTTTGCTTTCATGTAAATGACCTACAATGCTTATCTAGACTGGTAACTGATAGAAAATAGTTTGTGCCTCTCCTCAATGGTACATCAGTTGAAGAAACCAAAACATTCCTTGAGTAATGAACAAATTAAGGTTTTGGTAATCTGCTTTTTTTTTAAACTGTTGCTTACAAGTAATAGTACAGTGGTCCAACAGTTCTCAGAAAACCAGAAAAAAAAAAAAACAGCCTATTTCAAGAAGTGTTACACATTCTCTAGTTGCATGAAGCATACCTCAAGCCCATCCAGCCAAGTCAGACAGGATGTGTACTAGCATTATTTAAAAGGCATAGGGAAAGTGGGAATCAATTTTCTAACTTGTTAACTTGGTATGTAAAAAAATAAAAAAGAAAAAGAAAACCAACAAAATTTTCTTGACTTTCACCAAGACCTACAGGGACCTATACTTACATTCTTAAAACAAAATGTTCTGAACCATTTTCACCACTTACATAACTTTACAAAATCTTAAACCATCAATCTAAGTTTTTATAGTTGACAGAGCTTAACAAGTTAACCAGTGAACTTCCCTCTCACTTTGTGGTATTTTTTTTTTTAATTCCAGTTCCTTATGTGCTCACTACTAACACAAAGCTGTCAGGTTTACACTGCAGATGCTACAAAGGTATATTTAAAAAAAAATCATATTTCTACAAATATTGTGCAATAAGAAAGGTTTAGATTTTTTCTTAAATATCTAAGAAAACAATTTATACCGTGACAATATTTTTATATTCCCATAGTTTGTGGCAGAATCTCAGTATTTCCTCACCTTCTTTGTTTCCAGTTTCTGCAGGAACTGGAAGAGATGCGTTGTGCTGAACAGCTGCATTGGCAACAGCATTAGCTGTAACGGTAAAAGCTGTTTGCGGAACAAGTCGTGGCATCAGCGGCACCAGTCGACGACCTTCTATAGACCATTCCGAAGAGCTATTTGGTCCAGACATACTAAACAGAAATGCATATTCTTTAAGTATTCTGTGACTTTCCAAAATACTCAGTACTCTTACTTAAGTTCCTTTTTTCAACAGTGAAAATTTAAAAGGTTGTTTCTAAAAGGATACTGGAGAAATAATCTCCAACCTTCTTCATTTCATGAAAGCCCTTACATTTTTCCCAACTGATGCTGAAATCCTCCCATGGCAAATCTAAGAGGTGCTGCTTCTTTTAATGTTATGTTTTACAAAGACCTTAATGGGCCAGAGATCTGTGGATGTCATGTTCAAAACTCCCAATAGATCATCTACTACTCAGGTAGAGTTAGTATACTCTATTTCTGGATGACAAAAATACCTAGACATCCAATAGATTTCATAAAAGATTACCAAACCTGACCATGTGACAGGAGAAAACCCTCAGCTTCTAATTCAAATCTTGTTTTACCTAAGCAGAAGTTTCTCAGACTTATTAAAGTAGTCCCATACAAAGTAACAGAACATGAAATGATTTAGGTATATATACCCTGTGCATATTCCTCAACAGGAACTAGCCTGTTGCTCTCATTTTCTCTTAACCTTAGTACTTATACACAAACTAGAATGCTTCCAAAAAATGCTGTTCTTGTCTAGATGGAGAGTTGTTTCTGTTCATGACTGTTTTACACCAGTCATTTGTTAAATCAGCAAAACCAGAATTACAGATTATTTTTCAATGCTGTTATGTTGTTCTTAAACAAACCAACCCATTTAATGTATTAATATATTCTGAAAAACAACTTCCCACATGAACTATTGCAAGCAAGTTGCAGCAAAATCTACCACAAATTAGTTCGTAAAATGCAGAGGATCTGCTCTGTTGTTAAATCCTGATATGCTTCAGCATTCTTCATACATATTTACACAGTATAAGCAGAGCTGCATCAGCTGAGGTAAAAATACATTTTAAATCAAAAATAAGACTACAGATGTTGCACATAGCAAAGCTAGCAAAGACCGCTTTCCAAGTGAGTTAGAGAATTATTTAAGTCAAATACTGTATTACCAACCATCACTTACAAAGAATTTACCAGAGGAAAAATAAAGAGATGCAGCACTTTATAGTTGCACCTTGTCTGGATTATAATATCTCATCCGTTTGAAGTTCGATACATCAGGACAAATTGTACGCTTGTTCTGTAAAATGCTAAAAACAGAACTACTACTTAAAAAGGATACTTGATTCAAGAAAATAATCCAGATTTGACAAATAAATGCTTATTTTTTCATTATTTGATCTCTTTCTCTAAAGTTGGTGGGATTTTGTATGGTAAAAAGCAAATCCTACCTCTTCAAACATGAGCATTAAAACACTACAATGTTAAATGTCCTGCAGCACTAAAAAGGCATGCTGATTTTGGCAAGACTCAGTTCAGATAATTGCTAACTCCAATTAGCCTGCTACTTGCACGATTTCCCTTTTTTTTCTCCCCATAACACCTAAGCTACAGGAGTCAAACTCAAAATCAATGTTTATAACATAGAAGAAAATAAGTAAAAATAGACATTCTTACAATCCATCACTTTTTAAGCACACCTGTTAATAGTAAGACTATTAAGTATCTATCAAAGATACTTGCACTTGCCCCCTTGCTCCTCTCCACCTCTCAAAATCACGTGAAGCTTGGGAAAGCAAACGCAAGGAGGAACCAGCCCAGTTGATGCCAGCAGAGCAGCTGCATCAAGCAGGGAACAGTGGACACTGATGTCATCAGACAGCTTGCTGCAGTTTTTTTTT
>VXAA01005849.1:93487-115376 GCA_013399115.1 Anseranas semipalmata | reverse complement strand
GATTCTATGATTCTATGAAGTCCGCATAACACTGTGAAGCTTGGTGCTCGTGATAGTTGGCTGTTCATAGTTTGCCCCTTAAATGTTTACAAAACATTAGGTGTAACTCATTGATTCTCTAGGAGAAGTTCCTGAAAACTCTATCTCTTACTGCCTCATTGACTCAGTCATTCAAATTTAAGCATGAAATGTTCAAATGGAAATAAGCTGGAAACACTGGTCTCTTTAAAATAAGAAAGGCAAAGCAGGTCATGATAAATACCACAGGAAGATAAATTTTTATAGAAAGGATTGTCCTATTCAAACACCAGACTAGCAAAAAATCATAGGTAAGGTCTGGCAGAGAGAAGAGAAGAAAAGAAAGATCATGTTATCTTCTCAAAGGCTTACATGAGACATAGAAAAAAACTTCTTGGAAGGCCCATAACACTAGTCTGACTTCTGGAGGGGGACTTGGGGTGACAAATGTATTTATTGTTATCTATTATCTATTATATTCCTCAATGTGATGATGAAAAGAGTCACTCAATTTTGAGCCTAAGAAAATGCTATATGTGATCAAACCTATTAAATAATTGCTCCTGTCCTTAACTATGGTTGTTCTAGAGAAGGGTGAATAAGCTACCACACATGAAGAAAAGGGCTTATCAGCAGCCCTTCACAGGTGGACCAACTCTGAGAAAGAGACCCTGAAAGGAGCATAGACATAACAACTACAGATGCGCAATGCCTGGATTCAAGTCAGTCAAGAACCAGAAAACACACAGAAGAAAACAAGTAGGTGCATACCTATCCTCCACAAGTACCATAAGGGCACTGCCAAGACAATATTTCAGGTTCACTGTCATGGATTGGAGGTTTTCTCCTCTGCCCATGGTAGTCCCATTTCCCAGCCAGTTTGCACTTCTTCAGGTCTGATTCTCTGCTGAAGTAATTCAGCTGAGCATTTGTCTTCAGGTTGCTGTTGAAAATAAGAGACTAAAGCTATCATATAATTGTAATCAGTCAAAAATAAGTCTCAGGATTATTACTTCTAAAGGGATGTATTATGTATTAAGATGTATTATTACATCTAGAAGGATGATTAAAAACTTAATCAAGGCCTGGCTGCCAGGAAAAATAATTCGGAAAACAAGACTAACTGCTTTGTTTCCACGTGTTGATGGGATAGCAGTGTCTTTAAAGACAATGAGGGTTGGATTCACTAATACGACCCCCCTCATGGTAGGAAAAATTTCTTTACCATGAGGGTGGTCAAACACTGGAACAGGCTTCCTAGTGAGGTGGTTGATGTCTCATGCCTGTCAGTGTTCAAGAGGCATTTGGATAATGCCCTCAATAATATGCTTTAAATTTTGGTTATCCTCGAAGTGGTCAGGCAGTTTGGCAAGATGATCTTTGAACGTCCCTTCCAACTGAACTATTCTAATATGTATATGATTCACCACTACTGTACAATACATATGTACAGCTAAACCCCAAGAGCAGAGGTTTCATGTACACACATAGTCTTTTGCATGAAAGCATCCTTGGACAGTGAGAACAAATGGGAAGGTACAGAGTATACAAGTAACTGTTGATCACTTCTTGCCCTTCCAGTATAAGATCATCTATCATATAATTTTTCTTTGAAAAGAGCACATATATATCAATTTCTTACACACATATATGCCTATGCTGTTTTTTGTTCTTGGCTCTTTCTTCTTAGGATGTTAAATGCCTGCTACTCAATCATTGAGACTGGTTTGCTGTGAAAGACCCAGCAGATATTTCTGTAACCTGAAGAGGGAGAATATTCAGCTCCTGAAGGAAACACGTAGCTTTAAGTGTCACCCAGGACTTCTCCTGAAACAAAGGCATGGTACACGGATGCCACGGATGGTCTTGTCAGTAGGCTCTGACCTCAACGCTATAAGGCCATGGAAGGATCCACATCAGCAGTCAGGTAACACTCACTAGGAGGTGGGGACAATTCCTTCCTAACAGCAGGGGGACAGGAAGATATCCTAGAGTGAAATGCTCAGGATTGCAGTCCCATTTTATAGTGGTGCTTCTGCTGTGTTTTCAGAGAGGAGGAAGAGCTATATTCTTTTCTAGCCGACCTCAAGGCCCAATATCACAAAAGATGACCACAAGCAGAACTCTTCCCTGAGTTTTCTCAAAGTCCCTCTCCCTCCTCTTGCTGTGAAAACAAAACAAAAACCTCCGTATTTTATATCTGTTGTACATCCTCTGATAGTTCAAGGGAATTAAGTGCCATTTCGGCAAATGGCAAATACAGCAGTCAGCGAAAAAGAAGCTTGCATTTTTATATAAAGCTTCATTTAATGTCCTTTGAAATCAACGTAAAGCCTTGCATTGACGTCAGTGAGCTTTCAGTCAGACTTGTACCACTGTAAATATAAATTCAAGCTTTCTAGTAGCAGAATTCATGTAATAAACCACATTTTTGATGTATTGAACAGTGCAATCAGATTTTCCTTTGATCTTCCATAGCAATCTCCTTCTGTGGGTTTTAAAGTGTATTACAAAGGGCAGCAAGCATCATCAGCCTCAATTTACAAGCGAGAAAGAAGAGGCAGGAGGAGACAAAATGATTAGCAAAGCTGCATAATACGTCAGTACAGAGATGAGAATATAGCACACACTTCCCAATACCAAACCAGGGTCTTATCTAATAAGTCACACTGACAGAGGATCTAGTTTATTGCTCAGATATCAAAGGAAACCTCTCTTTATCTTCCCAGGCAGAACTTTCTGAGGGAATAAGCTCCAAAAGCTTCAGAAAGAAATCCCAGTTGATATTGAGGTATATTAAAAAAAAAAAAAAAAGACTAACAAAGCAAAACAAACAAACAAACAAACAAAAGTCATAAACAAAAACAAAGCAGTGCAAAGTCCCTGTAACAATACCATGTGGTCTCTGCATTGTTTGAAACGAGGTTCAGGTCCATAGTGAAATTTCATACATGAGCCTTAGCTTTAACTGGGCAAAGGCTCATGGAAGCTATAATTAGGGTATCTCCTGGTTCCTTTCTTCTCCATGGGTGACCTCCCTGACTGGACGACATCTTCCTCTGCAGACCCCTATGTCTCTTTCTTGCCCCTGATCAGATTGTGTCCATGCCTCATGGCATATTCTCCCCAGAGGATGTGGCCCCAGTTCCAACCGGTTGGCATTGCAGGGCAGCTGTGGCCTGAATTTCCAGAGGTTATCTAGAAATCAGAGCAAACAGTGGCTCTGTACATAGGTCCATGCCTTGCTGTGGGGGTCAGCCACCCTATGTTCAGCTCCCCCAGCAATTACTGGTGCCTCTATGGGCTTGCTCACATGTTGGGTAACTTTGGGTACCAAAAGCCTGCCTGCCTTTGGGCTAGTCAGCTATAGTGCTGTGCTGCACCTCACCTGCGGGACTGCTGGGACCCTACATACCCTCAGAGTGGGGGAAAAAAAATAAAGAATAAATTATTTAATTAAAAATATATATATCCAGCCTCACAGCTGAGATTCTTCATATTTCTATGGTCAGATACAACACCATGTGCTGACCTTGGTGTGCATGGGTAGAAAAAGGAGGAAAGTCTGAACAGTTCATGTTATGTCAAACAATCGCATAATTGCTCAGTTAAAAAAAAAAAAAAATCAGACTAGTACAAATAAAGTACCTATCTAATATTTTACACATCAATTCTCCTGCTCAAAACCTGCAGCAGTATCTTGCATCAATGTTAGTCCTTTGCAAGTAGTTTGATTTCCCTAAATTTCAATGGATAACATATTGGCTGCCATAAATCCTCATAATTTATGCAGAGAAAAGACTGATTAATTAATCAGTGTTTTTTTAAGCACAGAAGTGGAAGGGAAAACGGAGATACAGAAACACTCCAGAAGACTTGGTAAGGAAATGCTATTTTTAATATAAAAGATTGTCTCACAGTGCAGCACTCAAAGTCAGAGGGACTTAAAAACTGTTTTCTATTTCTGTTAGCAGAGCAGTCACTGTTAGGAAAGCTAGAGCCCACTGCTTCTTGTGCATCAGCGACAAGCCTATTTATGTAAGCTGCCAAGTGTTAATATATAAAAAAACGCAGTGTTTGTAAACAGGCAGACAATGCCAGAGAGTTGGTAATGTAAACACATACACACTTCATCTCCTCTGCAAGAGGAATCGGAAAATGCAGCATGCTGAGCTACCTGAACTTTGCATGCAGAAGTGCCTTCACCAGTCAAATCTGAAACTGCCAGATAAATGTTCTCTCAGATGCACCCGTGCACATTGGTATGACATCCCGTGGCAGGCTGGGTTAGTCTCAAGTACTTGCTCTTACCTGTTTCTGCCACGCAGTGCTACAGCTTGTATCCTTCCACCCCCTCATTCGGCCCAGGAGAAAGATGGCTGCTTCATCACAGCATGCCATACTCAAGGCCCAAATGAGTGAGAGACATTTGTCTGGATAAGCTCCTAGGTTAACGTCTTTCTGCCTGTCCTCTCTTGGTGGACAGCTCTACATCCCTTCTATTGCCTCCTTTGCTGTGGGACAGAAGCAACACCCCAAGCTTTCCTGTCATTTTCTCCTGACTTCCAGCAAGGGTACAGGTTCTGCCCGTGGATGTGGGGCACTGCTACGCCATTCACTGCACATTTCCTTTTAATATTTCACACATAGATGCAGCAACAGCCGTGCATTTTTCTGTGTCGTAAGACATATGTCACATGACCAAGCTACCATTAAACTCCCTCGTCTCCTGCAATTCCCTACGGTGCTGTTGTGTTTAATCTTAAGATCCAATTCTTCTCCTTAGATGTTTCCCATTCATCTAGAGGACCACAAGTAACAGCTTGTCACTGTCAGAAGAATGTCTTGGTCTATATTCCCTTTGTAGCAAGAAATCTCAGTGGGGAAAAACTCTTAACGTCCTACTGACATTTTTTTCTTATGCCCTGCTATCCCATGGGATTATTGCTGGAAAATTCTCCAGCAGCTGCCAGCGTCCCACCAATCCTACAGAGCTATACTTGAACCTGTGTGGGCTAGCTCTCTAACACCAGTGGTGAAGGGGAGAGGACACAAAGCTCCTACTGTGACAGGTAGGATATGCCCACTGCATTGGTTAGGTGGGAAAGGGAGTTCTGCCTACTGGAAAGGCTTGAGAGCCACTGCCATAACAGGCTGTGATTTAATGTTAGGAAAAACTGTATCCCCTTAGTAAATGTACTTGGACTGGATTTTATGTAAGTAAACACAGAAAAACCTCACTCATTCTTATGTCACTAATCCACACACCTCATAATTTGCACAGGGTGGGGGGAGGAGAGGAAAATCAGGACACCACTGCTTTCCAGACAAAATGTAGCACCGATTTCTCGTTATTAAGGTTTCATTAATTTTCTACAATACAGCAGTGTTTACTAATATACACAAAGCAACACACAGACCCCTGTAGGCATTTGTTCTTCAATATCTACTGTGTATAACTAGATGCCTATATACAAACAGATGTAGAGGCATAGCCTTTTTTGTCATGCTACATTTTAATGGTCGTAATTAAATGAAAGCATATCAGTGGCTGTTATCTGGGGTCTTCGTGCCTTTTTTCTTGTATTGTTGAAGCTCAAATATTTTTACAAATCGGCATGTAGTGTCTTAATGTATTTTAAGAGTAAGATCTTTCTTTGCATCCTTGTGCGTTCACTACTCCTGGAAAGAAAGTACTGTCATCATCTCTGCTTTTCCATCATTCCCTTCATCCACAAACACTTCAGATGCATCAAGTAATTCAGTCACTGCTTTCTCACAGCTGCCTCCCTACCCACTGTGAGAGCATACTTTTACATAAGAAAGAGGAGTCTTTGAGGAGGTAAAGGAGTCTGAATGAACAAAGTGAAGGGTCCCTTGATCAGCAAGAATACACACACACACAGCCTCACGTAACCCCCACACGTCAGATCAACTGACTCATATGCAGGGACTTGGTAAGCTTCCACTTCATGAAGCAATGGATGTGCTTTAATCATCCATTGGCAGTACCCAAAAGAGTGTCTGCATAAGCAGAAAAAAGAAAATTAATTAGTTGCTAAACCTTTCCCAGGAACCACATTACCCGCAGACTTAATGATCTCATCTGCTGGTTGCTGGCTTTTTGGGTTCTTCTTAACAACTCCTGATTCTGGGAACATTGCTTTTTTCATACACAGGCACTTAATTGTCAAGGCCAAGTGGTAACATCCACCGAGTTCAAAGCTACTGCTCCACAAGTATACCATCAAGTTACAAAAAACTCCCAGCAACCACAAATGTCTCATTCCTCCTTAACTGGGCCCTACAAGACTTCAGTTCTTCCTTGCTATCAGTAGTCCTAAGCAAACATACCCACTAAATGTGCCAAAACAGAAATACCTACCAACTGGTTTCCAAATGTCCTTGCCCCTGGAAATTTTACTACCGGGGAACCTCATGGGCAGAAGAAAAATGTCAGGGTAGTCCTTTCATCACTGCCCCATCACTTTTTCTTTGTGTTTGATAGGACAGTCTCCCTGCCTATTCAGCAAAGTCAATCACGGAAATTTTACTGTAGTAATCTTCTGCACGTGGGTCTTCCTCCCAACATCGGCCTTGCCCTACCCACTCTCCTGCTGCAGCCACAGCAGGAGATGGCTCGTACTGTCAGTCTTGATGGGTCCTCTTCAGAGAAGCACTTTCACATGTGGCAGACATTGGTGTATTCACACCATCGGGCCAGAGGCAACAATGGCATTTCAGCTGGCAGTAGCACAGCTCTGCTACCACAAACAGCTGAAAGATCCCCTCCCTCCAGGAAAATCATAGAATCACAGAATATCCCGAGTTGGAAGGGACCCACAAGGATCATCAAGTCCAACTCCTAGGTCCCTAAAGGGGACCCAAAATCTGACCATGTGTCTGAGAGCATAGTCCAAACTCTTCTTGAACTTTGTCAGGCTCAGTGCTGTGAACACTTCCCTGGGGAGCCTGTTCCAGTGCCTGACCACCCTCTCGGTGAAGAACCTTTTCCTGATATCTAGCCTAAACCTCCCCTGACACAGCTTCAGGCCGTTCCCTCGGGTGCTAAGACTGTTCCCTTGTATCCTAAAAAAAAAAAAAAAAAAAAAAGGAGGAAGAGGAGGAAGACAAGGACTCTTCATGCTGTGGTGTCACTCTGTTGGATCCCTCCAGAAAAGCACAGTACAAGCTTCGTGGAGCTTCAGCCTGCATGTTTTCCCATTTGGTCCCCACAAAACTGGGAAAAATGTGGATTCAGGGTGATGAGAAGTTGCAGAAACAAGACGGATGCTCACAGGTCTGTCTAGCTACAGCCAAAAAGTTCACATTTTGGAAGAGAATGAGTCATTTTGGAGACCCTCTTGAAGGGGCCAGCTCAGTGTTTTCTGAAAATAAGATGCTTCCCACTGGTATAAAATCAAGGTATCCAAAAACCAGGCACTTGTGAGCAATCCTCACCTTTCTGTAAGCTAGCTCCAGGACAGCTATGTTTCACCTCATCTGCTGCTTTAGTTACTTCTAGCAATGCATGCATGAAGACTGACACCAAGTTTCATGAGTTTCAGACACGCTATTTTTCTCACTTTCCTGCAATTATTGTCATTATATGATTTTCAATTGCAATATTTTGATCCTATTACACCAAATTAGATAAGATTTTATGATGGGACTGTACTTTGCAACATCAGTCCCTGGCTATTCAGTTTTACATGACATCCAAGCATTTTACAAATTTTATTCCCCTTTAATTTCAGCTTTACTCCGAGTTGCCACATATATAATGACAGGCTGGATTCCCATATTCACTTGGGGCTCCCAGCCTGTGGGCTGGGGAAGGGCAATCCTCAGGAGAGGCAGCACAGGAACTACATCTCACCATCTTTGTAACACCAAGGATCAGGAGTGTCTGCAAATTTGCCACAGGGATAGTAGGCTGTGCACACAGCAACACACACTTTTGTAGCTCAGCACTGGCACTTCCCACTTGCATGAAACGGTATTTAACCCTCCCTGAGCAGCTCCCTTTCCGAGGGAAAGCACTGGGAACATCAGGATTCCTTTGGAAATCTCACCATTATGTTAGAATGATCTAGACAAGTTATCACTGTATTTGGTGCAGATGTTTTTGGGCAAGATGCACACATACCAGACCCAAGGTCATTCTGAGGTCACTTTTTAAGCACTGTGTAACAGCTGCATCAACACATCATTTCCTTTGATAGAAATTCTCATTCCCAACTGTCTATCCTCACCCTTTTCAATAAAACTGTTACTTCTTGTGCAAGCCCAGCCCTAATCTATGGCCTCCTAACCAAGTCTCCCCCTTCATGATCACCCAGGGACAGATGTGGATTGGTTCTGCCTACCGTCCAGAAAGCTACTTTTTAAAAATGTCTTAAATTTGCTTCATTCAAGATATTTACTTCAACCCTTTCTCAGCCCAAACTGTATGCCACTCAGAAACTCTACTCAGCCCTGCCTGGAGGCAATTACTATGGTTTGGGTTTGTTTCAGGATTTATGAAAAGTCTTTATAGATTTTGGCAGTAGATTTGTTTGTTATTTTTGTATAACGTTCATAGACTGCAAATGATCACTGAGGGTGAGAGTGTTATTGCCAAAGAATTTCCTCCAGGTTGGCAGCAGCATTATATTACTTTAAAATAAATAAAACTAAAGGTAGCTCAGTTTCCCTGCCCACGCAGATAGATTATGAACAACAATGTCTTTAAATGAAAACTATGCAGACCAATCTTCCACTTATTAAATTTCTTACATATTATTATTATTGTATTGTATATTTTATTTTATTTTTTTTAACAGCGAATTGCAAGCTGTAGCCCACAGCTGGGTTTTCCTGATACTGAAATCCATTCACAAGTAACTGATGCATTTCACATATGCCGCAGATATCTCAGCTTTTGGAAACTACCTGTCTGGACTGGATTTAAGTAAGTGATCTGACAATGCATATGGGCTTATCCCAGTACCCTTCTGCTGAGCCATCTTATCGCCAGTAGCTACAGAGTTAACACTCAAAGCCAACTTAGTTTCTCAAGTAGAAGTTTAAAGACCATGCTGTCCATTAGGAAGGGAGGAGAGCACAGGAATGTGGTGCTTCAGGGATGGAATTTGTCAGGTCATAGTAGCTTAGAAGCAAAGAATGAGGTTTATTTCTTTGTGACTTAGAAGTTAAGTTATTCATTGAAACTTCAAAACCCAGAGTTGCTATCGGGATTGCAATGTAGTAAGGATATAAAAACCTCAACACAATTAAGGTAAAAATGATGGAAGTGTAATAATATAATAATTACATTAAATAACCATCCCCTTCTTTGGATTAAAAAAAAAAAAAAAAAAGTCCTTTAAAGAATTACCAAATAAGCTTGAAATAAAATTAGTCAATCAGACAGCAAGTATGTGGTTAGGATGACAGAAAGCAGGCTAGCTAATTGTTTGTGGAAGGTTATTGCTGAGGGATTCAACCTCAGGGTCAGCCAAGGTGAAGATGATGAAGGAGTAAAGCTGAGCAAGAGCAAAATAAACAGTGTGAAATACCAGCAGTGGGAAAAATAATGCTGTTGGTGGATTGAGGTGAGTCAGACTGCAAGAATGACCCACGATCAGCACCATCCATGGAGACAGGGACTAAGTAAGCAAATGATAAAAAAACGGTGCTAAACATGACAAAACTTAAAACCTAGATTTATAAGTAGCCACTTCTAAATAGGTACACAAATTTTGGCTTGAACTGACAAAATTAGTGAGTAATTTTAAAAGCATGGGTACAGAGAGACAGACTTATTTTGTAATCATTCCAACACTGTGGTTTTGATAACTAGAGTGGAATTTGAACTTTTGCTGATTTATTTTCTGGGTTAGAGTGGGGCTGATAAGACAGAAAAAAAAGGACCATCTTTTCTGAGAAATACTGCTTTCTGTCTGGAACAGTGTAATCAAGTGTTCAAAACTTAATAAGAAGGCAGGGGGTGGGGGAAGATCTAGAAAAAAAAAAAGAAAAGAAAAAAAGGCATTTTTCTTCACAAATTATCTCCAAGTTTCCTTTTCTAGAATAAAACCAGAACCTGAGAAGAGGTGTAACAGGAACCAGGTGTGTGGACCCCAGTGCCCTGAGAGCTTCAGCTTCAGGCATTTGAGAGCTTCAGGGCTTTTGAGAAGAGCAGGTTTAGAGGTTTTTACTTTGTAGGAGCTTAGAGGCTTTGGGCACTTCAGTCCCAAGACAGTAAAAATAAAAGAAAGGAAAATAAGATGTTTAAAAGGGGGTTTGCAAACTCATCAGACACCTGGACTTTGGTAGAGGATGTGGAGCTATAAATATAATCACCGCCCTGTCTCACTAGCTACACCGCTTCACACCACTGAGTCTCATTTGAGCTCACTGCTCAAAGGCCTTTGTTAGCAGTACAGTTTTTCTCCAAGGTGGTCAGTCTTGGAGGGTTGAGGATGTCCATGCTCCCATCACTGGCTCACCAAACCATCATGTGGGACATCTCAGCTGTATCCTCCATTTTCCTTATGTTTGTACTTATGTTTGTTCAATGGTGCCAAGCTCTAAGCGGAGTTTTCCAAGAACCTATACACATATTTTTGAGACTAGTGTTAAAAACATGCAGAAAATACCATGCCACAAAGATTGTTTTTCTTTCACTTTCTTAAAAAATTATTCAAATTGTTAATTGTGAGGACAGGTTTGAGGAAATTAGATGGCTAATACTGTGATCACAGGTCTGTAAAAATGTTGACAGCAGTTTTCAAGACCATGCTATAAACCTCTATAAAATAATTCGGAGGAGACAATCCTAGCTTCATCCATGCAAAACCATAACTCGGTGAGTATGTTTCTAACAAACAAGACATCACATTCTGAAATTTACATTTTAACAGAGAAATGTTGCTGGAAAATTATTATAAATTATACCTTTTACCTCATCAGTGAAGTGAAACAAATTCCCTGGTAGCTGTCCTGCAAACAACATGCAGGTTCTCTCTAAAGAAATAAGAGGTAAAATACCAACTAAAGAATATATATGTGAATTATCAAGATATTAAAGTCCCCTCTTGGCATATTTTGCTCACTTCACCACAGGACTAGTTTCATTGTAATTACTAACCATTTTGATCTTTTCAAGACATTTTCAGATAATTTTCTTATATTGTATTTCAGGGTTTTGTACCAGCTTTTGCTGCGTGTTCTCTTTTATCACAGAAAAAACAACTTCAACATATTGCTTTCTTCTTTGCACAATTTTCTCAACTATGCTAAACACCAGGCCTCCTTTAATTTAGCACTAATCATCCCTGGTGAATATCTAAACCCTTTTGCTGCATTTCTGAATGACCCAGGTTAATTATGGACAAAGGCATAGGGGTCATATAGCTGAAAGAAAGCAGGAAAATTTTTCCCAAAGGTGGATTAAATGCTCTAAATTATAAAATCTGCATGTTACGCCTTTATCACTAGCTTGATATTCAGGCACACCTTGATTCCTACTAGTAGCTTGCAATAGGAAAAATGTGCTTTCATCCAAGCTCGGAAAGAGCATGACATTTAGTTTGGGCGCAAGGGAAAGCTAAGCTGAACAAGTCAGTAACAGGCAATATGAGGCCCTTGGCTTCCAATCACACGAGCTTTGATACTCCCTACTTCTTGAATTGCTCTTTGGCAATTCAGAGCACTACATTGACTTCAGTTGCATAACATTGTTTCACAAACATATTAATGTTCTTGTTAATAAGCATTCCTACCCCATTACCATATACAGTGTCAAGTCCTCTTCAAGCACTTTCAGGATGAATCCAGAGAAGTGCATCAGCATTTGTGCTTTAGGGCACAGCTCCTCTTTGAGGACCCCAACCTAACTTTTCCCATCTGCAC
This sequence comes from Anseranas semipalmata, assembly GCA_013399115.1. NCBI lineage: Eukaryota > Metazoa > Chordata > Aves > Anseriformes > Anseranatidae > Anseranas > Anseranas semipalmata. Next base: position 103,460 of record VXAA01005849.1, on the reverse strand, counting down.
TTTGTACAAGGAGCACTGAACTCCGAAACATAAACAATTCCCTCCCTTTGTTTTATAGGTGAGGATGCTGAGAATGAGAGTTAAGTTCACACTCAAGTATATAAGTGTCTGCCATCCCAGAAGGAGAACCAGAAACAAGGAAACCTCCTCTAACATGGGTTGCACGTGAGATCCCAAATCAGGGAAAGCAGTTCCTGTGGCAACCCCTGCACTGGCTGGTGACCGGGATGTGCTCAGGAAAGGAACTGAAGGAACTCATGTCCCTCAGACCAGGAACATGGCATTGCTACAGCCACAACATTGCCCTTGGAGGCATGTTTTTTTCTTGGTGTTGGCTTGGAGTTGATTGCTTCCAGGGGTCCCAGCTGGGCTGGAACCTCACATACAGATCCAACACAGAGCACCCAGCCCAAAGACATTTCAGGAGTCCATAGCAAAGTCGGGAAGAAAGGAGGAGTCACATTTCCCAAGACTCCTTTATGGCCTTCTCCTACTACTTTCAGGATATCAAGTGAATGCCTTTGCCAGTAGGCATACTTGAATGCTTCTAGCCCAAGTAGTCCAACAGGAATCAGACAAACAAATATATGGAAGAAAAGAAATACCAAAAGAAATAGACTTCTGTTGTTAGAAAGTGCCATTTAGGAGGGCTCTGCCTACAATCCCCTCTAAGACTGGGAGGCTGAAGAGAGTAGTAGTTTGGGTGAGCTTGAAATTCTGGGAGCTTAAGTAAGTCAATATTTTTGAAGAGCTCTCATGAATATGAGAGTATGTCATCATTTTCTATACATGGAATTTCATCTCCATGTTAAGACCCAGTCCAGGGAGACACATCCATTTGGTCTACCTTTGTAACCACGTAGTTTTAGTGGAGCAAATATATTGTCACCACCTACCTTCCAGGCACAGACACAGCAGTCTCACCAAGTGCAGTCAGCCATGGCCATGGACATTTCCATCTCACGACATCAGTACAGGCTTCCTTTAACCACAGCCCACACTGCAGAACAAACTGCCCAAAGACAAGTTCTACAAACAGGACACAGGAGCCTCCTTCTCTCTCCCACCAAGGTCAGGCTGGGCCAGACCCTTCTCTTAGTTGGCTCCAACTATGAGTGAACTCCTGGATCCACCTGGAAGAGCACCAGACTCACTTCAGGATGTCAGCACACCACTTTGTGACATCATTAACAGATGTCTGTGGTGCAAGCAGGCACCGTGCACCAGTGGTCCCACCAGTGACCCACACAGACCCCCCACACCAGCACATGGAGAGGTACCTCCACAGGGTACTTCAAAGTCCATAAAACAAAGCTCCTCTCTCCACTCATATTTACAGTTTGCAATAGTATCTGTGAATATCCACTGGGAAATATTGGCATTCCCTATTGGAAGAAACGCCATCATTTGAAAAACTGCCTGCACCAAGCCATTTCAAAAATGGTTCACTTGCAAAACTGAAAAGTTTTGACAAGAGTCAAAGTACTTCTTTCCAACAGCAACTTTATTTCATTTTAGATACACATTCAGAACATTAAGTCCTTCTTTGGAATGAAGAATTGAAGGGTTTCATTGCTGAAAAGGTCAAAGTGAAACACTCTGACCTTATCAAAAGGGATTCTTTCCAGTTATTTTAGAATTATGCATTCCATGCAATGCCTTGCTGTTAATGAAATGAATCATTTTCCTAATGAAAATGAAATGATTTCCATTTTCTTAAAGAAAGGAAGAAAAAATCAAAACATGTCATTCGAAAATTTTTCAGATCAAATTAAAAGTGATCTATCTACGAACACAAGGGAAATAGAGTAAGTCAGCCTCAGCTGAGTACAAAGGGGTGCTTAGCCTTGACACCCACCCAGTATGGAAAATTTTAGCCCAAAATAGCTGAAGTTCAGCAAAGTTATAAGGAACTGAAACCTGACCCTTCTAATGGTAAGAAGGAAACCGCAATAAGTGACATAGTCAGCAGGATTATGACAAAGTGCCCATGGCCCCTCCTTGAGGCAACAGAAGTTAACGTTCAGGGCAAAAGGGTTGCAGAGAAGCCAAGATGGTTTTCAGGTGGGCAAAGCTGCTGATGGGTTGGAAGTCCAGCCTTGTCTCCCTGTATTGGGATGTCTACTGGACCCAACGGCCTTCGGTCACCAGAGACGCAGCTAATCCTGGCCCTCGCTGGGAAGCTGGAGACTCCAGGAGGATCTCAAACTCTTGGATGGGCACTAAATGTTTCCAGAGCCTTCTGCAGGTATCATATCATCAATGGGACTCAGGAAGACTTCATTATTTTTTTCCCCAGCTTTACTACCAGGATAATGAGAGGCTGTGTCTCAGAGCACTGATTTTCTCTAGGTAAACACTAGCACACCACCTTATTTCAGGCTTCTGCATTGATCTTCAAGAGTCACCCAGCTCTCCCAGCTGCTCAGAGAGAGGGATGGGGGTGGAATTTTGGCCATGTAGAAACTCCCTTCCTATCTGGGTCACTGTTTCCATCTGTCTGAAATAGACCAGTGCTATCAAAGAAATGTGTGAAGTAAGATTATTGTTTTGCTGCAGCCCAGCTCCCATCACCCATTTATTTCCCTGGTCATCCTGAGAGATCCAGCTATCAATTGTTAGAGGCAGTGTTCCTGACTCCCCACCATGCAGCAGAGACCCTAGGTTGTACCTCAAACCCAGGTGAGTTTTTTTCTCACTTCTGCATCCAGTTTCCCCTGTATGCACCATCCTCTGCTCCTCAGCATCTCCCACACAGAGTACTTTCCAGCAAGATGGTTTTTCTACCCTCCAATTTGTAAAAGCCTTGAAGTCTTTCACCTTAAAGGTGAAAAAGGAAGCAAAGAGGAATACCATCTTCATCTGAAATAGAAAGGAGAATTTTAATAGGCAAAACATCGTTATTATGTGGATGTAGGCTATGTGCCTGCACTGCTCCTGAAAGCATCTGGCAGCCAGAAATGTAGAATAGGAGAGGCTAAAGAGGCAAAAATACTATAGGATATTTCCTTGGGATCTCACAATGATCCAGAAATCCTTTTGCCCAGTTTCTCCATACATGACCCTTGCTCTGACAGACTGCAGTAAGTCACAGTTCCTCCGCTTCCTCATGAGCCATGTGTGGTCATCTTAGCAAAAGCAAGGCAAAGGTAGCAGCAGTTTTTTTACTTAATTCCCCAGTAGTTTGTTAAGCCATATGCAGCCCAGTCATCCTGGAAATTTGGCCAAGAGGGACATGAGATCCAGTGTGGCCTGGATTCCATATTGCAAGAAGCAGCTCTTCCCAAGTTGATGAGTGGGAAAGGGCCCAGCTCTGCAGAAGCCCGTGATGAGATGGGCTGGTCCCTATCAAGTAGCTGCAGCTGGCTGTGAACATTTAGCTGACACATTCCTACCAAGTCAGGGTGTGCTATAAGATGCTGCTATCTAGTCTCAGCATTCAAAGCCAATAGGATGTGCATAATTAAAATGAAGAAAATAGACACGGAAAACACTCCTAGCCTTCACCAGGCATTAGCCTGCCCCAGAAACCAGTCCCCTGCCTGCACAATACTTAGAGATTTGTGTACCATATGGGTGCAGAAGACTAAATAGCTGTTTAGCAGCCACAACATTGGCACCATCACACCTGTACTGGCCCTGTCACTGTGGTCCCTCTCCTTTCACAGCTTCCCTCCATCATGTAGGACCCATCGCTTTGGCACATAACACACGGTACAGCTTCCACTTCCAGCAGGAACGCTTTCAAAGTCACCATCTGACCCAGCCTCTGCTCTCTCTGCTGGGTAGCACCTTGCTCTGGACTCCTGTTGCGAGGATTTTGGGAGGATGGCAACAGTACTGAGTGTTGTTAAAAAGTCAGGTTCAGTTTTCAGGAAAAACTCACACAGTATCCTGAGAGAAAATTTTTGCAAACACAGTTTTGACTGGAGTCATTGAGGACAGCAAGAAAACAGAATTTGCTCATTAGCAGTGCTAGCTCTTGCCTCCAGAAACACTCTGTGCACGTGCCCAAGAAGAAAGGAAAAAAAGAAAAGAGAAAAGCATGACAGCACAAGCCCTTTGAACAGCAGCTCTCTCTGAGTTACATCCCTGGCTTTAAAACCAAGGCTGGAGCAGGTGTAAAGCCCTGCCAGCTGCAGTGCCCGCCTGACAGGTGCTGGCGCTGCGCAGCTGATGGTGGCTGGCAGCCTGACCTCTGAGCTCTGGGCAACAAAAGCTTTTGGCCCAGCCAGTCACCAGCAGAACCACCTGTCCTGCCTACAGTGGGTCCTGCCAAACCTGCACCCTTGCACAGCCATACAGCCTAAAGTGAGAGTTGCACAAATGACCACTGCACACACCCAGGTCACCTCCCAAAACGGCACAAAGCCCTGAAGGGCCTGGTCCATCCCACTGTACAAAGCCAGCCTGGCCAAGTGAAGTCCCTGCAGGGCTGCACTGGAAGCTTGTCTTTTCCAAATACGTCGAAAACAGAAGCCCAGGGCTGGATGCAGGTTTGCTGAGATCAGGGCTATTCTGGTGCAGACAAGCTATGTGCCGCTGATAGGGAGGATTAATGAGCCAGGCTGCTCATCCGTTGCAATTAGAAACAACACTACAACTATTTTGGAGCCATTTCTCTGCAGAGAACTTAGGCTGCTTATCAGAGCCTTCCCCTTATGTATCTCCATGTAATCACGGCTACGTTAAATATAGGATGGCAAACTGGCAGCAGTACCGTTTGCACACACTACTCTGTGTTTAGAGCTAAGGTGCAAAGGATCGTTTGCTAGCGCTCACACAGCAGTAAAAGGGGTTTAGAGAAAGGCACTAATAAGACTTCAATGTCACTCAGTTGAAGCTGAAATTGTTCAGTGCTCATAGGAGAGCCAAGCACACTGGGGACCTAGTTTGCTTTGGCTCCAAGGAGAAGAACCTCAGATTCTGAAACTTTAGCCAACTGCCACGTTTTTTGGCTACCAGCTGAAGTTTTAAGAAATGGCTTTGTGGCAATAGTAAAGCAAGAAGAGTCCTAGTTCCTGGGCGTTGTTCCTTACTTCACTCTGTGACCAGAGACATCTCTCACCTGCAAAATGGGAGGGACAACACCTCTGTAAAGGATGAGGTCTTGCCTCCTGCTTCCACAGTGTTATTTACAAATGTGGGTGATACTTAGGGGCAGAGGATGACTCCTGAAGAAACCTAATGCCATTTATTGCAAACATGCTAGGCTTTATACAGAGCTGAAAACATTTTATCTGCCTAGACTGGCAAAGGTTATGTATATATGACTGTGCACCAAATCCCCAGCATGCATCAAAAATACAGAGTATCAACCAGGCTCTCATTGCAGGCTTTCCAAGATTTTTAGTGATGTTATACAGGCAGGAGTTCAGCTGAGTCAGCTGGCAGTAGCAGCCCATCCAGTGCATGTGAATTCCCATTTCAGACAGTGTCAGGGACCCCAGCCCAGAAGAGTCCAGCCTAGATCCATTGCTCCAGCAGGACCAACATCTGAAGCACAGCTGGACTTCAGACCTTGACCTGGCTGTCGCTGCAGCCCCCACTACTCAAGGACTGCAGCTGAATGCCAAGAAGGGTTTGGAGAACAAGCACAGGCAGAGTGTTCCTCGGCACCTTTTTACTTCCTGCTGGAAATGAATTACTGCAAGTTGCTATCAATAACTGTAAAAATTTGTTCTCAGGTGTTAGAGTATTATAAGACAGGGCAAAGCAATGTGAGGCAGATGCACAATACTGCACCTAAACTGTATGCATTTAAAGGAGCTTTCAGATGGATAATATCAGGGTCAAAGCTTTGTTCAGGACTGTTGGACAGACCTTTGAAAACAAACAGCTCTAGGCAATTCCTCAGCCCAGCTAACAATATCTCACCATTTTTCGTTCCAGTGTCCTCTTCCATCACCCCAATGGATTTAACAAGTGTCCAGAACATGTTCTCAGTGAAGCTACTGCCTATGTCTCTGCTAGACTTTCTGTGCCTGCATGTGCCTCAGACCAGAGTGAGATCTAACAAACCCAGTAGCTCTCTATTCAGTCCTTGCATCACAGATAAACCTCTGTCTGTCCTTATGATCCATACACAGCAACTGACCACCATGCTCTACAATGTGATCTTCTTTAAATGCTCCACCAGCGTGTGCCAGAAGCACAACTCAATACGAAAACCTCAAGTGCCAGACAGTTCCTTCACCTCTCCACAACATATAAATCTTCATGATAAATCTGTGCTCTTGTATGTCACATATTATATATAGACAATCAAAGAAGCTAAGGTACAGCAAGAAGTGTGAAGTCAAGGCATATGAGTCAAATTACATTTAACCTCTTGTTTAGTGCTTTCATCTGGCAGAAATAGTTGACATTCAAGGTGTTTTAACTTTACTCCCCAATTCACATTAGTTTCTTTAAGTGTTTCTGTACCAAATTCTCCCCATCACAGATACAGAAACTGTTATCCCCAGGAACAAAACTTCAGGTTGTTTTTCCTTGTCACCAAGACGAATCCAGCCCCGAGGCACGAGCTCACTGGCTGTGTGCTCACTGGGACAAACTGATGTCACCACTCAGGTACATAATGAACAGGAGGGCACCTCATGATGGAGGGTTTTAGCCTGACTAGATCCAACCAAATTCAACACAAGCTCAGAATTTCTGAGGCAAGGGATATCTCTATGTATTCCAGGATACTGACTCCATAAAGATGCAAGGAGAAGATCAGCCACTTAGTCACCACAAGGTTTTCTGGGTCTTACCTTGTTTAAGTCCTGCTACAGCTCATTTCACACCTCTCAGGCTTCCCCATCCTAGACAGCACAGACTAGAGAGACCAGCATGCTACTCAGCAGGTGTTTGCGATGTGTAATTGCATTGCCCCCACAGCTTCCCTTGCTTCTAGTAACAAGGTGGCTCCAAGTAGGAGTTCATGCAGAAGGTCTTAGTCTCTGGCTTCTCTGGGAGAATGCTCCTCTGTCCAGGATGCTTCCTGGACAATACCCAGGTCAAACCAGGAACCCACCAGGGTGCCTGAAAACATTCATGAATTGTTAAAAATCCCTCTGTAGTACATCTTTAAAATGACTGGTTTTACATCTCTTTCCTCTAGACTGAAGAGCTACAGGATTGGAAAAGATGCAGAAAACAGCCAAATCAAGGCAAGGGAGGAGCCTGCTCCTCCAGCTTGTGCTCCACTGGAACAAGAGTCTAACAGAGGGAGAGGAGGTAGAAGAAAACAACCCCTCAGCAGAAGCAGTGTCCTGCTGAGCAGACTGATTTAAAATGGCACCCATTGGTAGGAGGATACAGGGGGGCTGGCAGTACCAGGGATTACTCTTGGGACCACAGCATGGCTTGAACCATCTCCCTCCACTGCTAGCAGAATGCTAAGCTGTGCTGGGGGAAACCAAGGGTTCTAATTATCAGCTACCAATGTCAGGCTGTGCTGAAACCATTTGAAATCTGCTCATCTGTCACCACCTCTGTGGTACCTACAGGAGCAGCAGGCAAACATGCCACAGGAAAGCAGACACCTGCTAATGAGCCAGCCATCAGCCACTCATTATCTTTGATTACCTCCTTAACTCAGTCAAGAGATAGCATGCTTTATTTTTGTCCTCCCTACTGAATCAGCATCTTCATTTCCTGGGAGACTTTGCTGCTGGTAGTGCACACACTGAGAGCCAGCTCCACAGCGGCCAGTCAGGACTTGAGGCCGAGACATTCCCAGCTTGCTGGGCACTTTCCCACACCCCTCGTGGCTCCTATCTCCATCCCATCAGCTCCTGTAAGTGTTTTTGAACACATCTTCCTACAAACAGTGGTTGGCAGACCTTGTGATTATACGGTACCGACACACTTCCTCTGCAATTGCTTCATCATGAAGCATTCATAGCCTGTATCTGTCAAGCAAGTGGGAGAGGGACCTCTGTTTTTTTTTTTCCTCAAAGGAAATTGAGGACAGGAACATTAAGGGCCATTGGGCATAGGAACAAGAAAACAGTAACAATGGGAAGACTGATCTTGAATTTAGTCCTCCTTTGTTCCCCTCATGCTTAGGACAGTCCTATCCCAGGCTACATACTCCAGTTACTGAGTAACTGATTTCCCTTGTGGAACTCCAGCATTATTTTGCAGATCAGTAACACAGGCTGCTAGGACCAAATTTTCAGCCAGCCCTACAGCTTTTTCTAAAAGGCCTCCCTTTCTCTAACTCAGAGCCACAAGCACCAAAGAGCTTTTCTAACCTCCTCTCTGCCAGCTAACAATGTGACTCAGGTGCACCTGCAGTTCATGGAGAACAGCTGAAAAAGGTTGAGCCCAAATGCAAGGGAAGGGGGAAGAAAAGCTTCTTTGCTAAGGGATGTCCGTCCTCCTGGAGCATGCAGGCTCCCAACCAGCAAAGGGTGCTCCCTCTATAGGGCCACTCCTTAACCCCAGAGCAGTCAGAGACCCAGAGCTTTTGCTGCTTGGGCAATGCTCACTGCCAAGGACATCTCAGCGAAGGGACCAACATTGATCATAGAAGGAAAAAAAAAAAATCAATTCCAGTAGAAAAATAATTTAATAAAGGGATAAATTTCAAGAAAATATCTGTATAGTAACAACATTTTAAGTAAAATGTCCACAAAAATATACATGTCTAATGTGATTATACATAAGTTTTCTGACAGGTCCTGTTTTAAACTTGGTTCAGTCCACGTTGGTTTTCATCTAGGAAAAACCTTCACAGCTACCAGGCTTCCTGGGATATATCAGTTTGCACAATATAATCATACAAGAGATGTTTTCTACCTCATTTTAGGCTCATACAAATAAACTTTGAGTTGCTAACAGTCCAGAGGAGATCAGGTTATACCATATCATTAAAAAAAAAAAGTAAATAACAAACAAAGCAAAAGAAGTCAGCCGCCTAAGGGACACTGTTGGGCAGAAGCACCAGCTCTACAATACACACCACACTTAACACTGACACAGCTGGAAAAGGGGGGGGATGATGGGAAAGATGGGTAACAGAGAGGGAAACATCCCAGTGTGGCCAGGGATCGTGGAAGTGCTAAAGGAGCAGGCTATAGAGAGGCCAGGGAAAAACACAGAGCAGACCAATATATTTCTAGAAAACAGTTTTGTAACACAGAAGATATGCTAATTGCAGGAAGATGAAAAGGAATCAGTGGAAGATGTTTACTTCTTATTTTTCCAAATAACTATTCAGCTGTAGGTCTGTCCCCCAAAGCCCTCCCCAGTCGTGCTAATTCAGCTGAACAGCTCCAAGCTTGATGTACTTCCAGGAGAGAAGAACACAGTTACAGAAAGCAAGAGATGCAAGAGTACAGCAAAAAAAAAAAATAAACAAAACACATTCCACCAGCAGAGGACAGGAACAAAACACTGAAAAGGAGATGTTAAACAAAAGATATCAGTATTGTCAATGGGTGATGTACACTGCAAAAAAAATAAAATAAATAAATAAAAAACATCCCACAGAAAGCAAATGAAAACTTACTAAAGAAATAAAAGGACACACATTTTCCAAAGGATTTTTTGTTTTTATAATCATTTTTTTTTACATAGACAGCTGAAACACACTAATATTTTGTGCGAAAAATATTTTTAAATAAACTTTGCTTATTCTCGATTTTTGTACATTCTGATATACATATGTAACAAGGTTTATGGCACTGTAACCAGGATCAGAATCATATAAAGGAACAAAATAATTGCTTTCATTTATCCCTTCTGAACCAAGCTGGCTGCCATTTCACTATTAGGCTTTAAAAATTATTATCTAATTATTAGTGAGCAGCCAACTCTAATTGGATTGAACACTCAAAACAAACCCCAAATTATTATTGCACAAGAAGCCAGTGAAGGCATATGGCATAGAATGATCAAAGTCCCTTACTGTTAAAACCTTACACCCCAAAATAGAAAAATAGAACTGGAACATGAAACACAGCAAAAAAAAAAAAAA
>VXAA01005849.1:67106-83854 GCA_013399115.1 Anseranas semipalmata | reverse complement strand
TTTTTTTTTTTTTTACAGAATGTCATACTTATAACCTGTCTTTTCCATCTTTAAACATACCATGTAGCTTTAATAACCAGGTAAAAAGCCTGAACCACCCAGCCTGTTTGACACAGCTTATATATGGTTGCAGAAAACATCCCAAGTGCTCTTGTGCACACTCTGCGCCAAAACAGCTGCTGGGAAGGCTTTCAGAGGACCTGAACCTACTCAAATCCACATGAAGTGACAGGCATGCAAGGATGCCCAGCACACCTGGAAACTCAAAGTATTTCTTCCATAAGGAAAAGAATTAAGGAAGTAGGACCTCCACAGCAGACAGCCTGGCCCGCTATCTAGTGAAACACATCAGAAGCCAGGGTGCTCCTGCTCGCCACTGATGTGAAGAGCCAGAGATGTTTGCAGTCATCACTGTATAAGCCACATGAAATATTTCACCACCCTGCCCTGCCAGAACAGTTAGTAAGTGACAACAGATTAGGGATTGTCTGAGACATTAAAACTTTTAGGAAGTTTCAAGTCAGCACCGTATACACTCCAGCTATTCATACTTGTTTGTTCAAGTTTTTTGCAACCATCTGCCCATAAACATCTTGCTTGATGCTTCTCAAATGCCCCGCTGTGCAGCACCTAGGCAGCAGCTGCACACAGATTTCCCAGCTCCAAAGCCACCCATTAGCCTTGGGCTCACACCAGTGCTCTGAGGCCAGGTTAGCAGCTGGACAGGAGCCAGAGCAGCTCTGAGCAAATCAAAGAGAGAGAAGCAGCATGATGCTTGCATAAAAGTCATGCCAAACATGGTGTCTGTCATTTGCTATCAGAAAAGGGTGCATATGATGCAAAACAGGCACAAAAATGTATTGCTGAAACAAGGCAGCCAGTTTTTACAAGGGACCATGACCTCGCAATAGAAACTGCCATCTTTAACAGAACGCAAAACCAACAAACCTTATCTGCACACATTCTGTGCAAGTGACTTTAAGGGAAGACAAAGTTAAAAAAACATGCAAGGTGTACAGTAACACCTGCCCTCCTTCTCTATGCTTTCTGTGACACCTCTTCATCGGCATGAGCCTATATAAGCTAGGATGTGGGCTTACAATATGTTTTGATAGTTATGCAATGTTTCCTACCCAGAAACAGGTTATTACCCCATAATAAAGAGTGTAAGTTACCTTGCTCCCTCTTCCCCAGGGGGAGAGAGAGCTTAAGCAGAGGCAAATACCATGAAATAACCTGACCATAGAGCAATACCTGTGCTTACCTTTGCATTACCTCATTTCCACGGCTGTGCTTTGTTTTGAGAGTGGCAGGTACTGGGTGTTCCTGTTACAATTACAAACAGGAACGTATTTTTATACATGACAGACTGCAGATGTGGGATCCACATTTAGACAGAACATGTGATCCCCGTAGACAAACAGACCTTTTATACAGCTTTGCAAGCTATTCAGATGGATTTTTGGATCCACTCATCCTCGATTACAATACCACAAAGCCAACTCAAAAAAAAAAAAAGCCACCAAACTAAAATACACTTGCAACAAAAGCAGAAATCTCACAGGGCTGTGAAGTATCAGCAGAAGATATATTTGGTCTGCAGCCACCACTCCTCTCAAATTGCTGGGCTCTCATAGGTAGGGCCAACAGAGAATTTGGTGATACATGGGTTGTAGTGACTGAGAGCTTCAATAGTTCAGGAATAAATCCAAGTTTTAGCACACCCACTCAGCATGTTTCCTGTCAGTACCTACACAACAAATTGAACCCCTACAGCTAAAGTGCAATTGTGTTTGAGGTCAAAACGTTGCAGCTTTAAGTAGCTAACATTTGGGGCGTAAGCGTAACACCAAGATAGGAGATATTCAGGCAATTGGTGCATATCCGTTTAAGATCACGCTTTGAATTTGTGCAAGTACAGCCTGTTCCTTTAAACCTGTGACCTCATTTATTTACATTACTGCAGAAAAGCACTGCCAGAAGCAACAGCTGATGACAGTCTCATGTATTTTTCCACTAAGACAACAATTAAACTGCTTCTGTGTTATTAATGAACAGATGACTTTGTGTCAAGTCGACTCAAAGTGCAGGATGCCTCAAGGTTAAACAAATGTGACTCCAGCACATAAAAATAGAGGTGCGCTGCCGGCAGGGTGCTGCCCAGCCCCATGCCACCCAGCACCACACCCCCTTCCCAGCCAGGCAGGAGGGTCCGGACCCTGGGGCCACCCCTGCACCCTGCTGCCCTACCACGGGAGGGTGTGCTGTGGCACCCGCTAATAAGTATGAGCTAATCTGGGTCATGCTGTTATCTATCTTCTCTCCATGCTTGGGTGCGCTTTTAGCAGCGATCCATCACAGCTTGCTTCCTTCCCCCAAGGAAAAACCAGCTTTACAGGTTGAAGAAGAGTTCTGCCAGTAGTGGCCAAATACACTCGCAGGATGTGGACAGCCACCCAGATAACGTCTTCATACCACCAACCAACATCATGCTTGCAGAAATTTATGGCCATGCTTAAAGGACCCTGTACCTGAGCTATAACCCAACTACAAGTACACCAAGCACAACATCTTATCTCCAACATACAACATAGAAAAAGCAGAAGGAAAGTCCCTAGCTCGCCATATTTCTTCTGCTACTCCCTCAACCTCTCTCTACTTTTGCCTCAAGCAGGGCTAGGTCTACATGGTAACAAAAGCACTAGCAGGGCCTGTAGGCACTGGTGGTGTGCCTAGAGAGCACAAGAGCAAAAACCACCTTGTAGTGGAAGATCTAGCCATCATACTTTACCACAACTTGGGTACTGAAAGGAGGAATGTCCAGATTCCCTAACCACCACAAGACAGCCACTCTCTTTGCCCAAGCAGAGCTCTGCTCTCCACAGTAGGCTACAGAGAACTGCGTTTCCTACACCTCTTGGAGCAATGGGACTAACTCAAACACACCATTGCAGGAGCATTTCTGCTGTCTGAGACAGATGTCCTCCTCACCACAGCTGAGGATGAGCATTGCTCAGGACTCACCCTTACTGCTGTAGAAAGTACAAGGGTTGTACCATGGTTGAAAATATTGTATTTGGCCCACATAGCAGGAAGCAGAGATGAGAAGGGCAACTCCTCTCTCTCAAAAGGGGTGGGGACCTATCAGACCACATTCACCTAGATGACATTAGAAGGAGCTCCTTTGACTTCAAGGAAATTGTGTCTTTTTTATTGTCGTTTTTTTTTTTTTTAATGAAAACACTGGGTGGAGACTGAAGTGAGGTCAAGCCCACAATGTGGGGGGGACCCATCCTTCTGCAGTGTGAGGATAACACAATACCAAGATTGTTTTACACATTACTATTTCTGCTGTTGAAGAATAGGAAAAAAAAAAATCACTAACTGCAGCCACATTCAGCCCTTCAGAGAAGAAACCTCTCAGTCACCATCCTTTCACAATTTAAGTATATTCATTGACCTCAAGAATCTACACTGATTCTAGAGAATTGCGGGGATGGGGGATTGCAAAGACATAAGTATCTAAAGACTTTTCTACTTCTGTGGCTACTAACATGTGAGACAGGTCTCACTTTCCAGTCCTACAAGCATATTTCTTGCCTGTCCACAGGAGGTTCAAACACCCCATTGCAGGGTTTCTTCCCCTATCACCCACACAGCATTTGGCATCAGCCTTGCCACAAACGATTAAGCTTTAAACAAACAAAAAAAAGTAAACAGTTCACAAAGAACAGCTTCCACCTTGATACACTCAATCTAATCTAGTCTCCCTCTAATCAAGCAGCCAACGGCACTTCAAAACAAAACAACAACAACAACAAAAAAACACATTCCAAAAAAAAAAAAAAAAAAAGCAAACCCATGCATTCCAGAGAACCTGCAAGGTCAGTTTTTTTCCACGTGGGAACTATCCCAAAAGGTTGGTTCATAGACAAGTTCTGGCCTAGAGGAGTTACAAGCACATTCTTGACACAACTGCTTTGAGGTCCCTTTAAAAGTCAAGAGTGCAATACCAGATGAAAAAGATAAGTTTTCCCCCAGCTTTGAGGCACATGTACATGCATTTGCATGTTATTTCTAAATTTCATCTCACTATGTCTCACACCCCTTGCCACAGCACATCCTTTTCTACTGGCTTCTTGCAGTCCCTGATCTTATCTACTTTTATCTAGTACTTCAACACTAGGAACAGAGCAGCCTGCTGTCCTGAAGGACACGGCCCTGGGAGGCAGAAGAGAGGTCACTAAAAGCAGTGTCCTCTGCCAAGGGACGCTGTCTCTGCCCAGCTCCACTCACATTTCCTCCAGTCATGCCTTTTCTCAATCACATTTTCATCCCATAATGCCTCCCACACCTGAACATATGACTTGCTTCTTCCCACCACAAGCTCTCACCCCTTTGCTTTTCCTCTTCCAAGGAGCACTAGATCATCCATATAAGTTCCAATTAGAAACAAGCAATTTTTTTTTCTTTTTAAACCTGCTGCTGGGGAATGTTTCTTAGGATTTCAGCTTGAAGGTTGTTCTGTGTTTTGTTTGTTGTCTTAAACTTGGTTTTGCCTCAAACCCTAAGTCTGGGACTCAGGCCACCTATGCAAGTTACATAGTTACCCTTCCCTGTCTTACTCATGAGCTCTTCCAAGAGATACCATTAATGCTTCTGGAAAACTCACCAGCCTTTCCAGAAGTCACTGTGAATACTTCTGGACCACATGTCTGAACTCAGGACAGTGGTTCCAGCTTTGTAACTGGAATCCCCAGTAAGCTGGGTGACTACAGAGTCTGTCCATTTGGGAGAAAAAAAGAACATTCACAATAGGGGGGTGTGATGGGGGGAAGACACACACCACATGACAGCATCCTTCAAAGCACTGAGTTATTCTCAGGGAGTGGTCAGGAAGGTGAAAGAGGAGAAGGCATATTCTTGATTTCAGTACAAGGATTAAGCTATGTAGGAACACAACTTGGAACAAGAAAATAAGTCCCATACCCCAAACACACTACTGTGACAATTTTGCAGTGACAGATGAGGATTGGACTTACCCTCCCTGGAGGGCAAGCATTTATAGCAGAAACTCAAAATTAGACACATTACAACTTCTCATAGCAAAAGTATGCTCTCCCATGGGGATTTAAGCTAACATGAAGTCCAATTAAATAATCACTGGAAATATCAGTGTAAACCCTGAAAGAATACATACTTCTACTTTGAAGTGCTCCCACTGGAAATCATATTAACAAAAAGGTCATCAAGAAATGTTAAAGCTATGTATAAAGTAGGCAGGGGAAGTGAGGGGGGAGGGAACAGAAACTATTTTAATGCTATAAAGATACCACGAATTGTTTTATATTGACAAAGAGCTACAAGTCCGTTTTCATAGACAGAGGCAGAACGGACCAGACCTTCCCAAAATGCCAGTGCTCAGTTTGTATTTTTTTTTTCCTAAATGTATTACCAATTGCCTCCTATGACTGCCTATCACCATATGCATCCCTAAAGCAAATTGCCCACTTGCCCTTCCTCACAGCTTGACCTGGAGACAGCCAGCAGCTGGTATGACCATGCTCTGGGGTGGGTACAAGGACAAAGGCAGCAGAGGGCTCTGGCTCAGCGTATCTGAAGAGGGAGAAAAGCCCAGGCACTACTTCAGACATCTGTAATCCTGGATGCGTAGGAGTGGACATTTCTATTTAATTAGCATGTTTTAGAGAATACTGACATTTTCATGGTTCAGCCATCTATTTGTTCACTTTACCCTTTTAAGGGAAACCTCTTCAGGACTGCTTCAATCCAATGACCAAGCAGGCTGATTTATTTCTCCTGAGAATGAATGCAGGCTCTTTTCCAGTCCAAACCACTGCTCCTCTGCATCAGAAACACCAGCAGCACATTGCATTAATGTGAAAGGAAAACAGAGTACTTCTGTAACACACCAGTGTTTGTGAATGCCATTCATTCCTGCTGGATCTAAATCCTCTTTAAAAAAAGTGAAGAATATTTGTCCTTTTGGCTAGAAATAATAGTATCTGGCTCTCATTTGACACTTTCCAGCAAACTATTTTGAAGCACATGAAGAAAATCCAGAGGAAGTAAAGGGCACTACTTTGAAATATCCTAGTTCCACACTGTCCTAAAATAAAAGCAGCAAACTACCAGAACCAGCCAGGTCCCATTCTGTCATATAAACACCATGGCCTGCCCAACCGGCAATTGAATTTGTCAATGTAGGCTGAGGATTGATGAGCTGAGCATCTCACATGCCTTCCCCACCTCATGACACAAAGCCAGTGGCTAAGCACCGAGCAACTCACTCCTTCCTGGCCATCAGGAGACCCAGGTTGGGTCACAGCATTAGGTCAGGCAGCGGCTGACAATCCTAATGGTTGAGGAAGCATGACTAAAACCTACACTCCAGATCGAGGGAAGAAGAAAGAATACATTTACAGAATTTAAAATTAAAGAGCAATCAAACAAGGAAATCTCTTCAGCCAGATCAAAACCAAAGTGGGTCTCCTTGTCTCCACACATAAATAAATAACAACACTTCCCAGGAAGCATAGGTATTGTGTTATTCCTCAATAGAGATGTAATACTGCCTTACAGGGCTAACAGAAAGACATCTATGAATATAATATTAAACTCAAGCTAAACTATCGTATTAAGTGTTTTTATACCAAAAATATGCCAGCAAGTTCTATTGGACTTATTCTTAGTTTCAATCAAGTGAACAAACAGAACTCCCTTTATCTTAGCCAAGATAAATTAGAGTCTATCATCAACACAATACAGGTCAACTGCTTTAACAATAGCTTTTGCTTTAAAACATTATTGGTCACTTGCTCACTTAAGGCTTAATATCACACTTCAGCATCATAAACTTGTGACAAATCAATTCAACTAAAATGACAGAAACTTGCAAGTTATCTTCCATTTTCCAAGTCTCTTAAAGCCATTGTAAAAAAAAAAAAAAAGAAAGAAATATATATATATATATATATGGAGAGAGAGTAATTCATGTGCAGACAAGGAGTGGCATTTGTTGTTCTTTTTACTTACATTTAATTTGAAGTAGTTGTTCTTCTCTGTTGTGGTGAATCAAGTGGGAATTAAACTCAGGCATGCTGCAGATTTTTTTTAAAGCTAGGTTGTAGCAAAAGAGTTGGAACCAACACATTCATCTAATTTCATTTTTATTTATTTCCCCCTACCCCTCACCCAATTTCTTCCTTCAAAGCCTCTATCTTTGAAACAAAGCCCTCCCAGCTCCAGAAGCGCATTTGTGTCCCCCCAGCAGCAGGTGCTGACAGATTTATAGGCCCCCAGACCGTGCCAACCCCAGACCCCTCCAGTGGGGACAGTCCCATGCAGACACATGAGCTGGCTGGAGCCCAGCCAAGGATGCTGTGGGTGTAGTCGAGCCAGATGAGCCTAGCGGTGCCCCAAGCAGCAGCAGTGGGAGGCTTATTCCCTTGGGACAAGTGGGACTAGGTGGCACCTAGGCCTACAGGGTCCTGGTTGCTCCTCATAGACTTGTTGTGCCAGGTCTCCCTGCACCCACTCCACTGGGAGTTGTGATGCGCTCTTAGAGGTACCACTATAAATAAGTGCCAGGAAAACAGAAGCTTGTGCTCCTTTGGATCTTGAACCACTCAGTGAAGCAGAGAGAGACATAAAAATGAAACTTGAGTTTTTTAAATGAACAAAAACACCCACAGACAAATCAGAACCTACAGTTTATTACTTTAGCAAAGATGCACTGTTAAGGGAAAAGGGTGCCTGTAAGCCCCTCTCCCACTTTCTGGGACAGGCAGATATGTGGTTGAACCTGGATCAACCACACTTAACACAGATCACAGTAAGGGATGAGATCAGTGTTGCAAATGGTGCAGAGAATAGAAAAAAGAAACCCAGACATTAAAATGACTTGTCCAAGGCCTCACAGCAAGCCTATTGTGCATGCTTAGTCACAGAGTGAGAGAATGACCATTGCATGGCCTTGGCCAGAGCTCTCCTGGCCCTGAGACTGCCCTACTATCTAGCCACAGTTATCCCTGTAGCCAGATTATCCCTTTTCTTCACCACATAGGAAGGGAACTTCTCCCATCTTCCTCTCTCCTTCGAGCCCTAAAATGCTGCTGTACAGGTCCAGAGCCAGGTCTGAGACCACCTGCTTGAGGGATATGTGCTCCAGGGGAACCAACAGCTTTCAGAGCAGTGCGAGGATGCACAAAAACCATCTCCAGTGGGCTGAGATGCTTCCAGGCACGAGGTTACCTTTATCACAGATATTGGTTGAAGCACAGAGTCTCCCGTACTGAAAAGTCACAAGGCATTAAAAATCCCCACAGATTCATTGCTGAAGCTACTGGGGCGTAAGAACATCAATCAGCCACACAGAACAGACACCACGATTGCCCCGGGATGTTCCAGCTGCAGAAATAAACCTGCTGAAACATTTTGAAAGTAGGGGCAGTGCCCCTCCATGTGTGCTTTTCATAGTAGCCTCCCCTTCTGCCTCCACAGAGTACCACTACATTGACAGACACAGCCAGGACTACTGGCTAGTTTTCCATCTCCCGGCCAAATCCCAAAGGCACTGGTGCAAACAAGATCTCTACCATTATAAGTATTGTCAACACATTTACTGGATCAAGACCACAGCTCACAGGTGAAAGGCAACCACCTGAAAGACCTGCCAGATGAAGCTGAAGCAAGCAAATGCAATGCTCAAGGTGGCACCTTTACCCAGCTTCCTCTTAATAGGATTCTCTGCCAGCTCTAAATTTTAGAGGAGTAATGGAGAGGTGAAACCCATAACATATCAGCCCTTCTTTAAGCCAAGGCTTATCAAGCACCTTTGCAAACAAGAACCTTAAGTTTACTAAAAACAAACAAACAAACAAAAAAACAGTTTCACAATACATAGATGTTTTAAAAATAAATAAATAAAACATTGAAGACAGATTCAGGCAAGTACCTAGAAACAAGGCTCCAGGCAAAAACCACTGTGATATTCAGGTCAACTTGTGTTTTCTGCAGCCAGTGTTCCTCCAAGCCTACCAGAGACAACCCAACAAGGCCAAGGCACCACACATGTCCCTTTTTGCAAAAAGGGACAAAGCATTAGGTCATCTTTTAGATAGATTAACAATAGTCTGTTTCATTAAACAGCATGACTTCTATCACCCTGCAAGCCCATGTTGAATATTTAAGAAATATTTCTTTCTTGGTTGGTTAATAAGCATGCAAGATACAGGTGTTAAGACTGTGTCCATGCTGCTCCCATTCATGGTATTTCTCCACTTTAGAGTTTCTTCTTCATGTCTTTTCATTGAGTAAAGAGTGTCATAGCCTGAAGATAAGTGGTGATCCCCCACTTCAAAGTTACTGAAAAATCAAAGATAAACTTTTGTGCTCCTAAGCATAGTTAAAAAAAAAAGTGACTGCTGCTTTAAAACAAAAAAGAAGCATGTATGTATCCTAAAAAATAAAAGTATCTGTATTAGTTAAAAACCAGATGCTGCTCAAACCTCAAATACAGTTGTTATTCCACCTTGGGCCTCTCAAAAAGGCTACGGTCACCTTAATATAAAAGGCCATAAACTATCAGTATGCACTTCTATAAAGGCACAAGGATTTTACTGGTAGAGCATCTCACCTGTAATAGGGGAAGGGCTGCATATGTGGCATTCAGCTGATCATAATCCAACTTTTATATACTAGGAACATCACAGGGGATGCCTCCCCATTTTAAACAGAGCTGGAGCCAGACTTTTCTTTACTAGCATTACAGGTATTTGCCTAATGTAACAGTTTCCATCTTGATTCTTAGTTTGGTTTCCAAGGGTATGAGAAACTGCACACCTAAAAAAAAAAAAAAGTCTCCTTCCTGTTCCTCTCTTTCCAAGAGATGGGCTTGCTCAATTTTGCCCCTCAGAACATGACAGGAGCCAAGCAATCCAGCACTTCAAACTTTAAGATGACAATCCGGGAGGAAATGCTACATTTTCCATTACTGTTGCACTGGAAAAGTTTAGGGGTGCACTCTTCTGCAGAAGCATCCACTTCAAGTAGAGAAAATATTTTGTTCTCCAAAAACCACTATTACTTCATTTTATCTATAATCAAAAGGTATGCACATATACGCCCCACTACTTTAAGTGTTATGGCCAATAAGATTATCAACTCATGGGGGAGAAGAGGTGTGTGTGTGGGGGGGGAAATGTATTTCAGGTCCTGCAATCAGACTGAAAACTGCAGGTGAAATCCCTTACAGAACTAGTATAAGTTTTTCCCCCCTAGTGACTGATGAGGCCAGATTTCCTCTGCGGCACAGAGGGAACACATTTTAAACACACTGGACGTTTCACATGTATTACTTAACACTTAAAAATACACATTTCCCTATTTCAACCATGACCTAATAATTATTCAGTGGAGATCTCCAGTGGAAATAAGTGCCAGGCAGATATTTCACTGGACAGCTGGATTTTTTGACTGTTGTGTCAAGTTCTACTCTCAAATACACTTGTGCAGTGTAATTCAATTAGGATTTAAAGTAACACTGGCACTATTGAATTACATAATTACTATTATTATTAATAATAATAATAAATCATCTATTTGCAACAGATTACAACATCAGGTATTCCAAAGGCAGTTGATTATAGTATTTTGTATTAACATGGGACAGCATAAAACAGGTACTTATTCCTTTTATAGGTCTCTTCGTCCCTTTGTAGTTGTTTCAACATCACTGATAGGTGACTTCAGCATTGGTAAGAGATCTAAAGCTATTCTTAGACTGTGGCAGCAAGCCTGAAGTGGTTTGCTGGCAGGTTTTACACTCCTTGCTATTGAAACACAGTCACTTAATTTATTTCCCTGTTAGATGAGCAATGAGAAGACTGAAAATCAGAGCATAAATAAGCTCCTCAAACCAGGAACAAGAACAGAGAAGCAACTAGTTGTTATCACCACCAGTCAGTTCCTCCCCATCCCCCTTGCAATACTCCAGCCATCACTTTAAAGCATGGAGGGAAAAAAATGGATTATTAGCAAATTTACATCTCACACTTTTGTTTTGGATTCAGTTTTTCCATGCAGTCAAACACGGGAGTTGTTAAAAAAGTGAGTATAAGACTTCAGTGGGTTCACAGGACTCCTGCAGCTGGGGCTCGAAGGCAGAGGAGGAAGGGTAAGATGAAACCAATACCACTAGACACTGGCTAGGGATACAAAAGCAACTTCTCTTGTTTTAAAAGCTGTTGAAATATTTTGGCACAGATGCTTCAACTTTTCATTTTCAGTTCATTTGTAGATTTAATTTAACTTGAAAAGAGATGGTCAACTCCAAACCTAAACATTTCATCCTGTGTAAAATCATACTTTTCATTTGAATGCAAATGCATTTCCCACTTCCTATTTTTATGTCCCAGAAGCAAACTAAAGCATACAAAAAGCCCAAAAACTGCAGGTCATTTTCACTATGAGCTAACGCACCCAAGGAAGGCAAATTTTTCCAGTAAGGCAGAAATACATCAGTGTTCTCCTGTAATGGTCTCACCACACTGTGCTGCTGGGTTTATGGGAAGGAAAGAGGGCACAAGCCCATGAAGGATAGCCTGGGCTGCTGATCCAACCTAGGGCTGCACTGCTGAGGTCTTCCTCCCCAAATTCAGCAACAGCTTTGCCATTAGCATCAAGCAGAATGGGTGCTGGGCTCACATCACTGTTTTTACCTCCTCTCCTTCCCAATACAAGGCAAAACAGATGCATCCACAAAAAGGAAGGCCTTTAGGTTTCAGTAGGAATGCAAAACCATGGTCTAACATGAATGGCTGTGAACACATGGGGGAAACATGAATTCTTCATGTTTTGTATACAACCTGAGCAGTAGCTTCAGCCCTGATAGCTTAGGCTGGTAAAGCCCATGTAACAGCAACATTAAGAACATGATACCTTTCTGGTAAAAAAATAAAATGAAATAAAATAGGAGTTATATCAGTCTCTTAAATGCTGGTGTGCCTTCTGTACAAAGAAGTGGGCAAATCTTTGCTTCTGAAGAGCTTAGAACTGAAAGTGATGAAAATCTTTATGACAAGAAATACTCCCTATTAAAGGAAGTAGCAAAGAGACACAAAGGGAGGCACAGAGTTCTTAAAAACCCTGTAAAGCCCCAATGCTTCCCTGTCAGTCAGTTTATATTGGTCTGTTACATTAAAATAAAATCAGACCACCTCTTTTTAACTTGAGCCTAATAAGGCACCCTATATATACATTTATCTATAGATCAGTCTGGCCTTTGGAAACAGCACAGGAGTTTATCTGTGACTTAAAAAGACTCAGACACCTAACCCTAAATACACCCAGAGCCATGCTGCTACCCAGAGAGCGGTAAGCCAAAGCAGTAACTCAACCCCCAGTTTGCCGATCGGGTTCCCCCCACAACATGACACCGTGCTACGAAAAGAGCAGCCGCAGGCTGACAGGCAGCACCAAAGATGGAGAATGTGGCACCGGATCAGGGGGACATAAACTTGGCCGGCGAGGCTAGCAACCAGTGTTTGCAAACACAACATGGGATCAGATGGGCCAGCAATAAATTAGGACTGGATTGCAGCAAGCAAAGAAACCACTTGAAGGGAAGAAAAAAATAATAAAAAAAAAAACAGAGAGCTATCCCCAGTTTCATTCTGGTGTCTGCACCCACAGGCATGCATGCACACACAGCATCAGCTCTTGGGCTATCAAAGCATGACAGAAAAGTAAAAACTGAATGGACAAGTGAAACTGAATAACGAACAATTCCAGCATCACTCCTCAGGCTCAGAAACTGAAACAAAGCCTTTCTAAATGCTCCTTTACCATGTGCTCAACTCCATTGGAGTCCACTTTCAGGCCCACTTCAAAGAAAGGGAGGGAGGTAAGGTGATGGCAGGAGCACTCTTACTTCTCCCTTCTGCACTTCTCCAGGTGAGGTCTGCTCTAGCCCAGCCAATTACTACACCCAAAAAGCAAGGGATTTGGCTTGCTTTGTCTCCTAGCATAGTTTCAGACCTGTTGGCAGAAACAGTTTAGGGAGGGGATTTCTCCTAAGGAGGTCTTTGAAACAAATGATTACATTTCTCAGTAGCTGAACACCAAAAATGGCCCAAGTAATCCCACAAGCAGCCAGTTAAACCCAGCATAGCACCCAGGAAGCAGCGGTCAGCCTTGGAAGGTCGGAGCAAGGGCTACCCACAACCTGCCCACAGGGCCTAACAGCTCCATGGCCCCATCTCAGTGGGTGCCTCCTACTTCAGGTACAGAAAAAGTGCCTGTTTGTGGTGGCAGGAGCTTGAGTGTTTTCAGAGAGACATAGAAGACATCTTCAGTATCCCACTTCTCTAAGGGCAGGAGGACTTGCAGACTACACCATACAAGCCATACAGTTGCAAGACCTTTGTAACAAAACTATTACCAGAGAGATGGGACCTCAGGGGTAACCTTACCCTACAAAGCACCTCCCCTCTGTTTTGTCCTACAGATAAAGGGCACCATCATGATCAGAGACACTCAATAAAAGCATACTGGGAACCTGCAGCAAGTGTCAAAGTCAACCCAGCACAACCATAACTCACGTTGCTGTGAGTTAGATGAAAGTTCAGTGCAATTTTAAGTTTCCACAAGATATACTCAAAGACAAGTACCTCACTGGAGTCTTAGCTCCTAGAAGGCTACAAAACTAAACAGAGAAAATGGGCTAAACCATTAGCCCAATCCATGCTTCTGCCACACTGTGCAGGGTAGCTTCTCCTGTACAAGTTACTACTTTCAAGCGAATTAAATACATCCAGTATGAGCTAAGCAACAAATCCTGTTTCTCAGTACCATAGCCAATCTTTATCAGCCATGCCTCCAAATGGCATGAATACCCAGGGGCAATGAGATTTAATCTAGAGGACAGAATTGTTATAAATAGGAACTACAAAATAAAGTGAAGAAAGGAAAGTGTCCTTGGATGCCGCCTTAATTGGTGGGGCACGTTCCCCCCCTAGAACATTAAGGGATTGGCCAAAGAACACATTAAAACGGGAGCCTTTAAAGGAGGAAAAAAATACATATAAAAGTGTGCATCCACGCACACATGTAAACACTACCCTTTCAGACCACTTTTTAGAGGAGTATCTCCCTCTGTCCATTATTCTGACTCTGTACTGCCAAAGCAAGGCTCTACAGCTCCAAGTTTTGTCACCTGGTCCATGATGCAATGTCTCAGACCAAGCAACCTCCTTTGTCTTTCTTCCTCCCTTCTTTTGCTCTCCTATTGCCCATCTCTAGCACCTAGGAGTTCAATTTTATGTAGACTAAAATAAGGCTGCTAAGTAAAGGTCAATCTGGTGAGCTAAGAGAGAAGTATACCCTCCTGGACTTCTGCCCCTTGGGCTATAAATACTTACAGAAAGCAGTGGGGGAAATTCTTTGTCTACACAGACAGACACCAGGAAGCATGTTTCCTTCTTCTACCAGTTCCCACCCCCTCCACTACTCAAGGACAACAGCCAAAGAAAGGCAAGCATCTCGCCACTGCCGAGCTACCAGCTCCATGATCTGTCCATAGAAGACATTTGCTTTGCTATCTGTGACTCGAGGCACTCATACCTTCCTAGAGATAAACAGCCTCACAGAAAGTTCAACCATCAACAAAGTTTACAGCAGAATACATGCACAGCATGTAGGGGCAAAGAGAAGGGTTACCTTTTAGGACTAGGGGTTCCTTGCCTTCTCGCTTGAGTGACTCCAGCACTATATGGAGTGGCTGGGAAGGCATTACTCTGCTTGGCTCATTGGTATTCTCATCATAAACTATGATTTCTTTGGAAAAGATCCTCTTGAAAGAGTCCTTGCCTTCCCGGCAGGAGATCAAGTCCAAGACGGTGATCTTGCCCTGCTGGAGCCTTCTCCGGCTGATCTTGTCAGCACAGTTAATGTGAACAGCCCCTTGAATGTGGCTCTTATTATACTCCATGAACGGTCTGCAGTCAATGATGACAGGCCCTTGGTTCTGTTGGTGGCTCTTGCTACATTTGGTCATCTTCTTTGCCAGATCGTTGGGGTAAATTATTTTGATGCTAGCTAGCTGCTTGGTGGTGCCTGAGACTGGGCTCCCCACTCCACCCAGGGGGCTTAAGCTGCCAGCATTCTCATTGCTGTTGACCATTTGGTTGGCGGGGCAGGCTGTGGAGGCTCCGGCGCTGCTGGTGCTCGCTTGAGTTTGGGCCTGAGTGTCCTTGTCGTACGTTGCCACACTGCAGCAACTGGCACTGCTGCATCCACAACTCAGGGAGCGTGCAGAGCCGTTAGATGAGGGCATATACGTGAGATTAGCAGTCTTTAGGGACACGACAGCTGCGCCGAGCAGACTGGAGTGGCTCTCACCGGCAGAAGAGGCAGATACAAGATAGCTAGAGTCTAAACAAAGGTTGAGATCCTGAGGTCTCACTGGCCTCGAAAGTGCCACTACTACCCTGTCGTCTAAAGGAGATGGAGGCATGAGGAGGCTGAGAACTAGCAAATTAAGAAGAACTCAAGATCACCCTGCAAAAGAAAAAAAAAGGAGGGGGAACAGGGAGAAGATAAAGGTGATGAAAACAGATCATAAAATCACATAAGCCTACAGATACTACAGATCACTTCATCAATACCCACTGCCCACAGGTAACAACCCATTCTGACAGTTACCAGCCCACAGTCATTGTTGAAGAACCTTTTCCAATCCTGCAGCAAATACTCCAGCTATTTGCATGTATGCAAATGGAATGCAGAATATATGTAACTAGCCTAGACTGTGCAGCTACACCCGGGAGGAGGCATTTGTCTACATGCAGATGGTGCTGAGCTATTCCGAAACCCCAGGCTGTAAGGCATGCAACTGATAAAGAGGCACACTCTTGTTTCCTTTGCTTACTGCATGGGGAAACAACTACTGGACTAACTCCACTGCTGGGAGCAACGTACAGGAGCCGACTGTCTCAGTGGTGATACGCAACTTTTCCAGCAAGCTGGAATAAAATTAGCTTTTGAATAAATTATCAGAGACAGCTACAAACTTGAACACAAAGTTAAGCAGGAAAAAAAAAATCCTAGCAAAAACTGCAAAATTTGGTTGTGGGGTCCTTTACAGAATGAGAGCACGTGCCTCGGGTTCCCACCTGCCTGCTGGGGAGGTTAAGGCGACCCCAGGCCCGGGCAGGCTGCTGCTCCCCGGCAGCCCTGGGGCAAGCATGCCGCCCTCCCGGGGGCACCTCTCAGTTTCCAGAGAGAGGGTCCTCACTGCCCCGAGGTCACAGCCCCTGCTGCCCTGAGACTGCATGTAAGACCAGAAAGCTCCCCCTTCCACGAGAAATCAAAGAAGAGTAACAAGACCAGAACAACCTAAAGAAGCCCAGACCCTGCAACTTCCAGAACAGCTTCAAAACCCACCCGACCAACAACTTCGCCAGCGACCGCCAGGCGCTTGCAACACCGGCTCGGCCCCCTCCAGCTCTGCACCGGGCCTGCTGACAGCCGCACGGAGGTCCCCAGTACCGAGACCCCCGCTCGCCGGGGGACGCAGCCCCCCGCCAGCCGCCGCGCTGCGGAGCAAACCTGGGGGCAGCTGCGGAGCAGGGGAGGCGCCGGCAGCCCGCGAGCGGCCCGGTGACCGCGGGACCAGGCGGAGCTGCCCGGCGAAGGCGGGGGTCGTGGTCTTCTTTAAAGAAAAAAAA
>VXAA01005849.1:334-66629 GCA_013399115.1 Anseranas semipalmata | reverse complement strand
CGCGCTGCCCGCCCGGCCCTGCACCGGCCGCGACTGCACCGCCGGGCCCTGCGCACGCACGGTGTGTGCAAACGGGCAGGCGCACGGCACCGGGGCGGCCGGGGCCTGGCCGGCGGCAGGCGAGGTCCGCCAGCCTCCGTGCCTCGTCCTCGTATAAAGCGGTGGCAGCTTCTGCCGCGCTGGTGCCGCCCGCCCGCGCGCTGAGGGCAGCGCTGTGCAAAACAATTCCAACTTCCCTAGTCAGTCCCCTCGCCTGAGACGCTGCGGAGTTGGCATTCACCCCCAGCCTTCTGCCTCCCGGGTCACCCCCTTGTGTCAGGCTGAGGCAACAGGGAGCTACACCTCGGAGGGTCTTTCAAAGCCTTTCCATAGGTAGAGCTGTTTACAGAACCTATAGGAAAGAGCCTAAGAGCCCACCGACCACCTTCAAAGCAGCTCAGAACAGCAAATCCTGTCGCTCCCAGAGTTTGTGGCGAGCAGCGCAGTGTCCCTGCAACAACCAGTTTGATGACGTACAGTTGCGTTGAATCCAGCAGGCTTCTGTTAGATGCATTTCCGAATAATCCTGTTCTAACGAAAATGAGCCTGCGCGAGATACTTTTCAAGCAGAACAACGAAGACTTTCCCTAATGGAAGCTGTGTGCCATGGGCAGTGCAGAAGTTGTCCTGAGAGCGTGCTGGGCCTCGAAGTCTCTGCACGCCTGACCTCCGCATTGGAGCCTTGACATGGGTAAAATAACGAGCTCTCACCCTTGCTGCGGCTGCCCTATGAGGCAAAAGGTGAACATTGATTTTTGAGCTGTATGGATCTGCTCATCAAACACTAGGAGGGTATCTGGCCACAGCAGGAGGTTTTCGCATCCCTTCCTTCCGCCTGTGCAAAACCCCTGTTAGCAATTCCTAGCTTAGCAGCAACATCCCAACACAGATCAGTCTGTCACCTCAGAGATGCCGAAAGTGGCCTTGCACCAGCGCATCCCAGCGCAGCCTCCCTGACCAGGGCATAGTAGGCAGTTTCACCTGCAGCCAGGAATGGTCTGGAGCAGGGAGGGTGGGAGTAAAGCAGATGAGGTGGTGTTGATGCATTAGCATTGACCCTAAATGAGCCCTCAGAGCTTTTGTTCTGGGATGAACATGGAGAATTCATTTTCCAACTGGGATTTTCAAGCAGTGACTACCAATCCATCCAGGACTATTACCAAAAATAGTATAAAATGCAGTAATATCAGCATTCGGCAATTAATCATCATCACCATCATCATCATGAAAACAAATAACAAGATCTCAGAAGTAGAAGCTCACACTACTGATTTCCAGTGCTGGGTTGCCACAGCAGGGCACCAGCTCTGCATGCTGGAGGAGGAAAGGGAGATGGGGAGAGCCTCTAGCACACAACAGCTTCTCCTCTAGAAACCTCTTCTCCCCATGCCCACTGACAGCCAACACAGGTGCGTCCTGGGCAAGGAGCTCATGGAGTGACTTCCTCCTCACACCAGCACCAGATTTCCAATGCCAGTGTGCAGTTACTGCTTTGACAGTTGTCATCCTCCCCGACCAGGCAATGGTCAAATGAATGGAGAAATGGTCTCAGACACTCCACACAAACTTGTTTCAGTTCCCCTGAGGTGCCAGCATGAGACACCGCTTTCTCATGCTCTCTATTCCTCTCTGTCTATGACTCGCTGAGGTTGGCACCAGCCTCACCACTGAGAAGAGGCTTAGCTCATACTTCCCTAAAAATTCCCTTTCAGCTACTCTTGGGCTGCTGGAAGGAGCTCTCCCCAGGTTATGCTCCATGCTTGGTCTACAGTGGTCCTTCCAGCCAGGGGAGCTGGAAATTCTGCTTCTGTGTTTGGGCATCCTCCCAAAGGTAGGTGTGTCCTAGAGCAAATATTTGTTAGAAAATACTTGGAATCATTGATTTAGCCATCTTTCTCACCAAATTTCTCAGTAGTCACAATGTGCCCCAAGCAAACATTTCACGACTTGTTTACGGAGGAGCTCACCTCGCACAACAGCCACACAGAGCTCACCGGAGGCAAGCGCTGCTCAACTTGTGCCAAGTTTTCTTCGCATACAAAGGGAGGCCACATGTAACTTTGTCTCATATTTGCCTTAACTTTGTATTTTTGTAAGAATGTTGACTCTAACTGATAGAGTTGCTATTCATCCCCTGTTTCAGAGGACTTCCTACTTTTACTGACTTCATCTTTAATATATTTTATTAGCCTATGACATAAGATTGGCCTTTTTCCTGCTCACAGAAACCACAACCCCCTGTGATTTTTTTTCCCGGAGCATATTCGATGAACAGCTTTCTAAATGCTTTTGCCTTCTGTAATTCAACACCCATAAGAGACACAACTTATCTATCCCGTAACATCTAAACTTCTATTTCCCGAAAAGCACACAAGAATTCTTACTACGAGAGCTGGCAGGTCTTAGTTAAATTTCCACTTCCAGAAGCAGCGACCCATGGGATTTTGACATTCATGTTCCTCAAATGCTTTTGCCATCACGGTGGACTTGCTCACACATTTGTAGAAAACTGCAAGCAGACAAAAAGAAATCATTGCTGAATTGAAGCAAATCCCCCCAAATTGTCACAGTATACTAATTGCATAAAATCCAATCAAACATGTTCAACCTAACAAAATGGGTAAAGATTGCTAAAAACACATATTGAATATTTAACAGATGTGAAAAAGAATCCACAAAAATTCTCAGTAATAACACCAAAACCCTTTAAGTGCTCTCAAGTTAAAGAGTCCCTTGTATGGAAGGATTTCTTCCAAGTGAACCATTCTTGTCTTCTGCTCTACAATCGAATTTCTCTTTTCTCCAAATGACAGAGGGAAGGACAATCCACCCGGGATTCTCCTCTTTAAGAGCACCACAACCCAATAATTCATCCCTATATCCATAGCCACACGTCTATTTGTAGCAGAAGGCACAGTACACTGATAGGTTTTGGAGGTCTCATGTTCACATGCATGTCAAAATACACGTATGATCACCTAGGGATGTACACAGAGATGGTAACGTCTCACATTTATGTAGCAATGTTCTTGCAAGGAGCCCGAAGTGTCATTCACAGTGAAAAAACACTAATTCTAAAAGCAAGAACCAAGAGGTTGAATGACTTTCCCAAGGTTACACAATGACTTACATCACAGAGCAGAAAATAGGAAAACATGGGGAAAGCAGAGGTGCTAACCAGCACAGTATTTAAATTTCAAACCCAGTATCTTGTACTTTAGCAGTTATTGCACGAACCAGATAAAAGCAGATCTATCTGGACCAGACTGAGCTTCTGTGTGTACAGCACTAAGTTTGCCTATTTCTTTTTGTAAGCGCTGTGTGATTCTTGATAGGTTTTAATGCACCACTTCATGCCCTCCCAACCTTTGTCCTCACTACGAATGTTAGTTCACCACACAAGCAAAACTGAAAAACCTACCGGTTTAGTTTCCATTAGCCTTTTGCAATAAAAGGATACCTTTTTTTTTTTTTTTTTTGGAAGCCTGTTGAGGCACCTTCCTCAGTAAGCCACAAACTCCCCCCTTAAATGATCCTCCGGTACAAGAGGAAACATAACCCCTCTTTAGACAAACAGTTCATCTTCTAAGGAAGAGAGTTGATTTAAAACCATGCATAAAATGACTTTATAATGAACATTAGATCCAGCATTAGCCACAGACAAGCATCCCTGTACACCTGTTTACTTTTGGTGGCTTATCTGCCATGGGGAAGCTGCTATAAAATGACCTAGGTGAGAAATTAAAACACAATAGCTATGGCTATAGCTCCATTTGGATGCTTTTGCTGCACAGCAAATAGCCTAAGCGGGTTCTCTGAGCCACAGAGAACTTGCGTGGTGAGCTGGCACTGCACCAGAAGGTGGACCTGGCCCAAGAGATGGGAATCCTCCTGTTAGCTTCAACCCAGATAGGGTGGGTACAATGCAATGACAACTTCAGATTGTGAGTAAACACAGTGCCCAAGCAGGACTGTACAGCAGCAGCTGTAGTATTGGTCCCATCATACCTCCTAACCTTGGCATAGGCACAGCCTTGAGTGGGACAAGAG
The DNA here is from genome assembly GCA_013399115.1 of Anseranas semipalmata. Taxonomy (NCBI): domain Eukaryota; kingdom Metazoa; phylum Chordata; class Aves; order Anseriformes; family Anseranatidae; genus Anseranas; species Anseranas semipalmata. Next base: position 62,540 of record VXAA01005849.1, on the reverse strand, counting down.
CCTCTGCATGGGAGCTTGGCCCTACAGCTATCCAGACACCCACCAGTAGTCAGACGATGGAGGGACCAGAAACCCTCCATCCTGAGAGCAGTTGCCCCAGACCTAGCCTGCCCCATCACACTGGGTGTACCCATGGGGACAACTGTGTGCTGGGAAAAGTGGGAAGTGGTTTGACACCTTTAACATGCAGCACTCAAACAGGAAGATGATCTGTGCTCACAGCCTTATTTATACAATTTCATTAAACAAATGCAGCTATAGATTGACATTTTAATTCCTCTACAGGACATTTACCCAGGTCTTCAAAACAAACATATTTCCACTTACCTGGCAGGATATGCCACCTTTAAATCTACAGAGGAATGATGAAATAGGAGTTTGCTTCAGTAAAGCAAGCTAGTTTTTTCAAACCTACTTGAGTCCAACTTGCTCTTTTGTATTTAAGCTCCTCTGACCATGTCTGGCTGCAGCCTGGTCAGAAACCTCAACAGGACAGACACTGATTTTTTGGCTGTTGTTTTATTATTATAATTTCCCTGTTTAAGCAATGACTGTTTGGGTGAGCACACAGTTACTAACCTCCTCAGTGTAACACGTATCACAGGGAGCAGAACAGACTCTGGTTACAAGAAGTCTTCAGTTGTGCTCCAGGAGACCCCATAAGAAGCAATGCCAGGATCTCATCAGCAGGATGGGACAGATGACACATGGGTACATGAGGGTCAGGGAGGGAAGGAGTAAGAGTGCTAGAAAAGAAGAAGAAAACTGCTTTCTGAAGATCTTTATTTATAAATCAGGTACAGGCCAGACATGGTCTTAGTTCCTTTTCTTAGAGACTGTGTGAGACCCCTCACCCTGCCTCTCCTTTGTATAGCCAAAGGGAAGACACCAGTGATGGGAACTGAGATAGAAAGCAAGAGGACTGGAGAAGGTCCAGCTGGAGTCACTTCTACAGCTCCACTTAGCAGTTTGGGGTCATAAAGGCTAGTCCTCCTGGCTTAAAAAAGAGATCAGAGAAGGTGAATTATTCAAATCAGCTCTATCAGAGAGTAAGTGTATGAATAGTTGCTGCCCTGACAATAGCTGTGAACCGAGAAGGCAGCACAGTTATTGACAGCCAGCTGGGCTGAATTCCACCCTCACCTACACCCAGACAAGCCTATTGATTCACTAAGAGCAAACCCTGCCTTTCCATGCACTTGCACAAGGTCTCCTTCCCAGAGGCAAATATCTGATTGTCCTGTCCTGGCAGCCTGGGATCTGCAGATGGACATGCACGGGGAGGGTGAGGGCACACTGGAGATGGCACCACAGGACAGGGGCTTTTCAGAGTCTTTCAAGGCCCCCAGGCAAGAGATGCTGTAGATGTGGTCCTGAGCAAACCTGAGCCCTGATACCCCTTTGCAAAGCTGGGTAAGGCCAAGCCCTTTCTTCCTCATGATGTGGAGGACAGCTGTCTGCCTGCCAGAAGTGACAGCTCATGGCTTTTGTGTGCTCTCCCTTTTATTTTTTTATTTTTATTTTTTCACAGGCTGATACAGCTTCTCCCCCCTGACCCACAAGGGAACACTCTCCCTTCCCCTGCAAAGGTGCACTGCGTATTTCTCCCTCCGCCCCCATAAACAAAAGGGGAAGCAGGACAGGAATATGACCTTTATGGCTTATCTGCACTTCGAAGTGTACCAGAACAGATCTTCAGAAATACTTGTTTCAACTGCTGCAGGAGCTGTTTCAGTGGCTGCCTCCATACAGCCCCTCTTCGAGAGAGCAGCTCCTGTCTTAGGTGAGAAGGTTGTCATCTTCCAGAATGATTTTCCACACCAGACCTTCCACCTGGACTGTAGTTTTGATCCTGGTCAGCTGCAAACACTGGCCAGGCTCTGAAGGTCAGGGGTATTAAAAAATGCAACACTACATGGCCAGCTGAAGACTCATGAGAGTCTGTGTCTTTATAACACAGCCCAGCTCCTACCAGCCTCACTCACTGCCATTAGCAACCTGCCTACCAGGGCGCAAGTCAAGCCAAATCACCAGTGCTGGCAGTCCTGGTTCCCAAGCAACTTTTTGTACCATGCATTTTGTGTCTGCATCACCTCCAGCTGCTTGTGCCTTGCGGCCTGCACTGTGCTAGTACAGGCACGTGGTGCAGGGAGCCGATCCCCTTTATCCAGAGACCATCAGAAGAGGCCCAGATCCTACTTCCTCTACATCCTCTCGTGCCGAGTCTGTTCTCCATTTTGTACCAGTGCTTGTGCCAAGAGAGCAGAAGGGCAGCAAGGAGCAGCTGATGGGGGCTTCCTCCATGGTAAGCAGTGCTGCCCCTGCCCATGGCAAAGAGCAGAAGAGCTTCACCAGCAAAGCACCTTCACTGTGGGGAAACCAACAGCATTGGTCCTTTGCCCAAAAGCCAGCACCGGTCTTTCTCAGGGGCGTGTATGATGTGGCTCATACCTGCTTTATGGGGGCTGAGCAGGTAGGAGGACTGCGGGTTCCCAGCCCTCCTCCAGCCCAGCAGGGATGAATGGACTGAGGACATATGCAGGTCTGCAGGCAGGCTGTAAGGTGAAGCACATCTGTCAGCTATGCTGTGCTCCTGCATTCACAGGTGTTTCGGAGAAAACTAATTGAACTATCATAAAACCACTCCAAACATTTGTCCTAAGAGAACATCCTAACTAATTTGTTTACAGTGGAAGCTTTGTATTGTAAGTTGCTGCTCATTTAGATTAGCATTCAGTGCCAGTTTCCACCCCACCCCATTTCCATCTGTATTAGAGCTGTCAGCATCTTGCCTCCAACGAAAAGAGCATCAATATTCCTTGGCAGCAGGCAGGGGAAGCTCTGTGCAAAGCGAGAGCTTTAACAGTTTAATGGAAATACAGACTTATGGACCTGGAAAAATTTGCTCAGCCAGACTAGAAGCAGACTAGGTGGCTCAGCCCAGCCACCTCTCTCTTCCAGTGCGGCTGCCATCAAACAGGAAGGAGATCCTCTTCCCATCTGAGTGCCTTCTGCACAACCACACAGCTGACTTGATGGGAACAACACCTGAACCACACAGACTGTCCCTGTGGCTGCAGACTCGTTTGTTTAAGTACATTTTCAAGCAACTCCTCTCCTCCTGCCTGGGCTTCAAGCAGTGTCCCTTCCATGGGATAAACTGCCTCTTCCTCAGCTTGATTACAGCAATCCTAAAATTGGAAGTGAGAACTTAACAGGAAGAAAGAGCTGCGATCTGATTGAGATCAACTCTATTTCTGTCATGTTGGCTGAAATAGGCAGTCGACCTTGTTCTACTTATGACTACTACAGTGCAAGCCACAGCTTGCTTTACCACCCAGCACAGGGCGAGCAGGTAGAGCAGAGCAGCACAGCATCTCCCCATGCTGCGCAGCATTGCTTGGCCTTGGCACCCTCCACCCAGGGCTCCTGCCATATTTTGCAAAAGCTATGTCTCCAACTATGACCAAGCGACCAGCGGTCACTCCAGTGCCGCCAAAATCAGGCAACGGGGAAAGTGGAATTCATATTAATGGGTTCCAAATTTTGATCTCATTAGTCAATGAGTAAAGTGCTCTGGGTCATAGGACGAGCCTGTTTTCCCTCCTCCTCTGCTTCCCCGAGGCTGTGAACAATAATTAGGCTCACCATCTTCCTTACGCTCATATGATAAACCAGTTTAACTACAGAGAATACTTCCCTCACCAGTCTGTTGTACCAAAGGCAAATGAGGCCCATATTGGTTTGTGCAGCTTTCATTTAAAAGATTTCCCATTTGAAAGGGATGACAGTTTAATCAAGAGCACCTCCTGCCTTCACAGAGCCTCTCCCCCACCAGAAAACCACTCCTCCTTTCCTTCTGTCCTCACAGCTGCAAGCTGGGTCTGAAAACGCATCTGTTGTCCCCTTTAATTTTTGCCCATCTACTGTGGTGCTGGCGGCATGGGCTGCTGGGGCTGCCTGGTGAGATGCAGCAGCCCCCAGGAGCAGGAGGCCAAGCCCCTGCTGATCCCTGCAGGTGAGGTGAGGTGAGGTCAATTTAGGTCAGTTGACACGAGGGGACACCAACTTGCAGGTTACTCATCCCAAGTTCTTTCCTTGAGAGTTCACCACTGCTTTTGGCTTTGTGAGATGCACTGGCATTGCTGAGCCTCTAAAAATGACGTTGCTCAAAGAGGAACAGCACGTTTGTTCCCTCGCTGTGGTTTAGGTGTCACTTGGTCCTTCACGAGGTGAATGTATTAAAGCCACCATGAGACCAGGGAAAGGACATTGAGGTTTAATATGTTAGGAGAAAACTAAAGATCAGTTTGTCTCTCGCTGGGTGAGCCTGTCTCAGTGGCTTGTGACCAAACTTCAAGCACCCAGGGAAGTGACTATGCTTTTACCAAATAAATCTGTGTAAGACACTCAGATAACAAAGCCATGGGGTAACCTAGAAGGGAAAACAGTACTTCGATTTTCTCAAGCAAGAGGATCCTCTTTAGGCAAGGCCCACCACCTAATCAGTATAATCAATGCTTGCATAAAATTTTTAAGTCAGATCCTGCCCAGCTGACTCATGGGATTGAGGGACTTCCTAAGGGACTTCTACCACTCTCAGTACAAGGAAAACAACCTGATGTAACCTAAGGAGATGAGGAAGCTGGCTCCCTCATGCCCACTTGTGAGAGTACAGCAAGCAGTATTTGGCTGTAAATACAGGTCTTATGCAAAATGCCTATGCTTGCTTAGAAGGTAGATTACCCACATTTGCATTAAGTTGGCTGCTTCTAATAGGAAATCTCAGTGCCCTTCTGTTTTACAGCAAGTTACAAAAAATAAAACCAAGTTCATTTATGGTTAATATTAATGTCCCAAACATTTCTTACAACTTCTGTTTTCCCACGCTGATGATTCCACAGCTGATGGATTGTGAAACCACAGTGGAGGGACTCACAAAACAGATGTCAGCAGTAGAGATTACAAACTACAGGCTTGTTTCCCCAGCCCACTGAGGATTATCACCGCACCTACAATCTACTTAGACACCGCCTTGAGAGATTGATTCATGGGTTGGACCCATAATCATTTTTCTTCCTGCTACCCGCTGAAAGCAATTCAGCATGCAGCCAACAGCTGACCAGTCCTTTTTCTTACTCCAATCTAATTACTGTAGCTCTCCTGACCTCTAATGAGTTCCTTTATATGAAATACCATTCTCATTAGGCAGCCACACGACTGCTGCTTAGCTGGCTATAAAATCCCTATCAGCCAGCAGTGGCCCTGGCTCCAGAGCTTGGAAGCACTTTGCCCCACAGCAGGTGCATTGTATTGGAAAGACATTTCCTAGTGAGATGTTCGTGTTGTAGTTTTGGGTTACACAGCTTGGCTCTGCATATGGTAGTCTCTCAAACAGCACAGCTGTGGCTTCACTCCAGCGACTGTTGGTGGTTTTGGTTAGCTGAGCTCTTGTTTCTCTGTTCAGCAGCAAACTGAAGACATTGGGAACTGGCTGGGCAAGCTCTAATTGCAGCCCCCTTCTCTTTCTCAAAGCAGGACCTGAACCAAAATGCATGTGGTATTCAAGGAGCTGTACAACAGGCTGTCAGTACTGTAAACGTCATTCCTGTGCAACATCATATTGGTCTGTCACTTCACCATGGTGGCCTCCACTTTTGCAAGTGATCTCTGTAACTCATGGGTCATCCTTTCAGCTCAGTCTGGAAAGACTCACTACAGATGAAAACAGTTGTAACACTGGTCCTCAACAGCTGAGCCAGTGTTGCCCATGCCACCCACAAGGACAAAACCTCACCAACCTCTCACCTGGCCTCTTTCCTCACTACTGAAGAACTGTTCAGAGTGGGCTCACAGTAGTGGACCTAAGGACATGCAGAGTGTTGTGCAACCTCAGACCATCATCAGCTTGCTGACCAGTCCTTCATACCACCCACATGAGACAAGGAAAAGAGGACCTGGCACTTTGCAAGCCAGTCAGATGGGGCCATATTCAGATGGGCTGCAGAGTGACTATCTGAGCAAGATCCTGTCCAAGGGAGAGTATGGTAGCTTAGAGATCCCAGGTGATTTAATAACAGACTGTTTAGCATTTAAAAGGGTTGGGAGAAGACCCAGAAGGAAGAATCCAGGGCAGATGTCTCTCAGCCCCAATATCAAACCAGTAAGAGCATGTCAGGGCATGTATCTGAATTTCAATTCTACGTGAATCCTGCACCAGAAGCAAAACACTTGGGCTGATGGCATAAATAGCGCCTGGGTGTTTTTCACCATTGTTTTCTAATTCTGCTCTTCTTCCTAGAGCCCTGCTAAATTTCAATTTTATAAACATGCTTCAAGAACACTGCTTCCCCTCCCTCTCTTCCAAAATAAGGCCATTAATTACAGAGATCTAATAATAACAATACAGTAAACTTGCAGGACTTTGTATGTTATATATAAGGTGGTGACTCAGCCTTAAAACATGGCACAAGCCAGTGTAAGTGACTGTAACCTAGCAGAAGAGAAAGCTTTCTAGAGAAAAGTCAGGTAAAACAATCACCTACACACCAGGACATGGTGCTGTGCAAATGTTTCTGAGCTGTGCCACTCACTCGTGCTTACATCAGGCAAATCAAGTGGATTTCATCAAAAATGAAAAGGATTTTCTTCTAGCTGAACAAGTATGTTTACTATTAGTCTGATTAAAGTAGTTTTCAAATATGACTAATATGATCTGGCTAGAGAGAAAGTAAATAACAGATTTTTTTTTTCCAGCAGATGCAGTGATACTATGGTAAGCACTGTCACTCCTGGTCTCACATGGGTCTGCTCTGATTTCTGTCAAGGGACTTTCATTCAGGATTTTGGTCCTCTTCCTTTCCAGGCAGCCATGCCATCCTGATGAGGCACCCAACCATTGCCGCCTAAATTAGCAGCCGCCCCCAGGTAAGTGGAGTGCTCTGAATCACCGTGCAAGTCTCCTGACCATGGCTTATCAAAGGGGATCTGCAAGGAGATGCCAAAGTCAACAGTGCAGGTCATTACTCACTTTTTTAATCGAAGGAGTGTAAAAATAAAAAGTCATGATATAATGGAGTGAAAGATTCTTTCTTGATGAGTGTTAATTAAAGTCATGGTTGCAAAGCCCTTGTGGGAGCCGTGAGTAGGTTATGGTCTCCAGTCTTCAGGTGGGGTGACAGATGTGTGTCAACTGAGCCCTGTGGCCAAATCTGAGCAGGTATTAATGTTCAGCAATGGCCACTTCCCATCCCTGAACTCATCCTGTGTGAGAAAACTCTCACACCATCTCCCTGGTCACTTTTGGCTCTTTTCCTCCCCAGAGGGGATTATACCCCTTATCTTGTGTAAGAAATCCTGGTTCCCTTTCACATCCTGACCCCATTCTGCTTCGCTTCTTGGACAGGGAAAATCCACCCAATAACCAGTCATCAGGCATGCATGTGTTTCAGAAACACCACAGAAAATCACTAAGGAAGAACAGTTTTTCCAAGAGGTGTTTCCAGCAGCATTGCAGTAGACATATACATTAACAATAGCAGCTACTGGATCCCCGCATGTCTGTACAGGCACAACACATGTTCAGGAAGACTTATCTTCTCTATTTCTTTACTTCCTACAGTGCAGAACGACGTCTTCAGAAATAAGCACTCCAGAGGGACTTTCCCCATTACATTACTGAAGACATACTTCCCTGCCCACATGGGCAGCCTTATATCACAGCCCAGCAACGATCACCAGCAGCAGCAGCACTGCCCAGGGGCTGCTGAAGTACAGAAGGAGTTGGGAACTGTACTTTTAAATCCCCTTTTAAGGGCACAGATCACAGAGTAAATGGGTTCCAAAAATAAAAACGTAAAGGATTTAAAACTATGGCTTGCATTACTTTAAAAAAGAAAACAACAAAGTTTCTTTCTGGCATCATGGCCAATCATGGGCTAGCAAATGTTACAACTCAGCCAAGCCTCATGTCCAAAACCATTCTCATTGGCTTACGTGGAGAAGCTCTGAGCTATATTATGCCCAGCCATACAGTGACCTTCCCATTTTAAGGACACAGAAAAAGCTCTGGTTACACACCTGGATAATTTCCCTGTGCGCCCCATACTTCTAAACTACACACGTAAGTTTGTGCCTGCAGCTAACAGATGAGGGCAAATCTATGTATGACAAATTTTGCCAAGAACGGGGAACCTATGCTATAAAAAGCATATCCTGAGTGTGTTCAGTGCTACTGAGATGAGCAACTCCATGTCAGTTTTTAGTTCCAAACTAATTTTAATGGCTGAACCGTAAGCACTCAAACAACACAGTAGTGGAAATACTCACAAGCCCTTATCTGCAGCAGCTCTGCTAGCTGCTGTTATGATGCTGTTGCTCTCTTCTAACATCTTTTTTTTCTCGGAAGAGTCTTTGCCTGTCGCCTAGTTATCTGCAGGATGAGCAGAACAGAGATTGAGAAATGTGCAGCAAAATTGTTTCAGATCCATGGAGGCTCCAATAATGAATCACCAAAGCTTTCCCTGCCAGGGAACACATTTCTAAACCTAAGCATAGCCTGAGCACTGCTTCTCCTCTGCCCTCATCAGGGTGTCAAGATGAGAAGAGGAGTCCTGAAATGACAACGAATTACAATCTTGTCCACTGACTGCCCCCTCCCAGCCCATGGATCACACCTCTGCACTACAGAGGGGCTGGGATAGTGCAGGGTGCCCCTGGCAGGGTGGGACACGGACTCAGTGACATCCCCAGGGAAGGAACAAGCATGCAGATTTGGTGTCCTGGCTGCCCCCCAGCACCACACTGCTTGCAGCAGGCAAACCACTCCTGCAAATCATAATGAGATCAGCATAGGGCTGGCCCTGATACCTTGTGGACCTATAGGTTTAACAAAATCAGCACCCCTTTGGCTTTTGATTTAGATACCACGTATGTCTGACTACACTGTCTGTGATTAGCACTAATTGTAAATGCCACAGGAGTGAGCAATGTACTCTGCGTTGAACACACAAACAATTAGCACTCGATACAAAAACAAAGAATTGCTTCATCAGGCAAAGGATGTATGCAACTGGCGTGATGGACCGATAAACAACAAGTCTCTTCATCTGCTCCATTCGTCACTACAAATAAAACACAGTCATCTCTCTTCCATTTGCAGCACTTGTCAAAAGACTGCATAGCAATATAACATTTCATGTCCTTTCAAAATAGATTAAATAAAATCTTAGGAGGACAGTTGCATGATCTTATGGATATTTCATTCATGACTAACATTCTTCTGGCAAACTCTTCATACATGAAACTTCAGCTTGGGCTCAGGAGAGCAATGGGGGCTTCCAAGCATTCGGTCATCTCAGCTGGAACGGCTTCCTGCAGTGAGGAACAGCTGGGACAGTGAGCTGCTGCTCAGAGGCCTGGGACTCACATCTTCCACCAAGGTACTCTAGAGAAACTCAGGAAGAGCTTGGAAATTTTAGTTTGACCTCCAAACTTCAGTGCGAGGATTTTAAACGGGGCAGATTTGGTGAGGGAGCAGGGAGAGGAAGGGAAAAGGAGGTTGTTTTAACCTGATTGCTTCTTCAGCCCATTATAAAGGAAAAGATTTGCAAAATTCAAACCTAGCTCAGTGCATGATTTGGGAACACGCATGGGTAAGCAGTTGGGAGGCACTGTATTGATATTTTTTCTTGATACTTCTCTCTTCATTGCTACATTTGCTGAGGTCAGCCTATAAAATGGAGTCTGCAAGCAAAAAGGTGACAAATGTAACTTTTCCCCTTGAAAGTGTCATGCCTTCAGACTTTCCAGCCGTAAAGCCTACTGAGGTCTGAACAACTATGCATATTAAATAGTTTCAACTTACATAGTATGCTTCTGTATATTTACACACAGACACAAAACATGCTTTCAGTGATTCCCTCCATGTTACACAGACAAATTGCTGTTGTGAGTAATCCTGGTGACCCACCTAATCTGAATTTTTTGCTGTAACTCTCTGTTCACTCTCAAGAGGTTTGATATCAATGAACCCCTCAATGGACAACCAAGGAACAATGACATTATCCAAGCGCTGGCAAATGTTCCCAAAGGTGAGAATTGTTAGTGTTTTTGATTCCTTCTAACAGAGTTGTTATGAGTTTTCTCATTAGCCCTCTAAGTGTTTCATTCATTCATTTAATCCCTCTCACCTCTTGACCTCAAGGCTCTCTCTGAAAGAAACTTTCAGATGTTAATTATGTCTTGTGTAAAACAGAACATTACTGCTTGTACATTTGCTGCCTCCTAAATTTTCTGGGATACTCCCACATGGCAAGAGGCACCATAAGAACTTGGTGACCTAACTCTCCAATTCATTTGGTAGTTACCTGAGTGGAAAGGTTTGTGATAATCTCACTCAGTTTCAGGGAGCTGTTCCTAATCTTCCATTTTGATCTTTCTCATTATGGGAACCTTCCTGTACCTTGGTGACTTTATTCCTCTGCTAATGAAAAAATGCCTCAGAGAAGAGTCACGTTCTGATTCCCAATGATGAGCTCACTCATCTTCATCAAGGGACAACATTGCACAACTTGCAATCATTCACTACAGTAATGGCCAGAGCTGACCAGTCACGGTCAAAGATTTGTAGTACTGGAAACACTTTAAAGGAAGAACACTCATTATCAAACTACAGAAAAGGGAAATAACAGGTGATTCATGAGCTTTACACGTATAGAAATCAAAACTGACACAGAGGTTGTAATTACACTGGAAAGGCAGTGCAACATATAAAAAAGAAGTGAATTCTTTCAGTGAATACCACCCGACCCACACGCAGCTCACACCCTGACAGGTCGCAGAGAGAGGATTTTCTTTTGCAAGAGAATTAGATATAACCATTGCCAGGGGTGGAGGGGAAGAGAGGTTTAGCTGAAATGCCACTGCCAGGAGAAAGTATAACACATACCAAGGGTTTCACATTGCCACAATTTAACAGTGGTCAGGTGGGTGTGTTATAAAACATGGCCATACCCTACAGGCACCACAGTCACCCATGGGACTCAAGGGATTTCAAGAACAAGACTCCTAGGGCTGCAAAACACCTTCCCTGATTGTGCAGTACCACAGCTCCATAATCCCACGAGCCAGCTGCTTTGAGACAAGATCTGAGCACACACTATGCATAAATAAGAATTCACAGGCAAGATACAGGTCTATTAGCCTTTTGAGTCATATATACTTGACCAAATCAGCCAATTTATTTTCAGGTACCTCTGAAGATACCTCTTTGTTGACAGAAAAACAAAGGATCCACTCATTTTTTTTCTGTGTTGATAGACAAGTTTTTCCAGATTTTCAGGTTCTTGGAGCCAAATAGATATCAGACAACAGTTATCACAGAGGACTTAAAGCCAGGCACTTGTATTCCAGGTCCTGCAGAGTCAGAGGAGCACAATAACCCACCAGCAATGTGATATCCTTGCAGTAATGCACACCCCTTTCACAGCAGGAAGACCAGGGATATTATTTCTTGGGATAGCTGTGGTAACGTGTTGCCAAATGTCTCAGACTGCCCTTGTCTACACAGACAGTAGGAGCTAAATATTCCAGTGCTTTTAAAAGCCTTTTTGCCTCCTGGTTCCATTAGTATTTCATTTTGCACAGCCCCCTGGAGCATTCAGTCCAATTCAATATAGCTGCATGCAAAAGAGTAAGCATAGGCTGCCTGAAAGTTGTTTTGATATTACAAGGAGACATCTCCATATATAGTAAAACACTCATTCACCCTGAACATATGTACTTTTCATAAATCAGGAAATTAAAAATAACAACAACTCATGTTAGTATAAGATACAATGAACTATGTTAGACTCATCCAACCCAGCTTTAGTCACCACACATAACTCGTTTGAAAAACTGGTATGAGTAATTCTGAGTGGAAATCTGAAAAAATGAGTAACCAAGGCCAAAAGTAACAATGAGGCCAATGTCCCTTGTCCTGTTGGTCAGAATAGCTCCAGCGACACCAAGTGCATTCTGCCTACTTATGCCACTTGAGGTTCATGCCCATCATTACGAAGGGATAGTAGAAGGTATCAGCCCCCCCTACCAATCCCAAAGAAGGACAGGTGTTTTGCCATTACTACCAGACCCTGTAGTAACAATCTATTGATCGAAGGCTTTGCTCTACATAAGCACATGCCTTGAGCATTTCTGGTGGACCAAATGCTTATATATTTTGTTGCCTCAGAGAAGCAAGTAGCTGGCTCTGATACTGCTGAACTCTCCCATTACTCTCAGGGCACTGATGCTTGCTGGGTGTTGGTGACCCCAGGGAAGTGTTTCCCCCTCCCCAGTATTGTCCACTTCCATGGACCAGATCTGCAGCCAGCAGCAATGGGCATAACAGCACTGGCTCCACAAATGCCCCATCCAGCTGTTGATTCAGGCATACCTACTGAAGCTGACAACAGAACCATTGCCCCCATCTTAGATGTGCAGTTGTGTTCAGGGTATCCATATCCTGAGAAGAAAAGACTGTGGGAAATAATTACAAGAGTTATTTAATAGTGTATTAGTGGTGTACAAAATTCAAGAATCTGTATTCAGGTAGCAAAATAGACTTCCTGACCCTACAGAAGTCCCCACAGCTTTGCCACTGATATTTGGATGAATGGAAGAACTAAACATTATACAAGAGCAAGGCCAAAAGAAAATTCTCCTAAGAGTCATGGTGGTAGATTGCTATGTCAAAATCTTGGTTATAATCCTGACTTTCTAGTGACACTTTTGTTAGCCCCTAATTGTAGACTGCAACACCATTCTCCCAGTTACTGGTACACCAGGAGCAGCAGTACCCCGTTGAATGAATGAGAAATGGAGGATGGAAGACAACTGAACAGCCTGTTAAAATTGCTCTTTATATATAGATGCACACATGCATGGAAGCGCACAAACTAACAGGGTGAAGGGCTGAGGTTTTTGTTCTTTTTTAATTGCAAAGTTTCCTTAAGTGCTTATAACTAACAGGGATAAACATTCATTTCACTCCTCCAAATCTCCCTCCGCCTCCTGCACACAGCTGGCCAACATGGAGACATTTCAGACTGTCAGAGAACAGAGCTCCCTGTTGTGCAGAGACCTGACGCAAAGTCCATAGGGCACATCTGTCCCATTAAAGCTTTCAGCTACAGCTAATGTGAATCAAGGAGTGTGACAAGGGCTACCAGTCACCCACAGGAGAGAGTTTTACTTGCAACCACCACCACAGTCCATGCTTATCTGAACAATATGAAAAAAGCTGTCTACAAAGCACAAGAGTTTTCCCTGTGTTTCCTCATACCTCGTGTACCAGACGTACAAGAGAAGTGTGGTGCTAATGTCAGGTGGGCTCTTGCCACATCATCTGCTGTCTGTTCAGAGCACTGACTGGAATAAAACCCCTGCCACTCCTGCAACACTTCACTGATGTGTTCATGGTCATGGGACACACCATGTCTGAGCTGCCCTGGCCTGAACAGCTGCCTCTGTAAAGGTTCACCTTTAGAGGGGATCAACTGTTGAGCCCATCACATATCATCCACCATAGAGAACAGTCCAGCTAGTCTAGACAGCAAGTGGGAGGTGGCAGAGACATGCGAACACATGTCCAAAACACTTTTCCTGGAACACTTTCTGATACACAAGTCACGTAATGCAATCTAACCAAAGAGATGCTGTGAAACCTATGCAAGGCTTCCGCTTTGGATCATCTCTCTTGGAAAATCCCTGGTAGCTGCAGATGAATCCCACCTCTGGAAATTCACCACTCCTTACAGTTCAATCCCTATTGTCTGTGGACAAAACCCAAGCTATATGCTTTACTCTTGTATGCATGTACTGTGAGGCCAATCTTGCAAGAACAGCATTTGAAAAGGAGAGGAGGTAGAGGTTATTTCTGGCCACTCAGATAAGGAAAGAACTACAGACTGAGGAAGATAGAGGAGAACTAGACATGTATCAGTTGGCATTTATTGTCCTACCAGGGTCAGGGGAAAGATTAGGTTGAAGAGACAGCAAGCAAGAAAATTAAATGAAATAGACCCAGCTGTGGAAAGAGCAGCCCAGTAACCCTTCAAGACCTGGGGTGACCAGCTCCCTCTTGGGTTACCTCATAGCTGTGGCTATCAAATAAAGTCCCATGGTCATTCATACGCCATGGCAGCTTTAAAAACTACCAGCAAAACTCACGGATAGCTACAGTCCCTGACGAATGTCCCTCTCCCCTGTGCCAAGCAGATCTTGGCACAAAAAAAGAGCTTGGCTCGATAAAATGAGTGCTTCCCTTCACCATAATCAATACTGGCAGACACACTGAGCATCAAGGGTGGACAAGTGGCTGGCACCACACAGCACTGATGTGTTGGTCTTCAGCAGCAAAGATAGATGCCTTTTCCCATCAACAAGGGTTAAAGCAATGGGATCTTACCCCAGTGTGGTGCCAAACAACAGGTCCCTATTGCCCTCCTGAAGCTGCCCAATGCAAAGGACCCATACAAAGGACTCCTTGGCTGAGTTGCTGCAGAAGTGGATCCTCAGGAAACTTCCCATCACTGCTCATAATGGGACACAAGGAGAAATGATTTTCACTGAGGACAACATCAGCCATGATTCACTTGCCAGAACCCGAGGAGCAGTAACATTTTGGTGCTCGGGCAGACTGCACCTGGGCAGAAGGAGGGTGGGAAGCAGTAACTCATCATCAGGCAATGCTCAGACATCCTCCAGACCACAGGCATCTCTCTAATGAACTGTGAATTGTTAAAAACTTGTGGCTCAAACACTTCTACAGTGAGATGCCTCCCCGTGACTACTGCGGTGACTCTTGCTCCCACAATCTGGCATACCTAGAGTTATTTACTTACATCTTGCCTAGTACATTTCACTAAAATGCTGCTACAAACAAATCCTAAAATCTGGGCACATCATCAATTTGACCCCCATACCAACAGCTCTTCTCTTGCTGCTCATCAGAAATGGAAACTGAAAAAAAAAGGAAATATCAGAGCAATTGCTGTCTCATGGATGCATGCAGTCATACCCATAGACCCAAGTGAGGTTGTGTTGAGAGCAGCTGTGGGACAGTCTCCCTCCAAATCCTGGGGAAGGAAAGGTAAGCTTTAGGAGCAAGAGTCCAAATTGCCATCCTGCTGTGGCCATGACCTTCCCAGTGGCCTTGCTGTATGATGGAGTGGACATGAACTCCTTGAGGACTACACAACACTACAACATTTTGAACTTCATCTGCCACTCTCAGAGCTCTTTCTAAGATTCAAGTAATTAATCTGTCTTAATGCCTTGATAAGACAAGCTAGTATGATCATTCCTACTTTCTAGAAGGAGAAAATGTTACAAAAATTTCAAAAATTGGAAATATGACCCAGAAGGCCTGAGTTTGACCCTTTGCTTTAGCAGCAAGTCCAACCTTCCTCTTTCCTCTGGTGCTTTCTGCAGATCTGAGATTGGATCTCTGAAGGAAAATGACAATGAAAGGAAGTTGTGGTCCTGTAATGAGCAGGAAGAGGAGGCTAACACTTGACAGACAAAACTTTTATTGAATAAGCTCTGGGTCAGACCAAATTCTGTATCATATGGGTCCTTGAACAGCACCATTTCATTTAACAGATTAATTGTATTAGGAATAAGATAATACTGGTCATTTTACATGACTGATTGTGTGGAAAAGCTACTAAGCAGCAATCACTTATTGGTCAGTTAGTAACTAATTAGGATGTGGGTAAAAGTGATAAACTTGAAGCTGGACCTTGAAGGCAGACCCCACTACTCAGCATTTCTACAGAGTTTTACCAATCATTGAGGAGCAGGGTAAGGGGAGGCAATTCCCAACACAGCCATCAAGCTGTAGGGACTTCCAGGTTGCCTGTTCCCCATATGGGAAGGGATGTGATGAAGTGTAGGTGCTGTACAAGCTGTTTCCTGATGAGCTCCCACATGTGCACTCAGCCCTGTGTAAAACCCACCACTGCAGCATCATGAATCTGGGTCAGTATCTTGACATACCCTGTGGAAATAATTCCTCCCTCCCTCTCTTTGTCCTGGCACTGGCCAGGGCATACATTGGGATCATCTTTTCTTCGCATTCTCTCATCGGACAGGAATTTTCATCCACTAATGTTCACCCACAAAACACACCCATTTTTGAATGCGGTCCCAAATTCACTTCAAGCCCCCAGCAGTTGCAGAGCAGACATTTTGAGCGGGTGAAATGCAAAAGAAACTCCACATGCCTTGCATCTGGCATCTCAAGTGAAGGAAATCATGGTGTGCCCCAAATTTGCTGCTGGGAAATGTTTATCAAAAGCTGCTGTCTTGCAAACGCTTCTATTGCGCTACATTCATTACAGTCTCCTCCTAATCTACAGTGAATGTTTGCCTGAGGCCCACAACCTATGTCTTAAAATTGACATAAGCCTGAAAGTCTCTGATAAAGGAAAACATAAGATGTGAGTAGCAAGAGGTATTGAAGGTCAGAGTTGAAATATACTGCAGGTCCAAGCAGATTTAGCTATCTCATTTTCATTCACTTGTCATCAGCACACCACACTTCCCCCTAAAGAGTATGGACAGAAGACATACACAAACTACTACATCCCTGGGGCAAGGACCCTGCCTCAGCTGTGCCTCCCTGTAGCAGCCTCGGGGAGGACACGGTGGACATCAGGAACCTGCAGAGGTGACCCTGCTCCCTAATCTGGTGGCTCCTTTGTGAAGGAGACTTTTCTCTGAATGGCAGTGGTTTCTCACTCAGCCAAAGGCCTGGTGAACTCATTTATATCAACACAATTTCACAGTCAGGGAAGGGCCTGAAATCTCTTCTCTGAACTTTCAAAGGTCTCTTAGATTAATTTTCAGCTCACAGTGACTTCCATCTCTTGTCTCCCTGCTCTGCATTACAAACACTAGTTACATGGCAGCAACCTCACTGCCATTATGGGCTGCATCCTATCCAATTTGGAAACACAGATGACTATACCTTTGATCCTTCTGAGTTAAGTAAGCCTAGATAGTAGCAGGAGAAGGAAAGCAATTCAAGGAAAAAATGTATATTACTCTCCACTCTCCCAGAGATGTCCTCCAAACTCATCGCTTCAGGCAAAAAACAACAACAACAACAAAGTGTAGCATCTTTTGTTCAACTGACAGACAAATCTCCACAGAACTAGAGGTCTGGACCATGAAGATGCCTACAGAGGCTAAAGAACTACTTCGGGTCACCCCTCTGAGCAAGAGGATGAGGCAGGTGGTTGGGAGTCCAGGCAGGCACAACTTGACCTCATGATCTGCTCTGCAAGGAAGTTATTGGCTTCTAGCATGTGGCAACACCACATCCTGGCTCACCTCATGGACGGTGGGTGGCCAAGAAAGGCCAGAAAGCAAAGAGGAGGCATCAAAAAGACCTCCACTTACACACAATGTAGCGAGAAAAAGTCCTGAGGACTTTCTTGGCAAAGTACTAGCAGACAGAGACCAAGACCTGTATGCAAAAAGTGAATTTTTCTATTCAGCTATTCGATTTTTTTTATTCCTCCTGAGTTTAGGGAGCTGGGCTGCACCAAGGTAAACAGCTCAGTTCTCAGTTTCTCCATCTCATGGAAACAAACCCTAGAGAATCTGATTTGAGCTGACTGCTGCCAAGAAAAAACAGTTCTTTAAGTTGATTAGGCCCAGTGTAATCTACAGTTTGGAGAAATTATTCTCTCCAAATAGAAAACTTTTTTAATGTTAAATGAACTATAAACACTCTTTTAAGTAGTATTTTGCTTTGTAGAATGTAGCATGTGAAAAAAAGGAGGAAACCAAAACCTGCAGCTTATTTCTGCCCAGTGTGACAGCCTGCAAAATCTTATTTCCCATTTTCTAACAAAAATATTCACATGAAAATGTTTAAAATCTTTAATATGCTGCAAAGATAGAGCAGCAGTTACTGAACAAGCATCATTCAAAAGAATCGTATCTGATCATCTTGAGTCATCAAAATTACACTGAAAATCTTGCAAAACCAGGGTTTTTTGCAAGACTATCATTATTCTGCTTCTTCAATAAGCCTTATTAGCAGGAACAATCTAGGTGGCACTGTGATAGCTTGCTGCACAAAATTTAATCAGAAGGAGCTAATTACAGATCCAATTTTCCTGTAATATTCTGTGGACTTGATGGAAATGTTCAGTCTCATACAGCTGTTAAAAGAAGACTTTTTATAGCAAGATAATTGTCAGTTTAATCCACATTTGAGATTATTGCTTGTCTACCTGAGTAGAATAGCCAGCTTGTGCTGCCACAGTAGGTCAGTGAGCAGAGGGTTCTCATGCACAACAAGCCAAGAAGAGATTTCAGAATGGGTTTAAAAGGCCCTCATGAATATAATTTCCTTCCTTATTTGTGAGCTGCTACAAGACAATCAATAGCTATGTAGCCATTTTTGTTTGTTTGTTTTAGAAGTTCTGGGTGTAAGGGAGAAACATTGCTATTAACACAAAAATCCATCCAAATATAATATAACTGAAACAATCCCAAGTGCAATCCCAGTTGCTTTTTATTAGCAAACTGCAGTAAATCATTCCTCCCTGGGTGTCTGTTAGATGGCATTAGTAAGAAAACAGCTCATAGCAGGGCAGAGTACTGTATTAAACAGAGAGCACCAAGCAATCTAAACACCACTGATGATTTTAAAACTTCCTATTATTAGGAAAGGGAGGAGCTGGATGTGCCCAATGTCTTTATCTTCACCATGGCAGAGGCAGTTAATGAGGACAGAGATGAGGAGACCAACCACACCTTCTTCCACCCCAGCTGTTGCACCTCCACAAGTTAGCTACAGAGTTGTAGTCACCTCCAGAGTTTCCAAGTTTGTGTAATGAAAAACCCCCAAAACCAAAATTAAATTTTTCCTGCTGGCTAGAAAATCTTTTAAAAGAAACCAGCTTACAAGCATGGATATACCTCACTTCTCCAATGATATCATAATACAAAGTACTACTACCTTTGATGAGCTTTAATATTAACATTACCTTCAATGTAAACAGACTGAGTGAAAAGTTATAGGAACATTGTGGGTTGAAATGAAATGTCTTAATCTCATCAAAACAAGGTGGTCTGGCACTGATCAGAGCAAGCAGGGAATGCTGAAGCGGCACATGTCCCTCCTTCCACCATTCTAACACTAACATTTGGATTTTGACATTGTCCATTATCTGTGGTTCAGAGAAAAGCTCTGAGCCATTTCTGGGGGAAAAAAAAAGCTCCCAAACCTCCACACCACAGCACACACCTACACAGGCTGAAGGTTCTCCTGCCAGAAAATAAGTACAGATTCAACACAAGGGGGAATAGAAGAATAATCTCTTCCTTGCTTTATATCCCTTTGTAACAATCTCCTCTAACATACTCAGATTTCAAGTCTTTTTTTTCCTTATCTGTGCTCTGGCCATCCAGATACTACTGCAACCTATACATTAAGCAGTCGTTGGCAGTATACGATAATCGCCCAGGAATGCACTGGTCATCACATGGTGCTTTGCTCAATACAGCTGTTAGCTAGCCCAGCTGCACAATAAACATTTCAAATATTGCAAATGCTCTTCATGGGGGAAGGTTTATTATTAATGTAAATACAAAAGTACTCTTCAAACAGCCTGATGACTTCAGCTTCGCTTGAGGAGTGCCCAAAGTTATGAAAGTGGAGAATACAGAAGTTAAAACCCAAGACATTATTTCCCTGTTATTCAAGCAGTGAGAATTCATTTAAAAATATCTGTATGACCTCAGGGGATTCACAACCACAAAATCCAGAAGATTAAAGAAAATAAGCTTAAAATACCTTCCTCGCACAGTCATGCATTGCTTTGCTGATTGTAAGAAGTGATGGGCAAACCTCAAAAGGCCCAGATGTTTAGTTACATCTCCAAAGTGGCTGATGCCTTTCATAAAATCTCCCTCATGGGAGATTTCCACTCACATTTATTAGGAACAAGAAAGATGGTCAGGTTTGAAATCATTCCCTTGCACTGCCAACTCAAGTCCTTCATTACCTGTTTGCCCACACCGATTCTCGCTAACACAAATAACTAAATCTACAAATCCAATACTACTTACGACAACATTGGCCAAACAACAGAGGAGGTCAGCAGCTGTGAAGAGCCCATAGAAAACTGGGCATTTTCCGTGAACAGAGTCCTGGGAGAGATTAAAACCATTAGGAGTCACAAAAATGAAAAGAAGTACAAGCAGCAGGCTTTCCTGGTGGGTGCAGTTTTCCCTATCACAGATATTCTTCCCCTCATGCCAGACTACCAAACATTGATTGCATTTGCACAGCAACCAGCCCGCAGTTTTTGTTTTTTTTTTTTGTTTTGTTTTTTTAATTTATATTTACTCTGAATTACATGTTTTCTGGTGTGGGCTATAGAAGTAGATAAAACCTAGCTGCAGCAATAACTTTCCAATCAGCTATCATCTGTGCTTCAGTGAACAGAAACCTTTAATTAAAGCTTTGAGTTACACAGGTTCTGGTTACCATATAACTAGCAACATCTTCAAATATTTGGATAGTAAATAACCTTCATAACTTGGAGACAGGCATCATCTTTCCTACTTCATGTTGAAGGCTTTGCAGGCATTTTGTACATGTCTGGCAATAAGAAATGACAAAAAGAAGTGCTGATAAGGTGCTGCAACTCAGCAGTAAGGTAGTGCCTAGGAAAAATACAGTCACTGTGTAATGGTTTGTGATCTTTTATTTTTTGTTGTTCTGGAACAAACTCCACACATATTATTACAGACCTGGACTTGATGGTAATACCATGTTGTGAAGTTGAATTATACTCTGGTTAAAAGTACAAGAAGTTGCTGATTTTAAGGTACTTACTAGCCAGCTGCTGTTAATAGTGTAGAGCTATTTATCTATACATGATATCATAAGCATCCTATTTAACCTTGCTCTTCAGATTCAGGAGAGAGGACTTGCATATTGCAAAAGGGTACTGGACATTAAGAGAAGTATTTATGGAGGGAAAGAACAACTAAAAAGGTTCCTATTAGCTAGACGAAAAACATTAAATGTGCTAAATGAGTATGTATTTTGATTAGTATGCAATAAGTATCTACTAAATCTAAATAAAGTAAGCCTGCTAAAATATGTCACAGACCAGATGTAAAATAGTACTTAGATACCCTGTTAAGTTACTTTAAATTCCTTTTTGTATTAAATCAATAGAATTTTGTATGTGTCTACTTCTTTTTAAGTATTTACAATGAATGATTTCTGCCCCTTATTCCTCTACCTTCAGTCACAAAGTATAGGCCTGCTGTCTATAATCCAATAATAAAATACATGTCAAACAGGACCTCTGGTGAAAGAGGGGACAAGAGAAGCAGCAAAGCAGAGCCCATCAGTGCCCATGGAGCAAGCAGTAGGTGAGGGATCATGGAATCCATATTCTCTTATCAGATCTGAAACCTGCCTTCTGTTGGACTTTGGTTAAATCCCCCAAGACTGTATTTTCAGATTACTCAGATACCTGAAGTTACAGATAAATACTCAGTAGGATTCAGGTTAATCTTCACTGAAACCCTCAAGCACCTTCCCATTTGATCACTGGGGGAAAAAAAAATCCCAAAGGCTTCCTTTCCTGATGCTGAATGTATGGGTATCTTTAGAAATCCTGCCCTCATCCAAAATGAAGAAATAATTATGTTTACCCATTTCAAAAGGATTTTGAGGTCTCTGGATTTAGATTTCACTTTAATAAATCATTTCAGCAGATGTGAAGCATCCATGTTTAAAGCTGTGACCCAAAACTGAGTGAGAACAAGCCCCACCTACCACCAAGCCCTGTAGAAACCCAAGTTTATGACATCCCTGTTGGTCACAAGAATATCAGGTTCATCAGAAAGCTTCTGCAGGATGAGAGCTGCCCAAGGGGAACCTAAAAATATCCACCTAAAGCCTCAGCTATAAACTAGACGTCCTCCATCCTCCACTCTCCTTAAGAAACAAATCCAGCAGCAACAAATCCAGCAGGACAAATCCTCTCCTATGGTCATCACCTCTGAAAAATGAAACTGTAGGGATATCACCTTCTCTCGCATCCTTTATATATTAACTTCATTTTTATAGCAGCTGACCAAGAAGGGGAGATTCAGCACCTTTCTTAGCCCATCTCCTACCTTCTCATGGGGCATTTAATTGCCCAGAAATTGTACAGATGAAGAAGAGAGTTAGTGGAGAAGGGAAACAGAAACAAGAACAACTCTTCTTGGAGCTCTGCCACACGCAGAAAAAAAAAAAAAAATCACAGTTCATGGGACTAGATAGGGAGAGAAGAAGAATGGAAGGGACATCAGAGTCTGGAACCTGGTCAGGATGGAGTGGTCCCTGCTCCTGAAGTTGTATTTGGGTTTCAATCAATGAGCACTCAATGTAAAGTGTATAAACAGCCACAGAAGCAGCTCCAATCTGGGCCAATGCCTAAGAAGATGTTATTAAAATGCAACAGACATTACCTCATTAAGAACCATGCAGCCTAAAGCGCCCTGTTTTGCAGGGCTAGGCACAAGGCACCCTGCAAGGTTTTTAAAGGGTTATGGTATGATCCAAAGCTCATTCACCTCAATGGGAAGTTCCTCACTGACTCACTGAGGTTGCACTAGGTCATTATGGCAACAGATCTTGTTATATTCAGTGACATATCCCTGATTCTGGAGTGCCCAGCACAGCACCATGCATACATTTCTGTATTAGGCCATAGCACAGGCAAATGCTATCAATATTGTTATTCTTCCAGTAAAGTATCCCACAGCCACGTGACCATTCCACTTCCAGCATCACCCTTAGGCAGTTAACATTTACTTGCAGGCAGTGTCATTTGATACACCCAAATATTTCTCTGTGCTTGTGGACTCCCTGCAACAGGTATACTTCTGTTTCTTTGTGGGCTTCACTTTTAAATCCTTAATTGCTGGACTGGTTAAAGAAACAAGAAAGTACTTTGCATTCAAAGCAGTGTAGATATTGCTAGGAAGGCCCCCTCCTCTAATTAAAACCATCTATTTGCTCTTTGTATACAGACAAACATAACACAGCAGGAAACAACTGCCATATCAAATACCACTTTATGGTAATTGTGGTTAAATACCAACTTTTTAATGGTAAGCTACTTATGTAGGTTTGGCAATGGATGCAAAAATAAGTAATCACTTTTTCTGGAGGACTACCAAAATGGCAGATTTCCCAAGTCAATCAGTCCACCCAGGAACTGGGAATGCAGAGAGCAATTTAGTGCTGCAAGGAATATGACAATCTATTTATAATGGCACAGTGTGTGAGGCTGAGAGGAGAAACTGCAGCTGTCGTATAAGGATTATAAGTGACTGATTGTTCCTAACAAAATGTATTGATATATCAGAAGGAAGTGCAAGTTTAGCTGCCTGACTGATTCTCTTTCCACTGTACAGGTGTGTTCCCAGCTTGAAAGAGATCGGGCACTACAGCTAAAAATTCTGTATGTGATCTTTCCCTTGACATGCCTGTGTAGCCTTCATTAACTCTGTCATGGACTTACCGCAATGGAGCCCATCCTGCCTGTGTTAAAATGAACAGAAAAACTAACCCAGTTTCAGAAGACCACATGGGAGCATCCTCAAGGACAGAATACATCCCTAAATTTTAAATAACAGTCTTGCCTCTTCGGTTTTTGAACGAACTTTGCTCCCTTTCCCTTGTTTACTTATTTTCAAACTGCTTTATGTATTTCTATAGGCTGTTAAATAGTAGTCCCTCCACCCTAACAGGAGGCTGCTTTCCAGTGCAGAAAAGCAAATAATGCCTGCATACTATGCACAGCACATTACACATGCCAGACATTAGGAAGGCTATTATTTTTAGGATCAAGTGCACTAAAAACTAAAATCATCTGAGCACCCAAATGCAAGGGACATAATCCAGCAGACGGCCCAATCCCAGGACAATCAGGCCCAGGCTGTGCTTCACACCCTGGTTTGAAGAGCCCAACATCTGTTGTAAAGACTGAAACAGAAAACATGCTCAGTGAAACCTTCTTTATCAAGTAGGATGCTACGCATGATTTTGCTGTTAATACAGACAAGGGGACTTCTCACTCACTGAAGTGGTTAACTGTAAAACAGAGTGCAGTCTGCCTCCTAAATCTGTGTTCATTCTTTCTCTGCTAGAAGATAATCCAGGCTTGATGGCTTCTTTCCCACTTTCTCATCTACTCTATAGTGATCTGAGATCTGGGACACAGAGAGAGAAGTCTGATGTGAAAACCTCTTGTGTGTAAATAGCTGTATTTTACACCCTTTATGTCCTTGGAGTATGCATTTTCCATAGTTGTATGAGCACACTCACCGCAGAGCAATTGGAAGAATTGGAATAATCCTCAGTTTATGCATCCCACTACCCTGACATCCTCAAAGTTAAAAATTAGAAGGAATTTAGGAAGCCTTAGGTCTCTTGATTATACAAAGTCAGGGCTAAAAAAGGGACCCAAACAATTAACCCACCCTCCACTTCTTTTTATGTCCTCATCGCCTCAAGATTATTCTGTGATACATGAAGTTCTGATGCACACACTGAGGCTGTTTGGCCAGTAGTGGTCAGTCCATAGGGCTGTTTTCAGCTGGCACTGTATGTCTTGAATATGTGCCATTTCCACCCATTTTTTTGCTCAGCTGGAAGAACCCCCATGATGATAAGGCAGACAAACTAAAAAAACAGCTAGTGACACACAGCAACAACATCACACATGGTAGAGGGTTACCCCATGGCCCTTGGACAAAGCTGAAGTAGATGGCAGCACATCATAAAGCAATAGATCAGGTACCAGACTGCTGCAATCCAGCCACTTTCATTTTCACCTTGCCCTAGCATTCAAAGTCACCTTATGCACAACCCTGCACCTGGAAGAGATTTTTGCTCTTTCCGTCATACGGGCAGGTGTGGCAATACAAATCTACGTACTTGTATGGCAGTGGCACAGGTGGAAAATCACTTTTTGTTACATCCTGGATAGGCAGCCAAGGGCATGGGAATAATATACATAGGTAAGGTAGAAAATTACAGTCCTGGCAGACTGTATTCTTTCCATGTAAAGAAGGTGCAATTATACAGCACCTTTCATCAGGGATCTTAAATCGCTTTGAAATACCAAACATCACCACACCCCTGTAAGAGCTGGAGTACTCAAGGGAAACTGGGAGACAGAGCTCTTAAAGTGCCTTGTTTCAGCAGGCTGGCCTAGAGAAATAGACTGCCTAGGCATTCTGAAAAAGTGTGTGGTGCTTTGGGGAATTTCTGCTTTTAGAAAGTTTCCATTTGTCTTTCAAAACTTTCTCTTTTAAAACATGAATTAAAAGATAATTTAAATAATATTCACAGACAAAACCCTAATTCTGCTACTCTCTGGAAGCCTCAAGTCTGCTCCACAGCTCTGCTGTGTGCACTAATTCTCTCTAGCGATTGCCAAGATGCACCAGCATGCATATAGATGGTCTGAATGCATCAAACAGTGATAACAAGGAGCCAATGCAATTATTCTTCACTCTCCAACATTAAAGAATGATTTAAAGCAGTGCTTTAGAATTGAAACTGACTAATTTATACGATTAAGAGGTACTTTTAGACTTTAAGATTAGTGCTATGAGGCCTTACTGCAATTCAAATTAGGTCTAATAGGTTTTCAGGAACTACATAAAATTAGATGAAAGATTTAAATATTAGCTCCCCTTTGGCCTCATCTAAACTGTAGGACCTGGGAACCTGCAGGACCACATATGACCGACCTCCATGCTAGAAGGGGCCCAGGTATGCAGGATTTTCTGTCTTTGCCCCTCTCAACAGCCTGGTTTGTTTGTGAAAGAAAACCAGTCACATAAGGCCAGAAGGCAACTTCAGCACTCTCCAGCCATGGGGCATGTGCAGAGCATTTCTGCCCCACAGTTTAGTCATGGCCCCTCTAAGGGGTCATGTGTGTCCAGAAGCTGAAAGAATACAATTTCTTTAGTCCATCATGATATGTGTCAAGAGGATATCACTCAAGGATGATGAGAAGCAGGAAAATATGGTGGTTGGGGATTGCTATAAGCAGTCAAGGTGAAACACGCTGTTTCTGGGTGCTGTGAGAGGGCCCACAACAAGTCCTGCTCTGCAGTCCCCTCCCCAAATTGCACGCAACCCCAAGCCTTTCCTGAAGCCAAAGGGCCAAAAGAAAGCCTTTGTCTATTTCTCAGAGTCCATCCTCTCTAAGAAATATTTCTCTGTACTAACTTCAGGTACAGGATCACAGTAAAAAATATCCAGCACAGCATCCACTTTCTCCTCAAATCAAAGAGCTTTATCCTGCAATTGCTCCCAAAAGGAGAGATTGATAGTTATGACCAAACCTCCCATTGGGGTGAACAGGTGCAGTGAAGTACAGACCTTTACAGCAGCAGATAAGTACCCCATGGATTCAGATCTTCAATGCAGCTAAAGGTAGTGATAGCTGCTGTATGTAGTAGTGTCTTGCTACTGCAATGCATCAGCAGTTAAAGCCAGGTGTAGAGGATAAATAACACTTCATGTTAAGAAACCAGGAAGCACTCTCATAATGAATGCCCACACTAAGATGAAAGTGACTTGATTTTGGTAGCTGGATCCTACATATATCTTCAAGTGCAGTCTTTTTATTAGTCATATTTTGATGGGTGCCAAGAATCTAGCTACAAAGAACATTGTACAACTCAGACATGGAAAAAGTTAGTTCTTTGTGGTATTGCATTTTAGATGAAAAGCCACTTCCTCTCTTGCACAGAAAAGCAAGAAAGCGTAGGCTTCAGCTTTATCAGTCATTGCATCTGCACCTTCATAACAAGCCTAAGGTTTGCAAGACAAAAATGTGAGGCTCATGGTCTGAATCTTTCCCTCTTTTACATTCACGTAAATTTGAAACATCTAATACTTCACTGGAGTTTACAATGGTGGAAATGATGAATGCTGGAGTTTTGTCTTTTTCATTCAAGAAGAATGAATTGTTTCATGGAGGAATGCTTTCACTTGAGGAGGCTCAGAAGTTATTTCTAAAACTATGCCTGCAAACTACATTGAGTTTCTTTGTGCTGCTGTGCATGGGTTCAGGGTGGGCTGTGGGCAAGGTACTTGCTCTGGGCAAACAGCATGGCTCTGTAGAGACAGTGGTCTCCCCCAGGAAAGAGGAAGCTCACACCATTGCTCACAACCCTTCTGGCTGGCCTCTTCTGGTCACAGCTAGACTTTGTCCTGACCATTGAAACCTTTCCTCTTCTGGTACTTTCTATTACTTCTGCTTATAGTTATTACAGCAGAAAAACACAAAAGTTTGTTTTAAGGTTACCTTTATATCCTGAATTTTCACTAAGAGAGTAAAACAGGTACCAGTGGGCACATATACCTTTCTATCCTTTATCTTATTATTTTTCTTTCACATTCAGGTACTTCAGGAGAGACATTACTTCTTCAGTACCTTTCTCCAATTGAGCTAAATATAATTCTCAGTATATATCTGTGGTCATCTCTATCTTTTCTATCCAGCTGTGTGCCTAGCTAGCTGTCTGGTTTGATATTTATAGTTTGCACTTAACTGGGCTGGATATTTCCCCTTTGTCTTTCCCCATAGTCATCTGCATCAATCAGAGTTTTTTTTCTTGCTATTGTAGCAGACAGGAAAGAAATATAGCTGAAGTCATGTTTATCAACATTTTTGATGAAGAAAGCTACACCATACAAGATGTCCCAAATACATCAACCTGAAGATACCATAGTCATTTGAAATAGAATATAGACCTACAAAGTAAAATAATAATAACAACAACAACAACAAAAAGAGTAAAAACATCTTGTAATTGTGTAAAAAAATGTCAAGCTTTTAGAAGGAACTATAGTATGGCTAATAATATATCCCTGTGAGCTAAAGGACTGCTTTTTATTATAATCATTTAGCCAATGGATAATTTCAGTTGTTGAAAGGCAGTATGATTAATATAGAAATTACACACATTTTGGTAACAGAGTAGGAAACACTGCCCAGGTAACCTTCATTAAGAATTAAATTTACTTATTCATGGACTGTTAATAATAATGACATAATTGTTGAGGGCACTTAATTCATTGATTTTAATACCATATGACAATAGCTGATGAACATTTCACCAGAATGTCATTACTATCACATTCCCTCTGGCATCCCAGCTCTCAAGTGTTCAGAAAACAGTTTCATTATTGAAAAAAAAAATCAAATGGGAATGCTGAATCTCAGATCTTTAGTCGACATAGAATATTACATTACTAATATTTTTCAGAAATATCATCATTCACACAACCTGCACCCACCTAAGCAAGAGGCAAAAACATCAGTCATTGGAGTTACTGTCTCCAACATAGCTGCCACTTAAGTAAAGAGGGATCCACTGCTTCTTTCCCAGTCGCCAGTGACTGTCATCTCTGATTTCCAATATGATTCCCATTTACTGGATGACACCCTTCAACACACTTTGCCCCATAATTTTACCCTTATAAACCTGAGAAGTTGCAATCCTTGGCCTGTTTCCATGATTACAGAACAGTCTTTCTACCATGCTGCTGACTTTTCATACTCATAGTTGTATTTTATAACTATATTTTGTCTAAAGTTATTTTATATAAAAGGTTGAGCTCTGGGGAAAGTTTAAATCATTCCCTTCAGAAATTACTGAGTTTGTTGACTGTGAGGAGGGAAGAAAATCAAATTTTCAAACTTTTTAGAAACATTTTAAACAAGCACAACTAATTAGAGCCTGATCAAAGCCAAGTGAAGCCCTCTGGAGCAGCTGCATTCCCTATATTTGTGAAAATCAGGCCATTTAGTTGTTTAAACAAGGAGTGTTGGAATGAAGCCAAAGACCTTTGAAATCAATGGGATTTTTTAATGACTTCAGTGCAATCTGTATCGTGCCTTTCTAAAGCTACTAGACCTAGTTCTAAAACTACCTTTTTTAATTCATCATTGCTGCTGACTGGTACAATATGGATTAAGAGGTTCTTCAGCTGTAAAATCTACATAGATGTATAAATTCACATGGAATTGTTTAGGTTGGAAAAGACCTCTTGAGCTCATCTAGACCAACCCCCCCAGCTCAAGCAGGGTCAGCTACAGCAGGTTTCCCAGACCCACATCCAGTTGGGTTTTGAATATCTCCAAGGATGGAGACTCCACAACCTCTCTGGGCAACCTGTGCCAGTGCTCAGTCATCCTCAGAGTAAAAAAGTGGTTTTCTGGGTCCAGATGGAATTTCCTGTCTTTTAACTTATGCCCATTGCTGCTTCTCCTGTTAGTGGGCACTGCTGAGAAGACTCTGACTTACTTACTCTTCTTCTTTCCCTCCCTCCCATCAGGCATTTATATGCATTGCTAAGATCCCCTCTGAGCCTTTCCTTCTCCAGGCTGAACAGCGCCAGCTCTCTCAGCCTCTCCTCATGTGAAAGTTGCTCCAGTCCCTCCATCATCTTAATGGCCCTGCACTGGCCTCACTGCCGTAACTCCCTGTCTTTCTTTTCCTGGGGAGCCTAGAAGTGGACCTGTCACTCCAGATGTGCCTCACCAGTGCCGAGTAGAGAGGAAGGATCACCTACCTTGACCTGCTGGCAATGCTCTTCCCAATGCAACCCACAATACTGCTGGCATTTTTTTTTTTCCCACAAGGGCTTGTTGCTGGCTCATAGTCAGCTTTTTGTCCACCAGGACCTCAAGGTCCCTATCAGCAAAGATGCTTTCCAGCCAACCAGCTCCCAGTGTGCACTAGTGCCTGCGCCTACTCCTGCCCAGATACAGGACTTCACATTTCCCCTTGTTGAACTTCACAAGATTCTTCTCTGCCCAGTTTTCCAGCCCGTCAAGGTCCCTCTGAAAGGTGGCACAACTATTTGATGCATCAGCCACCCCTCTAGTTTTGTATCATCACCAAGTCGCTGAGGGTGTACTCTGTTCCATCACCCAGGTCATTAATGAAGATGTTAAACAGTATTAAACTTGCCTCCAACTGGACTTTGTGTCACTGATCACAACCCTCTGGGCCCAGTCATCCAGCTAGCTTTCAGCCCACCTCACTGTCCGTTTATCCAACCTGTACTTTGTCAGCTTGCCTATGATGATGTTATGGAAGACAAAGACTTTACTAAAGTCAAGGTAAACAACATTAACCACTTTTTCTTTGTCCACCAAGCAAGTCACCTCATTGTAGAAAGCAACAAGGTTGCTCAACCATGATTTTCACTTTGTAAATCAATGCTGACTACTCTCAATCACCTTCTTGTTCTTCATGTGTTTGGAAACACCTTCTGGGAGGATTTCTCCATCACCTTCCAAGGGATAGAGGTGAGGCTGACCAACCTTCACTTCCCCAGATCTTTCTTCCTGCCCTCCTTGAAGACTGGAGTGCTATTTGTTCTCTCAGTCTTCAGGAACTTCTCCCAGTCATAATGACTATTCGAGATAGCCAAAGATAATCAAGAGCGGCCTCACAAAGACATCAGCTAGCTCCCTCATGTTTGCACTCATGGGTGCAAACCATCAGGCCTCACAGACTTATAAATGTTCAATGTGTTTAGCCTGATCCTCCTTCACTGAGGGTGTCTTCCTTGTTCCAGACTTTCCCTCTGGTCTCAGAGGCCTGGCACTCCTGAAGGTTAATTTTACTGGTAAGGTCTGAGGCAAAGAAAGCACTGAGTAGCTCAGTCTTTTCCACGTCACTTGTCATCAGTTGCCCTGCCTCATTCACCAGCAGGTCTATGTTTTCCCAGGTCTTCCTTTTGCTGTTTATGTGCTTGTAGTAGTCTTTCTTTTTGCTCTTCACATCCCTTGCCAGATTCAACTGTAGGCTGGCCTTGGCTTTCCTAATCCTATCCCTGCATGATCAAGAGAGCAACTCCATACTCCTCCTGGGTCACCTGCCCCTGTTTCCACCTCCTGTACACTGCCTTTTTATGTCCAAGTTCAGTTAGGAGTTCCTTGCTCATCCATGTAGGCCTCTTGCTGCCTTTGCTTGATTTCCTACTTGTCAGGACGGGCCTTTCTTGAGCTTGGAGGAGGTGAACCTCGAGTATCAGCCAGCTCTTCTGCACCCTCTTCTCTTCAGGACTGTGTCCCATGAGATTCTTCCAAGCAAGTCTCTGAGGAGGTTGAAGTCTGCTATCCTGAAATCCATAGCTGTGGTCCTGCCTTATGCTCTGTTCCCTCCTCTCAGGGCCCTGAACTCCACCATCTTATGGTCACTGCAGCCAAGGCTGCCTTTGACTTATGTCCCTGACCAGTTCTTCCTTATCCGTATGTATTAGGTCCAACACAGCACCTTTCCCTGTTGGCTCCTTGATCACCCTGTGCCAGGAAGTTGTCATCAGTGCACTCAAGAAATCTTGTAGATGGCTTGTGCCCTGCTGTATTGTCCTTTCAGCAGATATCAGCGTGGTTACAGTTCCCCATGAAGACAAGTGTCTATGAATGTGTGGCTTCTTTCTTTTTTATTTTTATTTTTATTTTTATTTTTAAGAAGGCCTCATCTACTACTTCTTCCTGATCAGGAGGTCTATACTACATACCCACTACAATATCACACATGTTGGACTGCCTGCTAACCTTAACCCATAAAATGACTGACTCCTGAGCCACTCGAATGCAAATATTGTCAAAAAGCAGTTTACAAGAACCTATAAGTAAGTAATGACCATATTTTTGTATCCATTTCTACTTTTTTTTTTTTTTTTTTTAACACAAACACACAATTCCAAAACCAAAGACACTCTTTCATCTTATGAAGGAACACAATAAAAGTCCTCTGTGCCAGGTCAGTCTTCAGATTTGGAATCGCCTGCCTGGTAACACTCTAATGTGTGACTAAACTCTCCAAGAACGCTTAATTCAAAGATAAGGTTTTCTGTCTCATCTTCAAGGATCAGGAACTTAACAGTGATGTTGTAGGCCTGAACCAGGATCCCTCCCCCCCCCGCCCCCCCCCCAAAAAAAAGCAAAGTTAGAAGTGAAAGTAAGTTTTGGAGAGGTACAAACCATGAATGTGATAAATTGGGAAGAAGCTCTGGAGGCAAAGACTCTGTGCTGGCTGTGCAAGTAATAAAAGCTGGTGATTTCACAAGTCCAACGTGTCCAGATGCATTATCCCTGTCATACAGGGCACTATGCCACTGGATGCTGCACAAGTAGTGAGCCACATGTTCTCTGAGGCCAACAGCACAAGGACAACATGCCTAGGACTCCAGTCTTGCCAGCTATTATCCAGAATTTGTAACCAGGGTCTTCAGAGAATCCAGACCACTAGGCCAGTCCACAGTAACAGGCAGCTCTGAGGTCAAGTCAGAAAGTTGAGCCCAGGGATCAGAATCTGGCTCTGAATCAACAGAGTACCCAGTCAGGCAGGACCAAGGGCGAAAGCAGGCTGAAGAGGTGCTCCCAAGGGAAGGGATCTGAGGTCTCCACCCAGAGCTGTATGGGTTAGCGCAGAGTTTTCTCCCAGGGAGAGAGAGTGGTGCCCCTACAGCCAAACTACCCGGTGTGGGGGAAGCTCAGCACCAACACACCCTCAGGAGGTAGCAGACAGTCTAGAGGTACATGGACATACGGCAGCCTTCCTATTTGCGAGGCAGCATTCATTCACCAGTAGGGAAAATTGCTGTTTTCCTTTAATTTTGACATGATGAGATCCCTCTCAGGTCTTGTTTCTATGCTTTTCAGTCTCTGCCTTACTTCACAAGGCTATTTTCTGATGCTCTAATAATAGATCACACTGTAATTCTCATGACTAACACATAATTCTTGATGTAATCCAGGTCCTACCTCTGCTTGTCTGGAGTTCAATCTTGACTGTCTAGCAATTGCTGGAAATGAAACTCAAACAGAAACTAAGCAATGGTTGAGTGAGCATAGAATTTATTATGCAGCTCCCTGCTAATATTACATATGGCTTAATTATCATCTACTGCCTCTTTCAGAACTCTGGATATGCATGATGATAGATACTATCGAGACATCACAAGAAATAGTCATACTGTGTCTGAATCCAGTTCTGTCCCTTTGCTTCCTTGTTTCATTCTTGTATGATAGTTCACTTTTTTTTTTTTTTTTTTTTTTNTTTTTTTTTTTTTATAATCAGAATTACTACAAGTCTTAGTTGGCTGATTTCACCAAATACTGTTTGCCTTAGTTAAAGACCAAGCATAGTACCACTCTGCAGATAATTAGAACTTAAAGGTTTCTGCTGCATATTATTCTGACACCTCAGTTCGTCCATTTGACTAGCATTTTTAAAAACTTAATAGCTGTCTAACTGCATCACTATCAGGAGGCTTACAAAGAAAGAGTTGCATTGTTTTCTCCAGCCAGGAGAAAGTGCAATTTGTGCAGTCCAGCATTTACACAATGACCTTTCAGCAAATGCAAAAGAAAGGGTAAGTAAAGGACTGTATCACAGCTGTATGCTTTATATAGGGTTATATATAAGATACTGTACAAAATATGACTGCATACATTTACAAATAATATGTAATATGAAACATACATATATTAAAATTGTATTGATTCCTCCCTCCTGAGCCCTCTTTATTAAAAAAAAAAAAAAAAAAAAAGATAAAAAAAGATTTCACAGGGACATCAGTATTTTTGGAAAGTGCTTTAAGGCATTTCTTGTAAATATGTTGCAAATATGGAAACTGATTGATTGATTGACCTTGTTGTGAGGCTGATGTTAATAAAACTCATTGGCAAGTTATCAAGAGACATAAAACAATGATCTATGTCCTTTCACCAAAAGGCAGAAGCACTTTTCCTGACTTTGGTAGCTTATTTGCGAGTTTCAAGGTCGCTGTGGCTAAATCTCCATTACCCATTACTGTCTAACCTCGATTTGCCTCACTGCTTGCTGTTTAACCAGCAATGATCAGAGCATGAAGGCCTACTAAGAAAAACATGCCTGGTGTGTGTAGAGGCCACACAAGAATAAGTAAGGTATGTTCCCATTGCTTTAAAAGTGACCACTTCCCGTTGTGACACTGAAATGAGGCTGCTCGGCATCATGCAACATCAGGATCTGTATCACAGGGACAACACTGCAACCCCTCCAGCACCCACATCTCATTCCCAAGGCAGGTGAGAACTTGAAGACCCACCTTTTACCAGTCTTCAAAAGAAACAGGACTGATAAGTCTGGAAATCCTTTGGAAAGTGTTCCCTGATCTCTGCTCTTAGGCAAAAGCTTTGTATTATTTTTCTACTCTTTTATTTTCCAGCGTGATGGCTGTCGGATATTGTCATGACAAGTAATCTTAGAGGAATACTGCCTCAGACACTTCCTCTACCCAACATGATCCCATCTCACAATTCTTAGAATTTAAGACTAATGAAACCCTCTGATTATTTACACTACCTTGTAACCCATCACAGTTCCTTCACATTCAGGTATTTATTCTTCTGCTGAACCCACTAATCTGCACCTGACTAAAGGAAAATTGGTCTATATTTTTTTTTCCTAAGAGGCAGCCTGTTTTGTTATGAAGACATCCAGAAATGAGAATCCACTTCTGTCATTAGCAGTTTTGCCCATGACTGATCAACACAGCTCAGTAAAAACATTTTCTTAACTTTTAGTTTAAATGGTCTCAGCTCCATCAATGGTTTCTGTTATAGTATTTTTCCACTAAATTCAGTAGTCCTTTAGTACCTGCTATAGTCCCTGAGTATTGGGTTATAACTAAGATATCTCTTGATCTGAATTTTGGTGAATGAAGTGTGCCAAGATCTTGAAGTCTCCTTGGATGGTGTTTTTCCAAACATAAGAATCATTTTGTAGGCATTTTTCTGTCCATCCTGTTCCACATGTTTTCTTTAAATGAGAAGAACAGAACTGGACTGACTTCCACTGTTGTGTCCACCGGTATTTTAACTCACCACTCTTCAGTCTTTAACCTCTGTGTTTATACACTTAAGAGCCCCATTAGACTTTCTGCCACTTTATCACTTTGGAGCTTGTGTTCACTTAGCCATAACTTCTTTTAAGGGTTGCTACTTTCCACAATATTATGACTTATTCTCTAAGGTTTGCCTGAATTTCCTTTACACCCCCCTCTGTGTTCATGCTTTGCAAATGGCTGTAAAACATTTTGTTTGATTTGGGGCACACTAAGAAAGCAATTCACACTGCTCAGTGTAGCTCAGAAATCCTCAGTATAATTTACTAGTGCTGCTCAGGAAAAAAAAATGTTGAACTGGAATTTCCCTTGGAGTTTTCCTAATCAAAATGTTTTGGGAAAAGTTTGATTTCAACAAAGTTGTAATAGAAACCAGGCACAATATCAGAGAAATGGAGCCATAGGGCTTCCAGGGGTCTTCACCTCCACCCTGCTGTGTGGGAAATGTAAAAAGTTACAAGATTTCATTCCAAATTGGAGCTTACCATCTCCACAACCTGCAATGAAACCCGATTTGGAAGTCTGAGTCCTGTGCGAAAGAGGATTACCTTTCTCCAGAGCTCCATCACTTGCCCTTCTACCAGTCTTTGTATCATCTGCAGCTTCTCACTAGCAAACTGGAAAAGCCATTGTTTATATGGAGAATAACACAAGGAACATCTCTAATGTCTTTTTAATCTGTTTTGAATGTAGTATAGCAGCTGGGGACAAGGAGTTAAGCCAACCCAAGAAGCTCAGCCAACTCTATGGACCATTAGCAAGGATGACTCCTGTTTCCAGACTGGGAAATCCTACACTATTTGTTTCTATTTACCCTTCTTGTTGTATCTCCTCCTTAATATTCCTGAAAGTGGTGTCTGTTAGTTTGCCTTGTATTTAGGTATACTCAGTATGATATCTCTGTGTGATATGCTCCACCACAATAAATTAGTATTTTGTTCAGTAATACTTTATGTCAACTTTTACCGATATCTTGAGATTCGGGGAAAAAAAAAATCCCAGCATCTAACTTTTTCTTTATCAAATAAAAGATTATTCAGAGCGTTTCTAAGTTCCTCGGCTTTGAAGAGAGGCACAAAAGCTAAGCAGGCATGCATTTTGACACATATAAACCTACCATGTAGCAGTAGTAATAAGGATCACACATCATTGCTTCCAGTGGAAGTGTATTCTGAGATACAGAAACACTGGTTTTGTAATTTGGATTTAGTAGACGTTTTGGAAGTCTTTTTCCTCTCCTTTTCTCCATCCCTTCTTTCCTTAGCGCATTTCCTCTCTTTTGCCACTTGATCAGCAACAGCTGCTCACCCTTGAGCAGTGTTGTGGTTTAACCCTGTCAGGCAGCTAAATGCCACACAGCCACTCACTACTCACTCCCCCACAACAAGGTGGGGAAGAGAAATTGAAAGGTAAAAGAGCAAGAACTTCTGGGCTGAGAAACAGACAATTTACTTGGCAATGCAAAAGCTGCACACACAAGCAAAGCAAAACAAGGAATTCATTCGCTACTTCCAATCAGCAGGCAGATGTTCAGCTGTTTCCAGGAAAGCAGGGCCCACCATGCATAATGGTTTCTTGCAAAGACAAATGCCATTACTCTGAACATCCCTCCTTCCTCCTTCTTTATCCCAGCTTTTATTGCTGAGCATGCCATCATATGGTATGGTATATCCCCTTAGTCAGATGGGGTCAACTGTCCTGGCTGTGTCCAGCTTCTTGTGCACTCCCAGCCTCCTCTTTGGCAGGGCAGCATGAGAAGCAGAAAAGTCCTTGACTGTACAAGCACTGCTCAGCAACAAGTAAAACATTGGTGTGTTATCACCACTATTTCCATCAAAAATGAAACACACAGCATCATACTAGCCTCCACAAAGAAAATTAACTCAGCCAAAACCATGACAAGCAGAAAACAATTTGCTAAGGAATACTGATAAGAAATTTTTCTGTATTCCATTTTGACAGACTAATGTGAGCAGGATCTGTTAGATGGTAGTCATTCAGGATGTGAGACCCCAGACAGACACCCCATGGGGTTAGTTGTCACAGGCAGGAAAGCTGTTAATTTGCAAAATAATAATTCTTCTCCAAATTAAGATGAGGCTCAGGATAACTATAGCTAAGCCAGAGCTTTGCCACAGACCTCCTATGTATGCTGGGCTTGCTGATTGCTCTCAGCCAGGGAAGGGTAACAAAATTCCTTGGGCTATTCATTTTAATTATTAGCTTTTGGAGCTTCTGATCACTTTTCACTACACATTTATCCACATGGGCACAGTGGGGCCTCCAGCACTTTTATATATAATCCACATTATGGATCCCATGTATTCCCTAGTCCCCTTTGTGTAGAGGAAGCTTTATAAAGGTTATCTAAAACCACACAAAGTCAAAGAGTGCCTAAGAGAGTCCTTTCAATCAGGTCTGAGACATAAGAAAGATTAAAGAAACAAATATTCAACAATTACAAAAAGCACATGCAGCCATTTCTAACCCTTGTTGATTTGACAAGAAAATGGCTGTATCTGCACACACAGTTTAACCTACTATTTGAATTCCAGAGTCCTTACTGCAGCCCAAGTCACACACGAGTCCCTGCTCTGCTTGAAGCTTGAGTTACATGCCCAAAATCTGCCCCTTCAGGTTCGCAGAACAGGTGCTCAAACCCAGGGTCCATGCGGAGCAGCCAGGACTCAAGTCCTGAGCAAAGTTTCTTTGTACATATTGTTTGTTCATGCAAAACTCTGTCCTGGTGCCAAACTTACAAGCAAATTGCACCCCCCTGCTCCCAGAAATACCTTAGCCAGCATTTCAAGTGTTTTAAGCCAGCATTTTAAGCTTGGCTGTCTTAAGTTCTGCACGTGGTGGATTGCCGCAGACCCTAGATGGCTTGAGGAGGTTCTCTGTAGAACAGCAGAGAGCCCCAGAAATATGTACAGAAGGTGAGAATATGGTAGAAGGGAGACAAGTATTCGTAAGCAGTTTCATTCATCACCCAGGAGAAATGAAACAGCAGGATCTATGCCAGTTGCCTCTTCAAAAGTGTTTGCAAACAACACTCTTCTCACCCCTTGTCACCTCCCAGACCATAGACAGAAAGTAAAAGCACTAGTACATTATACTCCTTAATATTAGTTGAATCCATGTTCTGCAATAACGCTGCCATCTCTCATATTTTCCAATAATTTGTTATTTTAAAATACTTGGACTTTAATCTCTTCTATTTCTCTTGAAAGACCAGCAGGAGGACTTGTCAGCAATTTACCATGGGAGAAAGAAGCGGATTGTTAACATCAATAACAACAGCTGTGAGGATATACTTAACACGAATAAGATGCAAGCTCTGAATGCAAATACATGGCTCTAGCTTCTGTGTCAAGAGCTCAAATCCAGCTGCTCAAGGCACGTGCAGGAAGATGTCTGTACTGCCCCAGGTTCCTGAGATTTGGTTCAGAGCCAAGAAAACAGTATTAGGTCCTAAAGGGGATCAATAGATTCAGTAGGTCTAACCCAACAGCTGTGAATGTTGGGAAGGTAAAAGGGGTGAGAATGAGAACAGCAGCCAAACTCTTGTTCTCCCTAAAGAGCCTCTTCTGTTGCTGTTGTCAGAAACCAAGTGCTGGGCTAGATGGTCAGGTTTGGCTGGGAAGCTCCTATGTTCACTTGCAGCCAGATCAGCTGAGAAATGGAGCTGCTGCCCATCCACTTATGGTGCCCTCAACCTGGCCTCCTCTGCTGCCCTACTCAGCAAATATGTGTCTGGGCATGAGTAAAAGCTTTAAGCTCACACAACAGTACAGACCATATACCAGTGCAGAACATATAGTACCACAGGACTGTCCATCTTTAGGTACCTAAAGGGTGTACCCTCTCAGGTAGGGCAGCACTGGATTTCACCCAGAGAACACAGTCTGGATTGAGAGGTAATATTATCTCAAGTACATCACAAACATTGTGCAGCTGTTTCTGCACCAGCCTGACTTAATGTCACCTCCACAGCTCTGCTTCCTGCCAGCACACAGCATAGCTGTGACATGCTCAGAGCAGTGAGCTGGCTGCAGGCTTCACTGTCCACATTGTGCAAATTGTGAGCAAGGAAAAGAGTCCTTTTAAGGCTGGTGCAAACATTTCTGCAGGATAAAAGACAGACCTTTGTATTAATTTGGAAATATTCCCCCAAACTCCACCCACTCCTTTTTAAAATCTGTTGCCCAGATATCCAATGCTGCGTCTGGAATGGTACTAACCTAGCTTGGGAAGGGAGAGGAAATCTCTAAAATGATTTCTACCATTACTCTGCAGAAATTCATAAAGTAGAAATAAAGGATTCTGAAGAGTTATAAAGCATGTCAGGTATCTCCTAGCATCTATTGTTTTAAGCCCTTGGAACCTCATTTCAGCTTTGACCTCTAAGCTGTATTTACATTTATTGTGCAATACCTGGCAAGGCAGTGCCATGTATTAGATGTCAGCTATTCAACCCCTCATTGAAATCATCGGAGCAAATACAAAAGAAAAAGTCACCAGACCAGTATGGCAGCTCCAAGGTCTGAAGAAAACTGCTTGACTTGAGAAAGAAAGAATGAGATAAGGCTTAAGACAGGGAGAGAAAAGAAAAATATATATATACTACACATTAAGGAGAACAGCCTGGAGAATGGGAGCATGATGCTGCAAGTTTCTGCAAATGAGCTGCAACACAGCTGTGGCACAAACATTTAAAAAGCATTAGTTCAAGAATATTTGTAGATACTTACTCTCTGGAAAAGCTTTAGGGACAGGATTTTCAAAAGCACAGAAGTGCCCCTTCCCCTCTGCTGCCAAAATCCAGGGAAGCTTCTGTTGACATCAGCAGGAGCTAAGTTAGGCTGAAGCAGATTACTTTTAAAAGTCTCTCTGAAATATATGCAACACAGCCAAATAGTACAATTCCTGTAGGCCTACTTATATTTACTAGGCAGTCAAACTAAATTTGCTATACGATCCATAAAATTGTAAAAAGCAAAAAGCTATATACAATGAAATAAGCCTGAGCTTGTAAGTTCAATGCACAATTTTACACTATTATTTTTAAATGTGATGGCAATACCATAAAAATGCAATCTGCTGTCTTCGAGACTGGTCACACTTGTGGAAGGCTAGCACTGGGGTAAACTGTGAAAGAAGCGTGAGGGTGGCCCTTTCATATGCTTCTGCCATTTCCAAAATTTGCTGGATATCTATCCTTTCCCCTTGCCTCTCTGTAACATGGAGGAAAAGCTGGGGAGAAGGGGGGTTGGTGGTGGTGTTTTGTTGGCGTTGGTTTGTTAGCTGCTTTTTTTTTTTTTCAGAGAGAGAGAGAGGAGAATTGCTTGAGAAGTCCTTACAAGAGGACTTACTTCAGGTGCAGCTACCCCCAGGAAGACACCTCCCAGTGGAATGTGTTATCCTGTGAGAATATGTTGAGGAAGAGAGGATGGTCTTTGACTCACTGTAGGATGGGTGCTTTCACAGATGAATTCATAAACCCATAGAGATGTGTAACATTATAGCCCCTAAATTCACATTATTTTCCTTGTTTCTATCTTATGCAGATTATAAACTGTTCCAAGCTATTTTTTAAAAAAGGCAATGCTACTGGGAAGGTGTCAGAAAGTGAAATAAAGGAGACAAGCTCTGTCTTATCACCACCGCCTTGAGCAGGAGAAAGGGTGCAGGTTTTCCTTATCACCATGACCTCCTGTTCACTGTCCCCTGCCACCCACATGCCTGGGTGAACCATGTTGGCAGCCTCAAGGGTGGCATAACCACAAAAGCCATGGACACAACAGGGATCGGGTGATGGGGCTGGCTCTGGCAGGACGATGGAAATGTCATGTTGAAAGGAGCCTTGGGGTCTTGGTGGCTAAGCCACCACTGGACCAAACACTGCCACCCCTGCAAGCCTTCCACAGTGTTTTACAAGGACAACAGACCCCCCTCCTAAGGCCATCGACCCTTAAAAGGAACAGTGGCTCCATGATCCCTCTCTTGCTTCATCAGGCAGGGTCAGCTATGCACCCTAGATAAGTAGCCCAAAGCCTCTCACTGAGGACTCTCTAGCATCAAAGACAGCAGTGTGGCCGCAACTGCTATAAATATAGGACCTCTCACTTCCCACATCTGTGATCAAATGCTAAAGGGAATGTGCTGAGTTGGAAGATGGTCATTTCAATTTGTGAAACTCTAGTGGGATGCTTAACTGTAGTGCAAATTTTGCCTTGTGCCTTTTCCCACAGTATGTATATCCCTGTTCGACTCCTTTAATCCATCCACAGGCACTAAAACACCCCAGGGGGATTTATGGCCAAACTCTCATTCCAGAGTGAGTTCCATGAAGCCAAGGAAAATCTGGAGGTGGCCTTTAACACTGAATGACAAGCTGGGATCAACGTGGAAGATCAGAGGTCACTGCACCACTTATCACTGTACCGCCAGGACATACCTTCTCACGGTGACTTTGTCACATGTCATGCATTCACGTATGCCTTTCCCAAGAGGACAGGCATGAGTCACGGAGCAGCTCTTGGCAAGGCCACACAAAAGACAATAAAGAAAGAAGGAGTGTATTATTGATGACAAAGAAAGTATTTTTGTTTGGTTTTGATGTTTTCCAGTTTGAGGGAGGGTGGGGCTGTTTCATTTTTACAAGGCCTGTTCTCGAGGAGGTCAGATCTGGCAGTCAGCTCTAGTAAATCATCAGCATTCTTACAGACTCAGTGCCCAGACTCAGTTTTTAATGCCCCAGCCCATTAATGGCTTTTCACATGGCTGACAATTTCATTTTTACTGGAATTTACTTACAAGGACTACAAATTGTATCTAGAGAAGTGTCTCTTCACTGCCCTCATTCTCCTTCCACGTGGCTGTCCTCTCATCTTTTCATCTGGGTTTTGTTGTGTTTTGCATCAGCACAGTTTTATTTATACCAGCTATAAAAATTCATTAAAAATGCCTTTGTGACTAGTGAAAAATTAATAGAGAATTGCTCTGTGCTGTGCCACAGCTCAAGGGTATCAAAGATGAGCTCAAAAATAAGAATGGATGCGTCAGTCCCTACGATCTTGCGAGGCCTTGTGTGGGGATCACTGGCTTCAAGCCACATCTCTGCTCCACTTCAGCCAGAAGACCTGGAGTTAAGGACTCAGCTCTTCCTGGACACCAGAGGCTGGTTGCTTTCACTTCATCACCACAAACCCAATCCAACCACTAATTTTGAGAAATGTAACTTGTGCTGCCCTGGGAGAGTTCATCTCTTCTAAACGATGCGTCACACCTGGAACAGCCAAAGGAGGCTCTTCTCCCTCATGCAAAACCGCTATGGAGATGCTGAAAGACCTGACACAAATTACTGCTCCCCCAGAAGGAAGAGAGGCTGAAGCCAAACTCTTCTGTCATCCTCAGGGCCTCAGCGTTCCTTGTTATGTACGACTTGGCATTCTCCATTTTTCAGCCTCCACTAATTTAGGTGGCTCCGGAAACAGAAAAAGCACATGTGCTCCCTGCTCCAAATCTCTTACACAGGAGAAAAGAAATAAAATAGTGAGGTGAAGGAAGCGGACGGAAATGCGTTATGACAATAACAGGATACAAATATTTAGCCATATGCCTGGTATTACTCAACAGAACACATTACATAGTTTGCATGTGTGTGTGCTATATATAAATCATAATAATTAACTGGAAGTATGCAAGAAAAGAAAGCACATCAAGATCGCAACTGCCAAGCAAAAAACATGTCACCACTGAACATGATTATGAAGCCAACCAGCATCAGGGTCCAGGGTAAAACAGGAATCTGCGTCACCCCCATGTGCACAGTCATTACAAACATCTCCCACTCTCACTATCTATTTCTTTCCTCTGCAAGATTTTTCTTTGTGCCTGATTGATACCACAGAGGCTTAGAAAGAAAGCTTTTTGGGAGAAAAAAAAAAAAAAAAGAAACGAACAACTATGCTTCTTCTGCATGAGACAAAGCATGAGAAGTACGGGATAAATAATAGAAAACTCTTAGTAGAAGGACATATTGTGTCTTCCTCTGGCTTGCTGTTGAGTGCTGGCTAGAAAAATAGAGGCAAAAGGAGGCTGCAAGTCCCTACACACTGGTAATTCTGGCCCTTCTGGCCCTCACTGGTGTCCTCAGGAGTAGGATTTAGCAGTCCAAGCGTAGCTGTGAGCAGAACGCATTCATGACATCCTTCAGGAAGTCATTGCATGGGCACAGATCAGCAAGCAAGACAGTGCCTGCCCACCACTGTGGAGGAGACCATGCAGTCTGGATGAAGAACTTGTGATAGAGCTTTTTTCTTCTCCCACTATTAGTGGCATTAAAAGGACCAGAAGAGAAGATGGTGCAGAGAAGCAAACAATTTCATCCTAAATTTAGATTATTTAATACTCCAAGTACAAGAATATGAGAGGATCCTCCCTGGCATCCAACCCTACAACTAACTCCTCCTGCAAAACAGGCTGCCTAGCCAGTCCT
Organism: Anseranas semipalmata; assembly: GCA_013399115.1. Taxonomy (NCBI): domain Eukaryota; kingdom Metazoa; phylum Chordata; class Aves; order Anseriformes; family Anseranatidae; genus Anseranas; species Anseranas semipalmata. Next base: position 19,023 of record VXAA01005849.1, on the reverse strand, counting down.
GCTTAGAAAATTCTTTAAAAGCTCATTTCTGTGCTTTGTCTCATTGCCTTCTCTGCCTGCCAAAAGCAAAGTCTAACTTTCTCAGTTTGGCAGCCGTTCTGCATGTGATGTCATTTTTCAAGTGCTCTGCAGTGTGCTACAGTATTTGAACTGTCCAGGCTGGGTTCAGCATTTACCACCACCACAACCTGCGGAGAGCACTATCTCAAAGCATCAGGCACTGCGGAAAGAAGGCAGAGCCTCATGCAGCAGGGTAGGTGCTGTGCCAGGAGCCACGTCCCATCATTACCTGCTGGGCTCAGTAATCACAGCTGGCAGTACACGAAGTCCCAAAAGAAGGAAAATGACCTGCCATGTTCATGCACACCACCAGAGGACAGAAAACTCTGTTTAGGATGCAGCAGCACAGTGGAAACTTGACCAAAAGCAGAGATGGCCGCATAGTGCTATCCCTATGAAAACACCGTTGTTTTGTAGTGATTAGCTGAATCAGGACAGATTTCCACACATCCATAGGGGAGCAAGGTGCACAGTGATTTCACTGTGGTGGGTGGTGCTACCTTCTTTTGTACACATTCCTAGCTGGTTTTGTAAGACACAAGGGCTATGCAGTTGTACTCCAACAACAGGCAACACATTTATGTTATTTTTTACCCACCCTCCACACTGGGTGATTTCAGCCAGATTCGACAGAAAGCAGATGCCTTCAAGTAAATACTTTCCAACATGTTTTGTGAGAAGAGGTGGCATGGTAGAGAAGAAACAACCAAGAGCTGCCACCTCAGAGCCCCCCAGCTGAGGGAAAGGCTGTAGTCAACGCTCACTGTGTAGTGCACAAAGAATTAACACAGACTCTCTGACACCCTTCCTGTCTCCTAGTTTTCACCAGCAGAAGCTTAAGGTCCTGAGCCATACTAAATGATGAGAGAAATAACCTCAGTATGCTATCCTTTTGCTGAGAGAGCCAAAAAGAAAGCACTGGTCTGTTTAATAGATAGCAGATACAGACTTGTCACAGAGGGTAGCACATGTGGAGGACTATGGTTGTCCACCGAAGCCTCTCCTAACTTCTTAACAAGGTGGTGGCCCATCAGAGAAGTCTTCAGCCATGCAGTACACAGCTGAAACAGGGAATAAGTGTAGTGAAGTAAATGGCTACAGTATTAGGGTTAGGATACAAGGGCAGGATTCAGCCTATTGACTTTCAGAAAAGGCAAGTTCAAGCCTCCGTCAATTTATTAACGCACCATAAGTACAACAGTGCACTAATTAGCAAAGAAGATCAGCACAGTCAGAGACTCTGAAAAACATTTAGGTCTCAGACTTACTCAGACTGGCTCCTTTCTGAAATATTGCTAGTTTACTTACCCCACTACAGGAGACTATTTGCCTATCATTTTAAAAGGCAACACTTCCTAATGCCCTTTAAAACATGCAGCCAGGCAGCAGTGCCATTATTCTTTCTTTGTATGCAAATTCAACCTCTGTGCAAAACATGAAGATTTTCATATGCAAGCAAAACTGTAGGCAGACAGTGCACTGGTTGATGCCACTGAATCTCATCAGCACAGCTCTTAACAGAACATTTTCTGTGTAAGTCTATTGTTTTTAGTATCAATTTGACACATCCCAGCACAAAGATCAATGGGTGTTTCACCCCTCAGCTGCTGAGTTGATTTTTTTTTTCTCCCATAGCAGGCCTAACGTTTTGGAAAGGGACCCCGCTGTTGGTCCCTTTAACAGTTTTCTTTAAACTGCAAGGCTTCGTGCACATTGACAAGTCAGAGGATGAGCAGCAGAATATCCCCACTGCTCTGTGTCCAAGTGTCCATACAGAAAATAACCATTGGGCCAAAACTGCTGTCCTGGGGAGGACAGCACAGCACTGGCTTGTTACATGGAACAGGGGGACCTGAAGAGGTGCCAGTTTATTCTGAGTCTGCAAGTCTTTTCCTTCTGCCATGGAAAAGCAGGTTTTCCCTAGAGATGAGGCTGTCCCTTAGCAGAAATCACCCAGATACCCACAAGTTCTGCTGTCTCCATCTTTACCCTGCCTCCCTCTTCACCTTCTCCTGTCCCCACCAGCTCCCTCCATGTCCCCCAACTCAGCAGCCTCCTGCTGCCTGCACCCATCCCAGGGAAGTCAATGCTCAGGCTCCCACCACCTTCAGTGGGTGCTGGATCAGCCCCAGACTGCTTGTGGAGCAAGGCCAGCATGCCTAGGGGCCAGAGTACTGCCTCTGCCCCTCTTCTAGGGCACCAGGCATCCTGCCCAGCTCCTCCACAGCCAAACACCAGTCTTTCCTGTTACCATGTGGATATACAATATCGGAAAGGGCATCCCATAAAATCCTGGTTCCTCTGTCAGAGGACAGCTGGGTCATCCAGCCATGGGGCAGGACAGAGGGCAGATCCCCAAAGTGTCCTTCAAAGGAGGCAGCTGGCACAGGAGCCATGGCCATGTGCAGCAAAACCCCAGTGATGATCCCCTGCAGACTCAGGGTTCATCCCAGCTAATGGCCCAGGACAAACCCACTCTGCAAGTAGGTGCCTGCAAGGCATGATGGCTGCAGGACCAGTCCCAGACAGCTAGCGAGACTCATCACAGCACAGATCCTGTAGGGCATAAAATGAAGAGTAATTGCACTTGAATTCAGCCTGGCCTAAAGGATCCCAGCAACTCAAGTCCCTCCCCAGCTTGTTCATACTGCCAGGGGAGAGAAAACAAAGCCTCACATCCACATGCCCACCTGGGATCCAGGACACAGCCAGCACCATTTTGCCACATGGCATTAAGGCACTCTGTTCTTCCCATGCTCTCTGAAATGCAGAGATATGATATTTGCTCATCTTTGCCTGAAGAGCAGCAGGCAAGGACCTTCTCTTACCATGTATGTGGCCAGCAGCAAGTCCAGTGGCTCACCAGGTTTGGTCTGCAACACTCAGAGCAGCTGTATCCCATACCAATATTTAAGAATAACAAGCACATCAGTACTACCAAGCCCTGCTCATTTCAATGCAGTTATCACTTTGAAAGCCACACAGCCAGCAGATTTAACAAGCTAATCCAGCCAGCATCAAACAATACCAATGCACATCAATGAAGATGACGGCAGGCTTTGCCCCTTGGCTTTTGCAAGACGGGCAACACGCTCTTTATTTGCTCTTTTGCGATAACAGGTATCGAATGCCATGCAGGTGTTAAGTCTGGAGAAAAAAAGTTGTCCCTCCAAGGTCTTCATGCCTGCAGGGAAGAGGCAGCATCAGTGCAGCCTTGTTGCCCCCATGTTTATTCAGCCACACATTATAATAGGGACCTTGGTATTGTGAGGCCAGTGCACAGAGGTATTTTGTTTGCTGCCACATTGTTGGTATATCAACTGACATTTACCTCAGCTCTCTTCCTCTCCTTTATTGTGATTCATGCTCCATACTAATTAAACAGCACGTGACAAATACATTGTTATTAACAGCAGCTAGAGAGATAGTAAATCTTACAGCAGCTTAAATGGAGAAACCAAACACTGCAATAGCATCCTCTGGGTGCTGAGACAGAGCTAATAAAGAATGCTGAATCAAGGCAAGACATCAACACCTCTTGCCAAGTGCTCATAAAGCAGTCCCAGACCCTCAGCAGTGCAAGACATCTGTGTGTTATGTGCACAGACAGTTGCAGGTAATATCAAATTGTTGCTGCTTGTTATGTGCTGTTAGATGAAGGTGGCCCAGCTGATGCCACCTCCCCCTCACCCAGTCCGCAGTCATGAAGATCCCCTTTGCATGCTGGATATTTTACTTTGCACAAGGATGCTGTTCCACATCTACCACTCTTAGCCCAGAAGTGCTACCAACATAACCTTCATTTCCAGCCTCAGCCTAACACTCTGCCATCCTCAGCTTTCTCCTCTTGTTCTAGGGCACCTCAGCAAAATGAAGTGGCTTGCACTGATGCACACTTTGGGGGACAAAAGCAGATCGACANAAAAAAAAAAAAAAAGCCAGAATGATACTAGAAAGACTAAGTTATTTTAAATGGTAGTCAAGAGTTAAAAATCCTGTGCATATGCTGTAAAGCTGTTCTTTCCAGAGGGCAATTGCTCAACAGACTTTTAAGATCCTATATAGCTTTTTTTCTATGCATCTCCTGTTTGTCTCTCTCTAAAAAAAAAAAAAAGAAAAAAAAATCTGTCAGACAACACAGCAATGAGGAAGGAGCAATGATTTGTGATGATTTGGTGGAAGAATTCTTTAAGAATAAGAACTAGATGATGCACTTTTACAGCAAAAGCCTGCATTTTTCATCACTGTTGTCATGGGTTTATTTATACAGAGTAACTCATGTAGAAAACCTCCCCCTAGCACTGGAAATCCAGGGCACAGCCATGCTGAAAGTCACAGCTCACAACAGCAAAGTAAACCTGTACAAAAAAAGAGGTTTGACCAACAGACCTTCAGGGATTTTACATCCTTAAAGGCTTCTGGGATGCTCCCAAAGCTCAAGTGTTTGCACAGCATGTGATGGTAACCCAGCAAAGGAAGGGTGTCTCCAGCAAGGGATGTTAAAGCCTGGAAAAGCAGGCAGATTTTGACTCCTTGTTTAACTAGGACAAGCTGGAGATTTTCTTTTTGTTGCTGACAGAAATACAATGTAAAGGCACTCCTGACAGATTTAGAGAACTGTTTCATGAGTCAGGCAAGCACAAGAGGAACAAGCTACTGTCAGTTCACTGACAAAGAAAACAAAGCTGTAATCCCCCTCCTTTGGTTTCATTCCCTCCCAAATGCTTCTTAAAGTACAGGTAAGCCAAACGTCACAGAAATCCCTTTATCCTCCACTGGAAAACAGCAGCTTCTGGGGCAAAATAGCCAACCTTATGCTGAGCAGGAGGAGACAGCAGGCTGCCACGAGTATTTCACAGAGGCAAAACCCAAAGCTGGGAGGAAGGCCAGGCAAACCCACTTAGGCAGCCTGTTTTTCTGGAACTCCTACAATTCCTTATGACTTTCGATCAATATTGTGACTAAATCCTCACAAATAACAAACTCCTAATTTCAGTCTGACAAACCTCTGCTGGTTCACATGAATATTTTGGCAGTCAGGCCTTTTGCAGAAGCTCCTTGATAACACTCTTTTTTCCTCTGTATAAATACCTATATTTCCAGTTTTCTGTTTGCATGAGCTTCAAATGCCAGCCTGGTTTCCCAGCACAGATGGAAAAAGCAAGCCCACTAGATAGCTCTCTTGCACCTGAACCCACTGAAGGTGATGGAGCAGTCACAGCCTGCTTCTGACCATGGCAAGCAACCCCAGTAATGGCTCTTCCACCAGGCCGCTTGCCAGCTCTGGAGGAGACTTTCCAAACCAATCAGCTAAACAAGAGTAACAGAGACCCAGAGATAGGAGCAAGAAGCTACCGGAACCAGCAGCACCCCCCATTATTTCACCCTCAGCTTCACTGCAAAGCAGCCCTGGAAGCTCTCTGTGTCACACCTGCCTCCTAAGGTGTTGTGGGCTGTCACAGTGCACAGCCAGTTGTCTGTACTACCCTGCTGCTGGGCTCCGAATTCACTTCTTGTCAAGGGAAGGGTATTGAGATATTGGAGAGACAACTAGCATTTGGAAAAGATGTCTCAGGAGCTCACCAGCACTTGTTCATGGCAAGAAAGAGACAAAACAAAGCGGAGCATTGCATAAGAAAGGGAGTGCAAGCTCAGGGTCAGCCTGGTTGGATGACATGAGGTCCTGTGTATCAGGACTTGTGAATGAGGCTAGTTACCATCCAAGTGGGTGTGCAGCCTATCCAGCCTCCCTGGCATGAGAGCTGATCCATGCTCATACCCACAGGGAGCTCTACCAGAAACCCAGCCTACGCAAATCCACCAGCCCTTGGCTCCATGCAAGGTAGAGTCCATCCTTGCCCAAATCTGCAGCAAAATCCAAGAGCACTGGGGATGCATTTGATCACCACAGCAGGATCCATATGGGGTCCAAAACAGCTGGCATATCTGCCCAGTAGGCCTGAGCCAAGCAGGTGCAGCTGGATGTGTTTTCTCCGGGACCTGGCACAGAGACTTCTGCATTCAAGCTGTTGCATTGGGGCCATGTGAGGCAAGGCAGGGCCTGGCCCTTGTGCCACACTGTGGCTGCATCATTAGCTAGCTCCCATCCTTTGAGGCATTAGTTTCTTTCACCCCTCATTTCACCAGATCTCATTAGCTATACCTGACCTGCATTTTCTGCTTTTGGGCAAGGTCTGTCACCTGCAGCCCCATGCATTAACCCTCTGCTTAAGCTATGTAAGTATAGGATGGTTCATTCCGAGCTATCCTGGCCCTACAGCTATAAATCAGCTCTCCATCATGAGTCATCTGATTACTTAGTACCAGTGAATGAGCTGGACTAAAGATGATCCCCTCACCCAGGACACAGAGATCAGTGTTTTGAGACACTCTGCATCTGCATCAGGCTGGTGGTGAGCATGTGAAGCCAGCCACTGCTCTCACAGAAAACAAACTATCATTTGAGTGCTAGCAATCTTGTAGTACCTTTCTACCACTCCCCTGCACCCACCCAAAAGGCTGAGCACAGTCCTGCAGCTCACTGCACAACTCAACTCCAGCGTAGCCGAGACCACTGAGGTGCCTCCCCAGACATCCCCAGGCAGATGAGGGCAACACAGACACGGCAGAGGCTGCAGGACCCATCAGGGCTGAGCAAATACCACAGCAGCCAGCCCCAGTGAGCTTTGCACTGCCATAGCTTCCAAGCTAGCTGGTTACAACTACCTTGGGCATGCAGGCTGTAAGGTGATGCAGCAGGACACATTTAAGGGGAGTTTAGTGAGGGGACATGATGGGGTCAACATCAGCATGCAGAATATTTGATGTCTTTGACAGACCACTGAACTGGAAGTCACTGATCGTACTACAGGCAACATAGAAATAATTTGTCCAAGCACAAATGATGTTTTTGTTATCATTACCCTGTGACTCAGCACTTTATATTTTTCATTTTCTGCCATTAACAACGAGACAAGAACCTCTGCAAAAGGGAGGCAGACAGATGTAAGTCCCACAACAGGGACAATGGAGAAGTGTGCCAAAGTGCTGGTACTGCTGGCATGGCACATGAGCCCTGTGACAGCTGGAAGAGGAATGAGTACAAGTGATGTGTAGCCAGGCCATGCAAATTCATCATGCGCGCAGGGAAATCTCTCTGCATCTGCCAGCACAAAGTGCATCGGAGCTTAGACACAGAGCTGAATCTTATACCTGCTGAAATCAGTAGTAAGGCTCCCGTAGACTAGGACATGTTTCTTAATGCTTTCTGTAGGTAAGAGCCAGGATCCCTGCACAATTTTTTTGCTCTCTTACATCATGAGAAAGCAAAACTCGCCTGCTTGGAAAATAAAATATAATGGCTTTCAGCAAGATGTTAAAGCAGCCAGCTGATGAACACCACACTTAAGCGGTGAGGCAGCATTTTACATCACTGAAGCAATGTGTCCAGTGTTACTTGGGAAGAGGAACAGAGCCCAGATTTTCACAACCAGAACGGCGCCGCAGCTGTGCTGGTGGCATCCTCCAATGCGCAGCACTGCCTGCACAGCCCATGCCCGCCAGCCCCAGAGGGAACTGCTGCCAGCTGGAGCAGGCAGCACAGTCGGTCACCCCGAGCAGAGAAGGACAGGCCATTCCTGTCACTGCAGGGTACATTACCCACAACAAAAGGTTAGCACAAGCATTTACAATTACACCAGATCATTTCAGGTAACATCAATTAATGTTTTATGGAAATTACCAGTCCTCATTTGGGTCATGACCAACAAGCTACAATGGGATAAGGGCCAGTTTTATCCCAACAAACCTGCCCTCCTCTTGTGCTTTTGCAGACCAGGTGTCCCACCAGAACTGGCTTTTTAATCTGTCAAAAAGTTATAGCATTCTCATAACAATATCAATAGCTCTCCTAGATTGCTACGGGCATAATTAAAAGAAACTGATTGACATTTTAATATACACTGTTCTTGAATCAGTAATGGGGTTGCTGAAAAGATTCCTTGGTCTTAAACTGTAAAATGTGAGCTTGTCAAGACAGAAAGAGTTATGGCCCTAGCCAGTACTTGGACTTCAGTTATGAACTAAAACCAACACAATTCAACATCAGACTGTAGCTTAACTGAGCTAGTAAGCAGGAAGATTTTGTGCTCCAGTAGGTAAAGAATAGGAAGCTGAATAGCTCCTACTTGCTTTTTAGAGAGAGAGAATATCAAATTCTGACTCTTTCACCCTGATTGAGACTTAAATTCATTGCTGCTGGTAGAAGCTGTCCCAGGGAAATCACCAGGGGCATTCAACAGTGCAAAAAGTCCTGGAGGGGAGGAACAGACTGGGCAGGTCTGGGACCCCAGTCAGCAGGAAGGATGCTGTGCCAGAACCAGCCAGGCACAAGAAAATGCAGGCCGTGTGGAAGCATCCCCTGCCTTGCTGCTCAGCAAAGGGGTGCTTACTGTGGATCATTCTGAGCAACAGGGTGGCAAAGTCTCCTCTCCTCCCTTTCTCCTCTTCCTTCACGTGCAACCTTCTCCTCCAGGCAGGGCAAACATCTCCGCAAGGAAGCTGTACAGAGTGCGTTCAGGGCTCAGATTGCAAGTAGACAAAGCACAGACAAGGATAAAACACAATTGCATCAAACTCATCAGCTTCCCTTGCAATCACTATACATTGAGTCAAATGTTAAGTTCTGGAGAATTTGCCCATCTGGAGATAGACAGATAGATAGATAGATAGATAGACAGACAGATAGATAGACAGATAGATATCTGTTTCCCTCTGCAGAAGAATTAACTGTTGTTTCCCCATGACAGTCCCCAGTCTCCAGAATATATTACCACAAGATAGAACAGGGCCAAATTAAACATGAATTCTGCACCTCTGCATCTGCCAAGGATCAAGAATATATGGCAGAACTTATTAATAACTTTATTCCATGTAAAGATAGGTTTCTCAAGACCAGCTACAATATGGATGTATTAAATCAATCATAATCAAAACCCAGTCTGCCTTGAAGTGACTTCCAATTAGAAAGCAGTAACATTATTAAAGGGCTCAGACAGCCAAATTAAAGAGCTAGGCTGCAGAGGAATCATTTCCCAGAGGGCTGATTTTCATCATCCTCACAAATAAAAGCCTTCAGAAGTTCAGATTTCTCATCAAAAAACACATTATCAAATTAAAAGACTTGCTAACATTATGTCACTATCAAGTCTTCCCTTTTTGGAGACTTTCTTTTTTTTCTTCTACCCAACTACCAGCAAACCAAAAGGGTAAAATCATGAAGCAGTGCCTTCTTCACATCCGAATACCCACATTTGATCTGAAAGCTTGATAAAGAAAAGGACGTGGTGACAGGAAAATATTAATTGCAGCCTTGTTGAATGGATTATATTTTTAGCTGAGGAACAAAGAGCCTACTTGATCATTCAAGGAATCAGGAGCCAGTCTGAAATCAAGTGATGAGCTCGGATTAAGGGGGCAGATTAGAAAGTGGAATTTTGCAAACCAATTTCAAAACTATGAGAGCAAAGATGACATGATCCTTTTATCTGTTTACTGATCTGAGCAGTAACCACCTCAGTAACTCCTGGATGCTTCTGCCATACATTCAAAATGAACCAAAGGCAAAAGCAGTAGTTTCCTATGCCTAAAAGGGGAAAAGATACATATTATATACAATATTTGCCCAGCCTGAAAATTTAATTAAACGCCTGGAAAAGCCACAATTTTGTATCTGTATCACAGACTTCACCAAATACTAGAGACAAGTGGTAGAAAATTAATCTCCAAGAAACTACAGGAAAAAAGCATCCATTATCTTGCATACTGGAGGTTAGGTGAAGGCCTAGCAGAAGTCAGTCATATCAGAGCTTTCGTCATTTTCTCTGGTAAATGCTAGCTTGTACAAATCATCTCTGAACCAAGATTGTTACAGTTTATACTCATGCAGAATAAGACATTTTTTCAATTGGTGAGAGAGCCAAAACAAACAAACAAACAAAAAAACACATTGAAGGAAAAACCCCAACTTGTATCAGTCCTGACCTAAAATTCCATTGCTGTCACCAAGCTCTCCCCACCCCTCACATTCACTTGGCTTCAAGTTCAGCATTTGCTTTCATTCTTCCCCGTCTTCCCTCCTTTTTTTCACGTTTGTAATTGCAATTAGTTCAACTCCCAAACAAAAGCCATTGAGAAACAAAAGAGTTTTGTTTAAAAGTCCAAAATAAAATGCTTGAACTTTCCCAAGAGAAACTTCATTCAAACAGCTGGCTACATTTGACTAGCAAAGTCTTCTGGCTGACCTGAAACCGCTTTCCCCTCCCCTACCATTTGTTTTTGTTGTTATTGTTTTGTTTGTTGTTGTTGTTGTTTTGTTTTGTTTTGGAGTGGGGAGATAACTTGTTGCATAAAAATGCCACCCAGCCGTATTTCAGTCCCCATCTCTCCCCTCTGGCATTGCCTCGCACCCACTCCATCTGCTCCTGTGGGGCCAAGATGCCAGCAAAAGCTGGGGCAGGGTGAGTGGGCAGTCCCTATATGCTCATTTCCAAATGAGGGAAACCCAGCTATCAGGAATCTCATCCCAATTTGTGCACCCCTTGCTGAAACATTTCAAATACAAAATATGTCAGAGTTCATGCCTGTTCCTGACAGTACAGTTTTCATTTGAAATGTACTTAAAGGGGAGCTAACAAACCAGGCATGTTTTGAGCTGAAACCACAAAGCCCACTGCTATTGCAACTAAAAACATCCGTACTCAGCCTGCTCACATGCAGGGCAGCCCTGGCCTCTGTTACAGGCAAAATATATCAATGGCCTAAACTGGAAGGAGAAAAAAAAAAAATCTTTCTTTCTACGCAACTTATGGACTGCACCTGAAAGAAGGGCATTGATAACTCCAGTTGACATCTTTAACACCTTTTCCACCTCCTTTTTATTCTAGCTTTTAAAACATTATCTCTATTGAAACGGCAGGACTGGGTAGTAACAATGGGAGAAGAAATGGAAAATATTAAAAGATCAATAAAACAGAACTGAAGAGGTCTAGATCTAGCTCCTACCTGCAGCCTTGGCTGCTGTGCAACTGTGTGGAAAGCTGGCTATGTCTCCCACGTGCTCCAGCCTCCCTATCTTAGTAGAGGAATGGAAATTACTCTCCACCTCTTTGAGGTGTTCCTCAGCTATATCCATTCAGTTGAATTCAAAATGGCTTGAGTGAAATATATTTCTATAGCAAAGAAATTTCATATTAAAAAATGATATATATATATTTTTTTCCAACTGGATTGGACAGTTAACCAAACCTGTGCCTTACTCCTGTGTGGAGACATAGAGAAGGCATATGTAAGTTTTTGTTGTTGTTGTTGTTCCCCCCACTCCTTTGAGGCTGTGCAGGAGCCCAGACATGAGGTTACATCTTGCTGCAGTGCTTCTGCAGTTCTGTGTAATCCTAACCCTAAATGTTAAACCAGAATGGAAACTGGTCTACAGGTTCTCACACTGGGCTGCAGGAAACACCTACACTAATTTCATACATTGTCGTCAGCAGAATGAGTTACACTTGTAGCAGCTGCTAATTTCATGCCTGGCTTTCTAATTTCACAGGCCTAACGTGGCATGGATGCAGGACAGCCGTAACTCCCCGGCACAGAGGCAGCCGTCTTATTCCATGGCTGCCCTGGCTAGTGACTAAGGTGGGCACTGATTTATCTAAGCAGAGCATTTGGCTCCATAGCACAAGACTGAAAAAAAAATATTATGGACTAAATTAGCACTAGTTTATCTATACTGACAGCAAAAAGCAACAAATGAATTTGGCAACATAAGACAGATGATGGTGATATGAATGCCTAGGCAGACAGCACAGCCTCATGTACTTTGTCTAAGTACAAAGCTCTTATGTTTATGGCTTTAAAACTCATGCCAAGTTCTTTCTCTAGAAGGACACATCTTTAACATAAAATATGCCTTAAAGCATAAAACTATCTGCAGGCACAAGGTCAAAAGTGTTTAGTGTGTAGAAATATTTTCAAGCATCACATCTGGGATTACCACACATCCTATGAATAGTAAGCCTGGCAGTTGTACCTTTTCTGCCTTACTCTAGGCACCAGGTGGGGTTTGTGCTGGAGGCAAGATGTCATATTTGGATGTCACAGTTCCAGCATCTGGTAAGCTGTGCAAAGTGAGACCAGGAGGTTTGCTGCTTTTCCTTCACATTGTCTGCATGTAGTCCACCAACAGCTGCCAACTATGACAGCTGTTTTTTCCTGTAGCATTTTGCTTGCAGCAGAAGGGATGGTCTTTTTCCTGCAGTGACTGGCACCCAGAAGCTGTGATCCCCACACACAGGCACCAACACTGCCTCAATACAGCTGCATGCATGCAACCCAAGGTCATGGATGTTCTGCTCCTCCTACAGAAGTCAAAATGAATTTGAAATCAAAGGATCCTTCATCAGTGAGAAACAAACCAGTGCAAACCAGAACACTGGTTCTGAAGATGAGAGAAAGTCTGAACCTGGATCCCCATATGAATGCTGTATTTGGTTCCACCTCCCAAGCCCCAAAACCCTTGCCCAGCTCAGCAAGCCACATTTTTCTACCTCTGTATTATTTCTCCTTCCTGAAAGGTAGTTACCTTTCCGAGCAACCTCCCACAGCAGTGGTTTGTCATCCCCAGGGGCTCCCAGTGGGTATCTGCAGGGGTGCTGCAGGGCTGCAACACCAGCAAGGATGAGGAAGGCCAGAAGAGGAATTTGCTCGAGAAGCCCTCACTGCAGGGGCTGGAGAAGATTTTTGGAGATGATGACAGGGGGTGAGAGGGGTAGATAGACCATATTTCAGCAGCCAGGGAAATAGTTCGGAGCAGAGGAAGCTGATGCAAATAGTGACCCATTGCTGGAGCATCATACTTTTGCAGTAAAGACCCCTTTCCCAATTCACTGCCACTCACCCAGTTCACCAAGGCAGACCTGAGAGCCACTCTTCTCAGGGAGCAGCATCAGCCAACAAGGATTTATCCTCTATTTGTCACCATCCTCAGGAAAACACTTAGGGCAGCTGACACACATTTCCTTGTCACATACAACTCTATGGCTCCCAGCTCTGGCCTGGGATCCTTCTCACCAACAAACTACCTCCTTGCCAGTATTTGGAGAGGGGCAGAAGGATGTAAAGAAGCTTAGGCTGGGACAGGACATGGCCAGCAGTGTTCAGAAGGAGAACTTGGTAGAAGAAGCTGTAAACAGCCTGGGTTAAAGTTGAAACAGTGTCCTTGAGTACAATGCAGCTGTAGTTAGGCAAAGTGTGCGTCATAAGCACAGTCAAGAGTTGGGCACATCCCTTTTCATCACACACATTATTCTGCTCAGCAACACCAAGCATTTACTACAGCTCAGTTCCTTTGAATGGGGGTTGATAAAAGATGAAATTTTGCAGAGCACCAAGTCTCCAAATAACTGAGCTAAAGCCAGGATTTAAAGGGAACTCTCAAACACCACAGAGCCCCCAGGAGCTGGCTTTCGCCTGGAGAGCACCGTGTGCAATGAGAAAGAAGGTTACAGCTTTCTGAAAGCTTCTGCTTGCTGCTTATCACCACTGCACTTGAGCAACTGAGCTATACTGAGAGATCTGCTTTCCAAAACACTCTACAGACATGGAGTGATGACCGGTAAAGAGGTCTATTCATTCCCTCTGAAAGCATATCAGAGAATATAACTCAGGTCTCCTAGGCAGGAACATACACAGCCATCCTTCCTTGCTCCATAATATGCCTTTAGGACAATGTAAACTCACACCTTAAAGCAACAATAGAATCCCGGTTTGCATCCATCACCAAAACCCTGCAAGACTCAGAAAGTGAAAAGCACCCTTTTCTTTCTCCAGTTGACAGGAGTCTCCAGGAGAAGATGGCCTGCAGTAGACTGTCCAGGTGTGGAGCCCCAGTCACAGCAGCCCCTTGCTCGGACTACACACAAGATGTGGGAGTCTCAGCATAAATGTACCCAGCACTTGCAAGATGAGGATTCTGGACTGAGGAGCTTCATTTCAGCTGAGTTCAAGAACCTGCTGTTTTCTGCCAGTTTGGAAATCCAAACTGGAGGATTTTCACAAGCCCAGCAGGAATCTTTGAGTGCTTGGTTATTAACTTACTGCAAGGTAGGAAGAATTAAGGTTTTGTTCCCTGTTCCTTGTTAAGCCAAACTCTTCCATTTCATTCTAATGGGCACTGGGAGTCAGAAGTGGGAATAAATAGCCTCATGGTGTACATGTTGTGCTTGAGCCATCACTACTAATGCCCTGTGAGAAGAGGGGGGGTTACCAACAGGGGCAATGCATGGCCATTTCCCCTAGCTGCTATTACAGCCTGTGAGAGGACAGTGAGCCCAGTTTATCTGCAGCCCTGAAATGCTCTGCAGCTCACCAAGCCTGTGGAAGGGGAACAGGAATCTGCATGACTAGATTTGATTAGGTGTCCTTGGCACTGGCATTAGCTGCTGGTCTGAGCTCTTCTATCACAAGCAGCAGTAAATAAAATGGAAATTATGCAGCCCGGACGATGAGTAGCAACTGGAATGGAAACAACTGCCCCTCGAATCAATAATTTGTAGAAGTGCCGTGGCATTTAGTATAATTTCATTGTATCCTTTCTCCATAAGGAGGAATGATATAGTGTAGCAGGGGTTATATCTGTGGTATGCAGCTAAATGCTCCTACAAGGAGCTGACTGCTGGCTACAAGATGCTTTCACAGCCAAACCCCATGAAATAAGAGGCTCCCCTTCCAGTTCAAAGCCACCACTGGATGTAAAGAATTCTATTTCTTCTAAGTCACTGTGGGATTTTGCAGCCTAAGAGCAGAAAAATCAAGTCCTTTTTGGCTTTCTTTTCATTGGTAATAAATATCCCCTTGAACTCACATCAAGTTTCATGAAACAGCAGGCAGCCTCAGTACCTGTTGCCAGTGCAAAACTTTTGTTTCTCCCCTCTCCACTCATCTCTTGGTCCGATTGTCTGTATCCTTTGACTTTCTTTCCAAATTTCTGGAGTGGTCAGTGATGGCAAACACGCTACTCCAAGGAGTCTCCCCCAGTGCTGCCTTAGCCAACCTGCCTCAGGAAACATTAAACCAAAAAGGTTGGTATCTGCGTTGGAGAAGATAAACACCTTGGCAAAGCAGGTCAAGCAATATCCAAGGACAAATCTCTGCTTAGAGGGAGGTAGACTCAGAGCAGGACCAAGGGGAGTGTAAGCAGAGGGGGTAAAAAAAGAAAAGAAAAGAAAAAAAAAAAAAACACAACACAAAGGTATTGGAAGCAGAAATAAAGATACTAATTGCAAGATGAAAACTGAGAATCAGGATAACATGAAAGCAGCCTGAACCCCAGATACAGGCAAATACATCCATATTATGGATGGACACTAGTATCAGGACTGGCTCCTGCCTAAAGTTTCACAGAAGTGGTAAGGAGCTACATTAATGAGCTGGTGCACATACAAAGGGCAGAATTGCAATCACTCAACACAAACTTCTTCCTTTACAACTGTGATGACTTTCTGCTCACCGAAATAGAAATGTCCTATCACATTTACACCCTTTTGCTAAGCAACACACCTCTTCCTAACTTGCTCTTTGAGGTATTTTCAAGAGTTTTCTGGTGGGTGTTGCAGGGTTTTTTTGTACCTGTAATGTCCTGCTCCATTCACCCCATGCCTCCATCGTTATGCAGCAAACTACAAAGGGACCCATCAAGGGAACTCATTCAGTACATGACACTGAGGCCAAGTGCCGGGTCCTGCACTTGGGGCACAACAACCCTAAGTAGCACCACAGGCTGGGAGATGAGTGGCTGGAAAGCTGCCTGGCAGAGAAGGACCTGGGGGTATTGGTTGATAGCCTGCTGAATATGAGCCAGCAGTGTGCTCAGGTGGCCGAGAAGGCCAACAGCATCCTGGCTTGTATCAGAAATAGTGTGGCCAGCAGGACCAAGGAAGTGATTGTCCCCCTGTACTCGGCTCTGGTGAGGCCACACCTCGAGTCCTGTGTTCAGTTTTGGGCCCCTCACTACAGGAAGGACATCGAGGTGCTGGAGCGTGTCCAAAGAAGGGCAATGAAGCTGGTGAGGAGTCTGGGGAACAAGTCTTATGAGGAGTGGCTGAGGGAGCTGGGGTTGTTTAGCCTGGAGAAGAAGAGGCTCAGGGGTGACCTTATTGCTCTCTACAGGTACCTTAAAGGAGGCTGTAGAGATGTGGGGATTGGTCTCTTCTCCCACGTGTCCGGTGATAGGACGAGGGGGAATGGGCTAAAGTTGTGCCAGGGGAGGTTTAGGTTGGATATTAGGAAAAACTTCTTCACTGAAAGGGTTGTGAGACATTGGAACAGGCTGCCCAGGGAAGTGGTTGAGTCACCATCCCTGGATGTATTTAAAAGACGTTTAGATGTAGAGCTTAGTGACATGTTTTAGTGAAGGGCCTGTTAGTGTTAGATCATAGGTTGGACTAGGTGATCTTGGAGGTCTTTTCCAACCTAAAGGATTCTGTGATTCTGTGATTCAACAGGTGGTTCAAGAAAAAAATCAGAATGCACATCTTGAAAGAGACATTTCTAACCTCCCTAGCTGCACAGAGCACTGGGTTATAGCAGTGACAATTCTTGGTTCAAGCCTCAAAGATAATAGCTTCCACCAGAGCTGCTTCAGTCAGCCCAGAGCTTTTGTCAGCTCCCAGCCACTCGACACCTGGGGCGCTCATTTTACCAAAGGCACAGGGTATGAATGAGCAAAACCATGCACAGAGAGCTCTCAAGTAGCTCACATGCAAGTGAGACAAAGATAGTGACTTAGAAGACACACCCTGTATAGAGAGAAAATGCATGTAGAGCAATGGGACTGAAGATGTTTTCCCCCACGTTTATGCTGTGATTACAAATAGTTGATAACCATAGCCATGTTATGAAAAACTTTAATCTCCACTCAGATAAATGAAGCAATAGAAAATACTTACTCATTCAAAGTATGTCATTGGAGGTTAGTAGAAATAAGGTTATTAACTGAATTAAGTTTTACTGGATGTGCATGTTTCTCAGAAATACAGCTGAGAGAGGAGAGGAAGAGAGAGTAATTATTACACAGTCTGCACAGTCACACACATTCATTTATTGTTTCCACTGTGATCTGGGTTTGCTCCCTAGCACACTCTGTGTGAAACAGCATGACAGAAATAACTTACCAGCAAGTGACACCTTCTTGCTCTTTTATGAATGATCTCTCTCCTTCCTCTTAACCTCTTCACACAGCAGGGAGCCCAGGTTGCTAAATACACTGCCTGCTGTGGTTTTGCACTGGCTGCTGTCAGCCCTTTCTAATGACATGTTTTTCCATCCAGCAGAGCTACCACCCTCTTGTCATTTTAAGTAGTGTGGCACACATCAAGGCACCAGTTGAAACACCAATGATGGAGAGCCCCAGCATTAACTTTGCAGGGGAGGAACGATCCATTACCCAGCCCTTCCCTCTTATGGCCAGCTTTACACTGCTAGGAATTTTCTGATCGAGATTTAAGGTCACTCTGCACTCACAGCTGTGCCTAGAAGGACAACTTGAGGCTGGGGACTTCTGAGCAGGTAATGATCTGTGAAGGAGCAGTCAGCTGCTGACAGGCACCTGGGTCCATTGCTTACAGCACACTGCAGGACAGGCCCCAGAAAAAAAAGGGCTCCTCAACAGGTAGAGGGGAGGGGGTCCTGGGGCAAAGGCACTGTCATGCACTGTCATTTTGGGGAAAGGCCCTGTAAACTCAGTTTTATTTGCTTCAGTGTTTTACAATCCAATTATCTTCACATTGACTGAGGGCTAGCCTCCACTCAGCAAGCCATGCCAGGTAACAGCATGTCTGTTTCCAAAGGTAGTCTCCATTACCACCACCGTTTATCTCACTGCCTGCCAATACCTGAAGTTTGGATTACATAGAATCA
Organism: Anseranas semipalmata; assembly: GCA_013399115.1. Lineage (NCBI taxonomy): Eukaryota > Metazoa > Chordata > Aves > Anseriformes > Anseranatidae > Anseranas > Anseranas semipalmata. The sequence continues at coordinate 990 of VXAA01005849.1, read as the reverse complement.
TAGAATCATTTAAGTTGGAAAAGACCTCCAAGATCATCCAAGTTCAACCTATAACCTAACACTATCAAGTCCACCATTAAACCATATCACTAAGTTCTACATCTACACGGTTTTTGAAGACCTCCAGGGATGGTGACTCAACTACTTCCCTGGGCAGCCTGTTCCAATGCCTCACAACCCTTTCCATGAAGAAATTTTTCCTAATATCCAACCTAAACCTCCCCTGGCACAACTTTAGCCCATTCCCCCTCGTCCTATCACCTGGCATGTGGGAGAAGAGACCAATCCCCACATCTCTACAGCCTCCTTTAAGGTACCTGTAGAGAGCAATAAGGTCACCCCTGAGCCTCCTCTTCTCCAGGCTAAACAACCCCAGCTCCCTCAGCCGCTCCTCATAAGACTTGTTCCCCAGACTCCTCACCAGCTTCATTGCCCTTCTTTGGACACGCTCCAGCACCTCGATGTCCTTCCTGTAGTGATGGACCCAAAACTGAACACAGTACTTGAGGTGTGGCCTCACCAGAGCCAAGTACAAGGGGACAACCACTTCCCTCCTCCTGCTGGCCACACTATTTCTGATACAAGCCAGGATGCTGTTGGCCTTCTTGGCCACCGGAGCACACTGCTGGCTCATATTCAGCTGGCTATCAACCAAT
>VXAA01005848.1:522-10810 GCA_013399115.1 Anseranas semipalmata | reverse complement strand
GCTCTGCTTCCCCTGGCCCGCTCAACCTGCCTGCGCAAACTGCCGCACCACGCCCTGACTGACGTGCCGCGCCCTGTTTGCCCGCCCTGTTCGCCATGGGAATGGCATATACCAATACGTAACATTTTTTCTTTACAAGTTGATCTCTGTACAGTCCTTTGAAGATAAATATGAAGAAGAAGAAAAAACAAGACAGCATAATTCTGGGAAAAAAAAAAATATAAGGATCTATTTGTGATCCCACTGATGCTAAGAAAGGCTGACTGTGAGGCTGTCATCATCCTGTGCTTCAGAAGAAGGACCAACAAAATGCAAGCTTGTGTTTTTTTGTGCTCCCAGGTTAAAGGACAGCAGCTATAGCCTTTTATATCACCAGTTCCTTTAACCCCCAGTAACAAAACCTGTCCAGGGAACTGAGGAAACTGTGTTGGAAGGACTTATTTTTTTCAGATCACAACTGTCCAAGAAGATGAACTGAAGAGACAGAGCTACTCTCTATCTCACTGAAAATTCAGTTAATGCAATGTTTTTCTAGTGTGCCTCCCATTTTCTCCTTGTTGTGGTAACTGAGGAGACATAATTCAACAATAAACCTCGACAGTTGGCTTCGTCAGGAACGGGTCCATATTCTATATTAGATATGGCTCAAAAGCAGCATTCTAAAACCCAGCATAATTCTGGGAGTTCATTAATAAGATCACTAGAACATGAAAACACACAAATATGTTCAACATTAAGCCTCAAAACCAGAGACAAAAAATCTGATTTTTTGCAACAACTTCTTAGACAGACTCCTTTTGCATTCTATTGAATTTTTCCTTTTTTAAAAAAAAAAAACAAAAACAGACAGAGAAAATATTTATTAGTCAAGCTATCTAAGTTAGGTGTAGAAATTGTAATTTGTTTTCTTATGGAAATAATCCCTTTCTTTCAAATGAATAAGTGTAAAATCTGAATTTAAAACCTCAATATTTTTTGTGAGATTGGAGACAAAATAGCTGAAGTTCGAGTAAATCAGGGTCATAATAAACTAATTTTCTTGACTGACTAGACATTTAGGCTGCAGAGGCAAGAGACAGTCATTCTGTAGATGCTGTAGCCATCTGTTTCCCCTGTGTCTCAGAACAAGGATGATGGCAGATTAATGCACTTCATCAAAAAGCATAGACTTTACAATAAATGACCTATAATCAGTTATGAATAATTGTATAATGGAGGAATTAGTCAATCTATTAATGTGGAGAAAGCATCATCAAGTAACAAAATTGGTCAGATCAAAAGTGAAGGCTAGGTACAGTTTTTCTAACCCTTGAGAGTTAGGACAGCATATAGGCATTGCAGCTCTTAACATCTGTGCTCCAGTGGGCTTAACATTACTTATCAACAACTGTCAGTGTCTCAAAGAGTATCAGGACCATGATCATAGGCAATGTTACATGAATAGTGAGCTTTATATTTTGTGAACAAGAGTGCTTTAAAACCTTTAACTCCTCATTGCAAACTGATAGACAGAGCCACACACAGAGCTCAGTACTCATTCAGAGAAGACTATGGAGAGCAATGAAGAGTCTCCTTTCCTGCATCATAAACAATGGCCATCGCCCATATCATCCTGCATTAAGCACAGCCTTGGAATTACACCTGTTTTGTTCTTTCAGTGAAACTGAACTTCAATGCATTTATGGAGAGGGAGGGAAAAAGAACATGATATATCTATACTTATGAAAGACTTCATCATTTGAATTGTAGAGACCTCTCTGAGTGACAATGATGCTCTAGGAGAGGGACTGAAAATGCAAGGTGAGCAAAAGAGGTGGGAGAGGGAAATAGGGTAAAAGAAAAGAACGTGATGTAGAGTTCCTACAGAAATTTCATTGGCTGCTAAAAACTCCCCCAGTCAAGTCAATATTTATAGTTAGACTATCACAGTATTTGTGGCATTACTCAATGAATTTTCACTAGTCAATGACACAGGCTGGTCACTGGTGGTACGTATTGCTTGTTCCCAAGACTGTTCATGTGTCGGGTCTGTTTACATCAATTCTGTTGTGTTATACCCAGGCCTCTCTAGCTGTGGCAGAAGGTACCCATCCAGTGAGGATTGCCAAAATGCATCAGCAACAGCTATATCTGCAATGATGTTCATAGACTAACCTGGAATATTGTGCAACTGTCTGGAAGCCAAAACAGTCGTGAATTCTTACTATTAGCTGTTATGAGATTCCTTATAGATTGTATTTGGAGAAAAAATTCAAGGTTACCCTCCAGGAGACACTGTCCTGACCAGTACGTAAAAATGGAACTGTCAGACACCCTACCATTGCTTGTGTGGTGATATCAGGTATGAAAAGAAACCTGGGGGAATAACTTGGAAGAATGGAAACTGAGTCTTGTCCTAGGAGAGCTTCTGCACAGCACCAATAGTCAGTCCAGGTGGCATTTGGAGAGAGCAGAGAGACTGGACTCCAACTAGAAGCATAGTAATATGAGGACAAAAGCTAATAGATTTTTTACCATAATACAAATATACCCAAGGTAACAAAAACATTGTCTCATTTCTTTTTTCTCCTTGTTACCCTTCCAGCAATCTGCCATTAGATGTCAACTGGGCTTTTTCTAATTTCTAGATTTAAGAAATAGCTCATTTTCTTCACAACTTTGGCCAGCCTGCCAAAATTTCCACTTAATTCCAAATATGGCGTTCTGTCATGAAGCATGAAAACTCCTTATAGGCACTGAAGTTGCTGTACAAAAGTCAAAGAATTCACAGACAAGAATATTTTTCAAATGTAATCAATCTGAGTGAGAATTGAATCATCAAACTAAAATCCGGTTGTCTATATCCTCCCATCTCTGACCCACTAAACTATCATTTTGTCTTCTAACTATTTCTTGAAGTCAGAATATTAGTGATGTTCTGCAGCTGTTGACTAAAAATGCTACAAAGTGTAGTGAAGCTAAATCCAGCACAGTAAGTAAGAGTCAAGTAGGACTCTATAACATACACAATTGGACGGATGATATTAATCGGTTTGTCTTCAAAAGGTACTCCAGAGTCTAAGTCTCTGTTGCACACATTTGAGCACTGAAATGAGCTTAAAATGCTCATGAATTGTTGGTTATGATGAAAAACAAATTCCCCAAATACTCCAAGATCTGTGGGTAGTCCATCCAGGGAATTTTGATTGGAATCACAATGAATATATTAGCATCTCAAAATTCCAAGACATGTACTTCTTTGCAGAATTTAATGCAAGTTTCAGCATTTGTTGCACTTTTTTACAACTGTGGATTTTTTTCTCCTCCTACAGTTCATATCAGTAAATCGTTGCTTTATCAAACAGACTATAAAAGTGTCATTTTTTTCTTTTACTATAAGATATAAAAAAAAAAAAAAAGTGTGCAGAATAACGCTTTTCCAATTCACCCATATATTTTTTCTGCTGTATTACCTCAATTCTTCTCCTTTTATGCTTTATGACAATTGCAAAAGGTAATCAACATTTACTGCACAGTTTGCAGTGCTAACCTTTTATTGTGCTGTGTTGCTTTGGTGAGGAACTAAAGCAAGGAAACATTCAGCAAGGAAACTTATAGTCTTTCTATCAAACCATGGTCCTTATGTTTCATTTTAAGTTGGTTACAAGGCCAACAGAGTTGCAGAGGTGTTTTAAAAACTTTCCCTGTAAAAAATACAAAAGACTAACACTTCCACAACTAATGGCTCAGCTAAAATATTATCCAACAACCATATAAAACTCAGAGGATTAATTTACTTCTAGATGTCATACACCCTGAAGGACTCATTTGCTAACTAGCTCATGGAAATAATCAATATTAGAAGTCTTCTGATCTTTACATTAAAATGTCAGTAAAATAATTTCCTCCGAACCTCGTTAGCACAAAACAAAATAGTACACAATATAACCACTCACATTTTCCAGCCCAAGCTTTCATATTTAAANGCCAACAGAGTTGCAGAGGTGTTTTAAAAACTTTCCCTGTAAAAAATACAAAAGACTAACACTTCCACAACTAATGGCTCAGCTAAAATATTATCCAACAACCATATAAAACTCAGAGGATTAATTTACTTCTAGATGTCATACACCCTGAAGGACTCATTTGCTAACTAGCTCATGGAAATAATCAATATTAGAAGTCTTCTGATCTTTACATTAAAATGTCAGTAAAATAATTTCCTCCGAACCTCGTTAGCACAAAACAAAATAGTACACAATATAACCACTCACATTTTCCAGCCCAAGCTTTCATATTTAAAATATATATATATATATTGTATACTTTGATTATATATAAAAATGTGAATTAATATTTAATTTTACAAGGTATTGTGTTACCCTACTTGCAAACTATTTAATCTAAAAGCAAGTAGGTAATTCAACTGTTTGCTTATCAGTTAAATCTTGCTGACCTGTTCAGAACAAGGGGAAGGAAACATGAGAAGTTTCATATTATATATAGAAGAAATACGGCAATTTATTTCAGCTTCACAAGACTTTGGAGACTTAGAGAGATATAATCATTCCAGATACTCAGACACTTTACTTTGTGCAGTGTGCAACATTATAAATGGCTGTCTTTAAAGCTGTAAAGTCAAGAACTCCAAAGTTATGAAATACCAGGCAGCAATCTGTAGTGCCAATTATTTCTGACCCCCCTGTTTGGGCGTATGATGCTATACTCTTTAATTACATGAGCACACAGTGTTTTTCCAACAGAATGCCTGCCTCAGGGCGCAATATGGATGTGGCTCACTTACTGAGCAGCTAGTCAATATTTTGTGTTATCCTTGTTGTTTGAAGTGCTTTATTTACTGCATAGTACTCAAATCCTGCTCAGAAAACTGACATTACTTTTTCCACAGATTTTTCTATGATACTCTTCTGTGTAGCATTTCATAAATTGTCACACACTTGTTACACAGCAAGGCATGCTGCTCTGGAGCGGGTCAGTTCAGCAGCTGAGTGGTGGATTGTGGTGTACAGGGTGCTTTTCTAAGCCAGGGAAACCCCAGGTTAATGGAGAGGCCCACTGGGAGCTGGCAGTTCTCACAAGAGAGGCTGATGAGACTTGGGCAGCCAACCTCAATCATACAAAAGGTAGCCATAGGGAGCACTAACAACTAGGACATGAAAACAAAGAGAGGGAGGGTGCAGCAGTTTGTGCAGGAAGAGCCATGCATTGCTTGTTGACTGTGCAAGCTCCAGTAATAGTTGCATAGACAGGATGGTGTCCCTGTGTCTTAAAGTCTCCAGCTCCAGCTGGAGTGTCTACTCTACCTACCCCAGTGCTGTCCAACCCTTCTTCCCAGACTAAGCTGAAGAGAGAGGCTGCAGTGCAGACCTCAGACTGCAGGAAATGCCTACACCTTTCTCCTGTGGCAGGGACAGGCAGCAGACCTGCCTGCAAAAGGTGTGCCCAAGTGGAGGATCTCCTGCAGCAGGTGGATGAGCTGCAGGAGGTGGTCAGAAGGCTATCCAATATCAGGAAAGCTGGGGAGGTGTTAGACAGGTGGTTCCATGTGTAGTCTGCAGTGGACACACAGCCAGAAAGACCTCCTCAAGACGATACAGAAGGGAATGATACCGAAAACACAGAAAAATGAAAGCTTGATATGGCAAAGACCAGCAGAAGGAAGAGACTTTCTCGGTTGCCAGAGGTGCCCTTGCAGAACTGCTTCACTGCTCTGGGGACTGCAGAGGAAGGACCTGTCACGTCAGGGGAGATGCTGATGTTGCCTGAGTCAGCCCAGCCTGTCCCCATGTAACAACCACTCCAACCAAGAAACAGTGACTGGTAGTGAGAGTAGTAACAGTGACAGTAGTAGGAGACTCTTTTCTACAGAGAACAGAAGCACCCATTTGCTGACCTGACCTACTCTCAAGAGAGGTTTTTTGACTACTGTGGACTTATATGGGATGTTGCCAAGAGGCTACCAAACCTTGTACAGCCCACAGACTACTATCTACTGCTGTTTGTTCATGTGGGCAATGATACTGTCAAGAGCAGTACAAGGAATATCATGAAGTACTACAGAGCCCTTGGACCAGCTGTAAGAGGCTCTGGAGCACAGGTAGTCTTCTTTTTGATCCTATCGGTCATACAATCATAGAATCATAGAATGGTTTGAGTTGGAAGGGACTTTAAAGATCTTCTAATTCCAATCACCCTTCCATGGGCAGGTACACCTTCCACTAGACCAGGTTGCTCCAAGGACCATCAACCTGGACTTGAGTACTTCCAGGGATGGGGTATCCACAACTTCTCTGGGCAACCTCTTCCAATGTTTCACCACCCTCATAAAAAAGAATTTCTTCCTAATATCTAATTGAAATCTACCCTCTTTTAGTTTAAAGACATTACTCCTTGTTCTATCACTACACCCCGTGATAAAGTTCCTCTCAACCTTTCCTGTAGGCCCCTGTAGGTGCTAGAAGGCTGTTTTAATGTCTCCCTGGAGCCTTCTCTTCTCTAGGCTGAACAACCCCAACTCCCTCAGCCTCTTTTCAGGTTGTCTTTTTTCATAGGAGAGGTGCTCCAGCCATCTGATTATCCTTGTGGTCCTCCTCTGGACTTACTCCAACAGGCCCATGTCCTTCTTATGCTGGGGGCTCCAGAGCTGAATGCAGTACTCCAGATGGGGTCTCATGAGAGTGGAGTAGAGGGGAGAATCACCTCCCTCAACCTGCTGGTCATGTTTCTTTTGATGCAGCCCAGGGTATGGTTGGCCTTCTCTGCAGGACTGCTCTCTATCCACTCATCACCCAGCATGTATTTGAGCTTGGGATTGCCCCGACCCAGGTGCAGGACCTCGTACTTGGCCTTCTTGAACTTCATGAGGTTCACACAGACCCACTTCTCAAGCCCGTCCAGGTCCCTCTGGATGGCATCACTTCCCTCCAGTGTGTCGAACGCACCACACAGCTTGGTGTCATTGGCAAACTTGNGTAGATGATGTCAGTTGCTCTTCGTTTATCCACCAGTGCTGTAACCCCATCATAGAAGGCCACCAAATTTGTCAGGCAGAATTCGCCTGTAGTGAAACCATGTTGGCTGTCACCAGTCACCTCTTTATTTTTCATGTGCCTCAGCATAGTTTCCAGAAGGATCTGCTCCATGATCTTGCCAGGCACATAGGTGAGACTGACTGGCCTGTAGTTCCCTGGGTCTGTAGTTCCCCAGTCAAAGGAAAGGGCTTTGAAAGGACTAGCTGAACCTGGCAGATCAATGCATGGTTGTGGGACTGGTGTTATAGCCAGGGATTTGGCTTTTTAGACCATAGGAATCTCTTTGAGAAACCTGGTCTGCTGAGGACTGATGGGGTCCATCTGTCAGAGGAGTGGAAGAGCCTCTTTGGTTACAGGGTTGCCAAGCTGATAACGACAGCTTTAAACTAAAGTTGCCAGGAGAGGTGAACTTCAATCCACCCAATTCTTGTCTGTTCAATGCCAGTGCCAGCAATAGATGCCCAGAGTCAGGAAGGGGATCAGAGGTCAGTGGGAGAGCACCTGAAGAGCAGCACAAATGAATTTCAGCCACTTCATCCAATAAAAGATTTTCATCAGAGTTCCAAATTATGTGCCTCTACATAGATGCATGCAACATGGGAAATAAATACAGGGAGCTCATAGTTTTAGTTAAGTCTTAGGATTATGATATCATTAGCGTCAGTGAGACATGGTGGGACAACTCACAAGCCTGGAGTGCTGGGATAGATGGTTACAGACTCTTCAGGAGAGGTAGGCAGGGAAGAAGAGGAGGTGGGGTAGCCCTGTATGTTATGGAATACCTTGACTGCATAGAGCTGGGCAATGATGATGAAAGGGTTGAGTGTCTCTGGGTAACAGTCAGGGGAAAGGCCAATAAGGCAGATATTATGGTGGAAGCCTGTTATAGACCACCCAACCCAGATGAAGAGGCAGGTGAAATATTCTATAAGCAACTAGGAGAAGTCTCATGATCACCAGCCCTTGTTCTCATGGGGAACTTCAAATTCACAGATGTCTGCTGGAAATACAATACAGCAGAGAGGAAACGGTCTAGGAGATTCCTGGATTGTGGGAAGGGTAACTTCATAACACAGGTGGTGAGTGAGCCAACTAGGGAAGGTGCCCCACTTGATCTGTTGTTTGCAAACAGGGAAGGACCTGTGAGTGATATGATGGTTGGAAGCTGTCTTGGGCACAGTGATCATGAAATGATACAGTTTTTGATCTTTGGTGAAGTAAGGAAGGCAGTTAACAGAACTGCTACCTTGGATTTCCAGAGGGCAGACTGTGGCCTATTTAGAGAGACATGGTTGACCGAGTCCTTTGGGAGGCAGTTCTGAACAATAAAGGACTCCACAAAGGCTGGACAATCTTCAAGAATGAACTTTTAAAGACACAAGGACAGGCCATCCCAATGCGTTGAAAATCGAGCTGGCAGGGGAGAAGACCTACCCACCTAGGTTACACATTTAGTTGGCCAAGGGAAGCCAGTGGATATAAACTTTTTGGATTTCAGCAAAGCTTTCAATGCTGTTTCTCACAGTATCCTTCTGGACAAAATAGCCAGCATACAGCTAGACAAATACATAATATGATGGGTGAACAATCGGTTGATAGGTCAGCCTCAAAGGGTTAGAGCAAATGACATTAGTTCAGGCTGGCAGCCAGTCACTAGTTGGATGCTGCAGGGCTCCACTATAGGGCCAGTTCTCTTTAATGTCTTCATAAATGACTTGCATGCAGGACTCAAATGTATGCTAAGTAAGTCTGCAGACATCACTAAAATGGGAGGAGCTGTTGACTTCACCAAGGGAAGAGAGGACTTGCAGAGGAATCTTGACAAATTAGAGGGCTGGGCAATCACCAACTGCATGAAGTTTAACAAGAGTAAGCGCCCAATTCTGCACCTGGGGCAAGGCAATCCTGGATATATGTGCATAGTGGGGGATGAGAGGCTGGACAACAGCTCCACGAAAAGGGATCTGGGGGTTTTCGTTGATGGCAGATTGAATATGAGCCAGCAGTGTATTCTGACAGCAAAAAGGGCCAATCATATCCTGGGGTGCATCAGGCACAGCATAGCTAGCTGGTCAAGGAAAGTGATTGTCCCACTCTACTCTGTGCTGGTGCAGCCTCACCTTGAGTACTGTGTACAAGTTTGGGTGCCACAATATAAGAAGGACATAAAACTATTGGAGAGCATCCAAAGGAGGGCTATAAAGATGGTGAAGAGTCTAGAGGGAAAGATGCATGAGGACTGTCTGAAGTCCCTTGGATTGTTCAGCCTAGAGAAGAGTAGACTGAGGGGAGTCCTCATTGCAGCCTACATCCTCTTCTTGAAGGAGAGTGGAGTGAGGGGTGCTGATCTCTTCTATCCAACCACCAGTGATAGGACCAGCATGGAACTGTATCAGGGGAGGTTCAGATTGGATATTAGGAAAAAGTTCTTCACTGAGAGGTTGGTCAGGCACTGGAACAGGATCCCCAGGGAAGTAGTCATGGCACCAAGCCTGCTGGAGTTCAAGAACTGTTCAGACAAAGGTCTCAAAAATAAGGTTTTCCAACCTAAATGATTCTGTGATTCTGTGATTCTGTTTTGGTTTTGGGTGGTCCTGTGTGGAGGCAGGAATTGGACTTGATGATACTTGTGGGTCATCCTTCCAACTTAGGATATTCTGTGATTCTATGATCCTTGTGGGTCCCTTCCAACTCAGGATATTCTAAGACTGTCCTGGTGTGGTGGTTATACCCCAATAGGCTGCTGAACTCCTCCACAACTGCTCTCTCACTCCCCCTCCTCAAAGAAAACGGGAAGAACATGCTATGGAAAAGGCTCAAGGGTTGAGATAAGGACAGGGAAACTCACCAGTTATTGTCACAGGCAAAACAGACTCAGCATAGGGAGATTAATATAATTTATTACCTATCACTAGCAGACTAGAACAGTGAGAAACTAAAAGCAAACTAAAAACACCTTCCCCCCAAGAGGGTGGATTCTTCTATCTACTCCTTTTTATTTTTATTTATATATTTATTTATTTATTTTTGAGATAAGGAAAATGTAAGTAAAGTGAAAAGAAAGGGGGAAAAAAAAACAAGCAAAGGTCACACGGAAGCACAGGGGGAAGAAAAAAAGTTATTCTCTGCTTCCCATCAATGAGCAAAGTTTGGCCACATCCTGGGAAGCAGGACCTCAATACACATAGCGGTTGTTTGGGAGGACAGACGTCTTCATAACAAGAGCCCCCCGCTTCTCTTTCCCCTTTCCCAGCTTT
>VXAA01005846.1:708493-782195 GCA_013399115.1 Anseranas semipalmata | reverse complement strand
TTTTTTTTTTTTTTCCCAGCCAGGTTCTAGTCATTGACTTGGTAGGGGACAAGTAAATTGCTTCACCTTCCCAGGCTTCAGCAAAGTCAGAGTGACACTTGCCTCCTGGTAAATGGCTAAGAGAGCTACAGATGAGAAGGGCTGTCAAAGGCAAATGGGGGATTACTGAGTTCATCTCAGCAGATGTCTAAAACCTGACTCACTGTGCCCTCCTTGAGTAATTCATGCTTTCATTTAACACTTGTGGCCATCACATTTCACTCTCTCTTTGCAGCCCAAGTCCCCACAGGACAGAGAACAGCCCACCAAAACCACGTGCTCACCACCAGACTTGTGCAGATCCATCATGCCCAAAGACAGGTGGAGTGGCTTGCTTAATAAATTTCCTGCCACAGCTGAGATCTTAACTAACAGGATGCCTAAAGTTTCAGGCTTCTCTGAAGGTATCCAGGTGGCATGTATTAGTCTATGATAGGGAGCAAGACAGAATACAGGAATGTGTTTTCTTCTGGTTTCAATACCATGCAATGTGTAAATTGTCTTCTACATGGAACAGCTATTAGAGGAGAAGGAGCCACTTAGTGAGTGTTATTGTATTTATTTGTATTTCCCCAGGGCCTGAAAAGTCCTGCTTGAAGGCACAGAGCACATACAGACAAAAGATTGCTTATAACCTTAAAGTAAGGGGAGAAAGGTCAGAGATGTAGGTACAAAGAGTCGAGCAAACATATTTTTAAAGCCTGCTGGAGACATGCAACATGTTACTGGCTTGAACTTTCTGGCATTGCTTTGACACCCTCAGACATTACATTCCTGAAATGTTCTCAGCAAATTCCCCCACCCCAGCACTGACCAGGAAGAACTGCTAGCAAAAGAAGATCAGCTTGCACTGGGGGATTTCATTATGTGTGTGTAAGGTTTGTAAACCTACCCAGTTCCACAGAGGGCTGATAGCAATGAATGGTGACATCTTCCCAGCATGAGCTGCTCTGATCTAATTCAGCAAAACAGCATCCCAAAGGAGGTTGCTGGGCACTATGAAATCTGGATGACAGCTGTGACTTTTGGACAAGGTTTGGGGGTCTCCTGGTAGGACTGTTCTCCTGGCAGCTCTGGAGGAAGGACCATCAGTATGGCAGGGGTGTTTAATGCGGGCAGCTCTGTTACACTTGGTATGCTTCTCTCTAGACCAGGCACGATATACTATTTTTGTCCAGTGACATGAGCCCAAATAAGTACATGTTGGAGCAATGCAGACAGCCAGTTCCCAGTGGCATTACCACTCTGGCATGCCTCAAGCACTCCGGAGTGCCCCAAGCCCATTGCAAATAGGACCCCTGGAGAGAGGGACACCTGTAAGCCACAGTCCCTTGCCTCCTGGAGAAAATCTAATGTATGCAGGTGGTAGCATAGCCAAAGTATGTGCTTGGAGGGAAGGCAGTCCACTGTGCATTCTGCACCTATTTGAACAGGAAATGGGAAATGAAGTCTGAGCTGTATACAGGAGTTTGTTCTTAGGTGATCCTGAGCACTTGACTGTAAAACCAAGGCATGAAAACTTACTCTAAACAAGGTTTAAGAGTGACCACCAGCATTAGCCATCTGGGCCCACTCGTGCATCACTATTGGTTTATGAATATTTGGGAAATAGTTTGAATATTTCTTCCAGACTCCCTTTCCCATCATTTCTCACTTCAGGAAAACAGGGAGTAACAACTTATTTCTGACAGCTCTGCGTAAGTTGAAAGTTTTTCGTTATCAGGCAGTTGCCTATTAGCAAGCACCAACATCTTTCCTGCAGATTTAATTTGACCCAGCCTATTAAGGTGGTCCGCTGATGACCATTTCTCCCTGCTGAAAATGGGAAGATGGTCAGGTGCCCAGCTTGGGTTTAGACTCCAGCTCTGCGGATGTCTATCACATTAGCAGAGGATGGAAGCACACCTGCCAATGTTCTCTCCCAGCCATTTACATGGCCTGGTGCGGGCTGGCAGACACGGGGTGGCAGAGGAAGAAGCCCACAGCAAAGAGGATGGATGAGCACAGGAGATGCAGCCTGAGCTGGGGAGTGAAGGGCAGGAGCCTTCTGTGCAATACCCACAATCGTTGTACAAGGTTTAGCAGGCCTGACTTAGGAAGAACCACGTAAAAGATGTCTGACTAACCTAAATGGGCAATAAACTACTTCTGTTGCTGTGCTAGAGATTTTGGATGGTTGTTCTTCTCTAGGAAGCAAATATTACAAAAGCAGAAAAAAAAAAAAAAATCTGGTGTCAACAGCTTGTCATGCAAATAGTAACAGCATTCATCACTTCCTAGCACTGTGTATGGGTTCACACCTAAGATATCCAAAGACCAGAGGGGAGGGGGAAGCGTGCCAAAACCCCAGGTTGGACAACACCGTGAAAAGCAGTGTGGTGCCTCCCAAAACATCTGCAACACAAGTCCTGCTGCAGGAGGGATCAGAAAGTCAGTGAATCAGGGTCCAGCGTCGGTGCACTGTCGTACAAAGCCTTTTGTACGCTGTTTCCAAGCTGGCATGTGGTGTCACCTTCACGCTTCTGCACCCCAGACACTGCTGCATTTCTGTGGTGAAGGAAATGTTCTCCTTAGAGGAGAGCCAGATCTCCTTGTCCAATGAAATGCACTTTGAGATACCTGCTTTAGAAGAACCAAGGGTCTGTTAAGGCAATGGGAAGAGCCAGATTTTTCTCTCACTCCTGCACTTTAGGAGTGCCTTTATGTAAGTGTCACTGAGGTAAGCAAGAGCAGAAACAGATGTGGAGCATAGCTACAAACAGGATGTGAAAATAAACTCATTACCCCATCTGCCCACCGTAAACAGCGTGAAATTAGCAGCAAGTGAGGAATAAAAATTCAGACAAATGGGCTTTTAAAGAGAGCAGAGGGAGCTGGAAGTTGTGCTATTAGAAAAGCAGAGGCACAAAAAGCCCAAGCCATGCACAACCCAGCGCATATACCCAGCCCCACTGACCTGGCAGCAGTCAGGGGCAGATGTGGACAAAAATCCCTTGGTGGAGCATCCCCAAGGTGCTTATTCTGAAGGCAAAACCAGGAGGGCTGTTCTGTCTTTGGGAGAGAAGACCTGATGTTGCTTTTGCCCCTGTCTGTTAGGAAGCACCATCTATTTTATAAGTCACAGAGATTTTTTTTTTTCCCCCTTGGGAGGCACTCTCTTAATGTTGCATAAAATTACTCTCTCAGGGGTAGCATGAGGAGGAAAAACACAGTGTTATGTTGTCTCAGTTGCAAAGACGTCGCTAACAATAAAAGCCCCTGAATGATTTGGTTTTTAAGTGACATGATTATGGAACGGGTCATTCGTGACGCTCCAGTTAAGGTTGCTTCAAGCACCTCCACCGTAAAGTCTGCACGGTGGTGTTTTATGCTCTGGGCTTGGGCTGTAAATATTCACCCCCAGCCTTTGTTCCATGAAGCAAGCCTCAGCTTGAGGATATATTTACTTAAAATTTTGCAGGGAAATTTCTCAAATGGTCAATCTGCTTGATTTATTTAAAGTGGGATCCCAAAGTGTTTTACAGCTTTTACAGGCTGGCTGTGTTTATAACTGTCCTGGGGAGTATCTTCTGCCATTCATGTAGCAGAGAGGGGGAAGGAGGGTTATAATTCCTATTTTAACTTACCTTTGTAGCAGCTGACATGACACTGACAAAGTCATCTCTTCCAGAATAAAACCTGCCATGCTTTATCGTAGGCCAGAGGAGGTCCTTTGGAGTAAGCCAAGGCAAAATAAGTCAAACGCTTTTTTTTCTTCTTATAGATTCTGCTCAGAAAGGTTGTGCATGGAAAATTCAGCAGTACCTGAAAGCAGAGACTATAGCTCCAGCTCACTTTATAGATCTCAGAGAAATTGCAGACCAAATGATATTTCAAGGAAACTGGTTCCTTGTGTTCTGAGTTCTTCAAGATATGACAGCCCAAGGCAGAGTTTCCTATGTGTTGGAAATAATTTCTCTCTCCACATTTGGCAGATCCAAACAAGCCTTGAGTGCTAAATAAACCAGGTCTATGAATAAATCAGGGGTAGGAGAACTCAAATTTGAGGTGTTATGAGATTTGAGATAACTGAAAGCTTGACTTTGGCCATGAGGCACTTTGAAATAGTCTGGAGTTTGAAGAAAGGTTTTGCATTTGAGATGCCATTGGGATATTTCAGGATAAACCTCCTGGTGGGTTCACCCAAAGTTTGTAATAAACATAATTGAAATATCTGAACTCCAGCTGCTACCTTCTACTCTAATCAGCAAGAGCAACAGAAGCAGCTCCTTCTAAGCAAACACCCTGCTACCGCCAAGGGAAGAGGGATGGGTGTACCGGGCTCCAGCAGCGCACTGGGAGGTTAGCAGAGGCAGGGCGGGTGCAGAAATTCAGGGCCTGGGAGGTAGCAGGTGGAAGGAGGAAAAAGAGATTCTATGGAGAAATTAGTAGACTCCTGGAGAGAGGGGAGATCTCAGAAAGCCTTTGGAGTTGGAAATCTGGGACACATATTTTTCCCTGGAGAGAGAGAATTTTTTGATGTTGTCTGAGTTGGCTCTCACCAGGAGCAGACCCTGGAGGGGTTCAAAATAAGAAGGTCCCCCCACCTTATCTACCCAATGAAGCTGTTATGTATTCCCATCCAGAGGGAAGACAAGCAATGTTAGGAATAAGGAGTTCCTTTGGGAAGCATTTGAGAAGTCCTCCTTCAAGGTCATAGCAGCAGTTTCTGTTTTTATAGTACAGCAGAATCCGAGAATTACATTATAGGCTTGAGGACTGAAACTCCCCTTCCATAAACCAGGTTTTCATCTTCACCACTCCTCCAAGTCGTGGTGCAGCCGTGCCTGACCTATATCGACATGCTCCAGAGTACCACACCAACTGGACGGAGTGCAATTCTCCTTGTCTCCTGAGTTCTCTCCACCATGGGTGCCACCATGCCCCTCTGAGCGGAGCCTCTGGCCCTGCCATTGCCAGGGTGCAGAGGTGCATCTGTGAGACTTGGAGTGAGCCCAGGCCAGGACCCATCCCCAGGAGTCAGTCTGGATGTGGCCAGCCTGCTGGAGAGAGGAAGAGAGTTCAATAGCATGGACATGGTCTGCTCCAGGCCGTGGGGACACAGCACCACCAAACACTGCTGGGCATGTTTAATTTATTGGTGTGCATGTAGCAATGATGCCTTCCTCCTGTGCTTTTCTCTGTCCTCACAGCATGGGGAACAGAGCAGCATTTTGTATTTTCACAAGTAACTCCATGGAGAATTCACAGGAGCTTGGAAAAAGCCAAGACAAAATGGTGGGAGCCCTAGGGAGGTGGTGACAGCAAACAAGGGCTGACTTCTGGGACACATGTGAGCTGATTCCATGTCGAAACACTCCACATAAAGCAATTCATAGCTTCAGGGAGGTGTAGGCAGGATTAAATTGTGTGCAAGGAGGATAGAGTGGGGTCTCCAATAGGATTTGGCTTCTGTTAGCATTGGAGAGCAGAGATGAGATAGAAAGTTGAGGGATCAAAGAGCTCAGAGAGGTTTTTGTGCTCCAAGTGGGAAAGGACAAGCATCAGGAACCAGATGAGCCTCAGCATGTATAATCCTGCTTCCAGGCTGACCCCATCAGGGGTCACTCTCTCAAATCAGGAAGACCTTGGTCCCAAGGATGGGGGTGACCTCTCCTTCTGGCTCCTCAGCCAGATGCGTAGGAGGCCGCACGCCTCCCACTGCTGCTGGTGGCCCAGCAATGTGGGAGAGGGCTGGGCTGAAGTACTGAAGCTCAGGTTGAGCCATGCCACCTTAACATCCCCCCAAGTTCCCTTCACCCAGTCCTCTCCTTTCACCCCTCTCCTCTCTGATGCTGCTGGGCAGTGCTGCAGCACACTTGGTCAGCTAATGCATTTAGCCCCATCATGGGGCAATTCCAGGAGTGATGAGCCTGGTCATTTAAACCATCCAGCTGACCTGCTGGGGAGCGATCTGCCTGCTTAAGGACTTCAGAAGCAGGGTCATTGCTTGTAGACTGGGTAATGATGAGGGTGATTTTCATCTATGTGAAGATGAACATCCCACCCTCGTCCAGCTCATGGGAGACATAGTTCATTTCCCACCTGGGGTTGCTCCATCACCCTCACACCACCTTCTCTGGTTTTCTTGCAGAAGGTATGGCGGAAGCTGTCAGCTCGAGCAGGGACTGCCTTCAAGCAGGCGAGTCCTGCACCAACGACCCCATCTGCAGCTCCAAATTCAGGACCCTCCGGCAATGCATCGCAGGCAACGGAGCCAACAAACTGGGCCCCGACGCCAAGAACCAGTGCCGAAGCACGGTGACAGCCCTGCTCTCCAGCCAGCTGTATGGCTGCAAGTGCAAGCGAGGCATGAAGAAGGAGAAGCACTGCTTGAGCGTTTACTGGAGCATCCACCACACGCTGATGGAAGGTCAGTTGGGCTGGGTGCTCTTTTCTGATGGTCTTCCTAAAAGGAAATTACTGCTGGGGCTTTCTGTAGGGCTCCCCAGCACCAAAGTCAATGTGAAAAAGGTCACCCGTATCATATCCCATTCTCTCTCAAGACCTACCGACCACCAGAGTAATGGTATTTTGAGGAAAGCAATCCTGAAAACCCGAGACACCTCCTTCCTTTTTTATAAGTTGTCCTCTTTTTCATGATGTTCCCAGTATATCTTGAGTTATTTGCTGGGGAAATGCAAGGTATGTTTTGCATGTAAATAGAAGTATGCTAGCCAAGACCTGAAGCTCCAGATTTTATAGAAACACTATACAAAGCCTGGGCATTGAGGAAAAAAACAGTGTGAATTTAAAACAAATCACTCTCTTGGAGGATCTCAAGTGCACTGGTGTCTTTGGGTTAGTGAAGATTTGGGGCTGGTGACATCAAGTTGGAATTTAAAGTGTTCCCAGAGCCAGTATTTAGTAAGTTTGGATTTTGACGTTTTTTAAGAGTCATCATAAAATTGCACCTCAGTGGCCATAACTCTTCGTTGTCAGGCTGGTGAGTATTTTATGCACCATGAAAATTAAAGCGGGGAATAAAACAGAACCTTCCAACCATAGGCTGCAAAATAGATTAATAAACCACTGCTGGCTGAAAGCTGAAAGGAAAGGTGCAGGGGTGATAACACAGGCCAAAAGGCCAAGCAAAACAAAGAGGATGGAGACCGTAAAGCACCGACTTGCCAGAATAGGAACTGCTTGATCAAGTTCCCGGAAAGCTTTCAAGTAGCACAGCTTGCAGGGTGCAGAGCATGGTGATATGCACTGACTGGGGACACAAGAGGCCTCAGCACCACCGAGGATCCAATCTTTTCCCTAATTACTTGCCAAATGAAGTTGTTTGCATTGAAGTCTGGGGAAGAGGTAGCAACCCAGACCCTCCATTCATCTTAACAGGCTGAGTCACAGCCCCTTCCCTGCTGACCCCCTGGACTGAAGTTTTGGATGCAGTCCATCTCCCGCCTCCTCCTCCCCCTGATTTTCTCGTAAAGCAGCTCCTGTCTCCTGGCCATGCTAGCAGACACAGCCGGGTCCCTCTCCATCACACCTGCAGATCTCAGGTGGCCTTGCTTCCATCACCTTTTCATGACGGAAGCGTTGCAGATCTGTTCTGGAGTGGGCACGGCTTCAGTGACAGAGCATGGGCAGGGGATGGGGCAACCCCATCATCAGTCTGGGCCCACTGCATCCCTAAGAAAGCTGTTTGGATCCAGTTCTGGGCCATTTTATTTTCCAAAGGAGAGGAACTTGAGATGCTTGCCAAGGAGTGAGCAGCACGAGGCAGAGCAGAGGGCTTGGGTAACGAGTGGGCTGGAGAGTTGTGGCTGTGCGGGACAGTGGTGCCAGATGCAAGGTAGGAGCTGGGTGTTGGCCCTGCTGGATGGGTTCCTGCCCAGTGGCTTGGGATCTCCGTCCTGGGGAAGAACGTGAGAAAGGTGTTACTGGAGACTGCCAAGATTCTGCCCGACTTCTCCTCTGCTGTCATGTCCTGAGCCCTGCATTTTCGCAAGCACCAAGCTCACTTGAAATGCAGATTCACACTTCCAAACCTCTGATTTCCTTGCCTTAATTTCCTGGGGGAAATATATTTCATAATAGTCACATGTTTCAGAGTCCTTACACATGTTTAATTGACTGAGAAGGGAAGCCAACCCACGTGATCCTTGCAGAGCTTTGTCTTTCAGTCATACGTACCCAGGAGGCTGTAAAAAGCTTCCTAGAAGCCCTCTTATAAAATCAATTGTGGAAGTGTGTGCTCAGGGAATTTACAAAGCATACTATTTACTCAGCTTCTCTTGAGTGCGCCTGTGTTTAGCCACCTTCCCATTTGGAGACACAATAACATGATGACAACCCGATAACAATTCTCTGATAAGGTGCTATATCATCAGGACATAAAACTGCTATGCTGGAACATACAAATGGGCCCCTCTCCAGTCAGTAACGATGCAAGATATTTCAATGAAGGTGTAAAGCTGCCTTGTAATGCACCTGTGGTAATTGCACAGGGCTGTGTACCCTGGGAGCCATTTCTTCCTGACCGCAGCTGGTGATCAGCATATGCCCGGAGCAAGAGGTTTGATAGCCCTTTTATCCCAGCCAGTACATCTGCTGCTGCTGTCCATATCCATCTAAATGTCTAATAAAAAAAAATAAAAGATACTGAGCTGTTTGCTTCAATAATATTCTGTAGTATCTATCAGGGTGACGGGGCATTACAGACCATTGAGTGGATGAAAGGGAAGCACCGATTGAATAAAATTAGCTTCCCAGCAACTTAAAAATGAAGACAGAAAGTTTCTGCGGGAGCTGTGGGTCATTAGCTCAGTGTCAAGTAAGAAAGGGCTGTTGGCAAGAAGGGGAGAGGTGTAAATAAATACATAGACATGTATGTTGCCAGATACAACCCTGCGTCCTAGAAATAGGTGAGGACCACTGACACAGGGAGGGCCATAAAAAAAATAGTAAGAATGACATTGGAAACCCAGTGTATGTAGGGAGATGGCAGTATGAACTCTGTCCATAAGCACGTGTTACAGTCTGGTGTCCTCAGCAGCAATCCTGGAAGGGGGCCCAGGACTTGAGCTATGCAAGGTTGCAGCTCAACACTTCTCTGACAGGCTGATCTACTGCACAGTTGTGATATGTTTTAAAAGCCAGTTGCATCCTATTCTCTTCTCTAAGGATATGGCCACATCGGTTCCTGTGACCCTGAGTATCCATTTACTTATGGCCTGTAGAGCACACATACTCATGGGCCCATCAAGCCAACCTATGCTGCAGCTGTTGAACCGTGTATGTACCAGGATCTTCAGCTGCCTTCTCACCAACTTCTCTTTTCACCCCAGGCATGAATGTATTGGAGAGTTCCCCTTATGAGCCGTTCATCAGGGGCTTTGATTATGTCCGGCTGGCCTCCATCACTGCAGGTAGGTGGGTGGGAAGATGCTCTTACACTGACTGGTTCAGAATGGGGGAACTGGCTGTGGGATCAGGTGCTGAGGATGAAGCAGTCCCTTGTGGTCTCTCATGGTCTCTTTACAGAGCATTACATGGCTAAGGTCTTGCAACCATTTTTTCAAGGAGTTGCCTATGAGTCCTGTGCTAAACAGTTGGTAGAAGAACATGTCCTCCGAAGAAGCACTTGCAATTTTTATCCTGTGGCTTTTTTATGCCCATACTGTGAAGGGCTGGGGCTGAAGGGACATGGTAGGAAGGCCTCTTGCAATGAGCCATCATGAGTGGGCTGGTTCTCTATAGCAGGTGGGTGACCTGTGCAATGCAGAAGGCCTGGCAAGCATTGGATGGCTCGATATCATTCGGTACTAGAAGGTGCTTCCACATCAGTCACGGGGTCAAACTCTGTGGGCAAAAAGGTCAGCAGCCCAATCTACTGGCTTGATCCCAGTCACAACCTTTAACCCCATGCCCTGAGGGCAACCTCAGAACTCAGACCTGTGTTCTGCTCTGCATCATGTAATCCCCTTAATAAGGTGAGCAGAGCTGCCCTACACCTTTTAACTCCCCCGAGGGCATGAACCCTCAGCTCAGCAGTTAAAAGGTCAGCGCGGTAGCTATTAAGCCATCCATCACCAATGTCACAGCTGCCAACACAACCAGCATTCAGCTCTGCTTGTGCACCACAGGCATGGGGAAGCTTTACGAAGAGTGATTTTTGTGACCAAACTACCTGCCTGGGAGCAGGTGGTGTGCTCCACGTGTGTCTCTGGCAGATGTGTCAAAGCAGCAGTCCTGTTGCAGCTCTTCCTGAATGTGCACCTGATGCTGGGATGGAGGACACAGCTGGAGTGCACCCAAGCGAGCAAGGAGCAGTGCATCCCTGCAGCTGACGGATGTCTGCAGTCCCCTCGACAGCCAGGCGCTTGTTAGGTGAAAACATCCAGGAGCAAATTAACCCGTCAGCCCTTGACAATCTGACCAGTGAGGGGAAGGGGGTTGCTCCCTGACCTCACATCTTCTTATTGGCTCCACTTGACTGATTTGAGCATGCAAAGTGAAGCATGCACAAAGCTGTTTGCTGGGTCATGGCCTTCTTCACTAGAGCTTTTCCTTTTTTGCTGGAAGTCCTACAGGGCTCTTCAGAGCAAGGCGAAATCCAGGGATGGGGATTTTTATGCATGATTAACACCTAGTCAGGTGTTTAGAGCAGACTGAAACTGGTTGGGCAGCAAAGCCAGGGGGCCAGGAGCAGCAGGGATAGGTAGCAAAGGACTCAGCATCCATCTAGGCACATGAAGTTTTTCGGTTTAAACTTTTCTTTCCTATTTATACTCATCACACAGTCTATAACACATCTTATGACTTGCTGCCCTGTGCCTGTCCAGTGCACAGAATTATAGGATCAGCATTGCCAAAGGATCGATCCTCTTTCAAATGTACCAAAAAAAATTCCCATAAACTTGTTGAATTGTAAGACATTCTTATGACCCCACACCAAATCAGAGTGACAGAAATTTTTAATCTAAGTTTACAAAAACAATATTTGGCCACCATTAAAAATGTACAAACAAAATTATATCCCTCCACTCTAATTGTAGTAGAGATTTGTAAAAGTACATCCTCCATTGTTGCGTGGGAACAGGAGAAAAGCTAGCATGTTCCCTGTGATTCATTAGCTGAATGGTTAATGAAACCCTTCCAAGTAACTGTTTCCTACACATTTGCTGACAGCTCCCCAGTGTTAACTGATGCTCTAACAATAATTCATCTCTAGGCATTTTTAAAGGGAAGCACCTATGTGGTAGGGACACACCAAGCAAAAATTTGACCCATTATAAAATAACTGCAAAACTTGAAATTCATCTCTTAGCACACCATAAACAGAGGAGACAAAAGGGAAAATAAACAGCTCAGAGAAGGAGCATCTGATAATGTTTGTGAAAATGAAGGAGTGCAGCCAGTTTTGAAGTGCTCAGAGCAACTGTCAATGCTTTAACACTTGTCAGTGGTGACTGGCTGGTTTTAACTCCTGGCCAAAGCTAGGGCTTGACTCTGCATCAGAAATTTTTCATTCTGGAGATTTTTCCTCCGAAAAAAAAATCCTCTCCGCTGGGGAAAAAGTCCTTCTAGTGTGCTTCAGGTCATGGGCTTAGTTCAGAGAGATGAAAAACGCTTTCAAATTCATTTTCTCTCTAGCACTTGGAGGACCCTCATCTTATCTCTCTTATCGGAAAGAGCCTAATGTCTTGACTGACTCCTAGCAGCGACTCTGTGGCATTTTCCCTGCTATAAAACAGAGCTCCATCTGCCTTTGAACTAGTTCCAGAATCAGTATTAGACAAATATTTTTCCCTCTTACCTATTCCTCAAATTTGCAGGTCCAACAGTCAGGTTGGGTCATTGGTCTGATCTCCGTCCCATGAAGGCAGGGTTTTAGCTTAGGACACGGGCATATTGGGCAGGAGTGGTCTGGAAGGGGGAAGCCAGAATGTTGTTGTGGGGCTGTGAGACCCAGACAGCTCTGATGCGGCAGGGCAGGTCCTGGGCTGAACATAGCACAGCTGCTGCAAAAGTCAGATTTATACCTCCAGAGGCCTGAGGAAACTCATTGCACAGGGAAGAGAAGCTGTGGTGCAAGTGTTAGTGCAGACCAGCCACGTATCAGGAGATCTGTCTTGGCCACTGACTCAGTGATTGTTCTTGGGCAACTTTTTGGAAAAACAAGGTCCATTGGAACAGATCCCATCACACTGGTGGATCCAGTCCTGGCAGTAAGCAGATGTGCTTTCTAATGACGGCAGTGTCACCAGGCCTCAGGGTGGTTAATTCATGATGATAAAGTGCTACAAGATGCCCAAGGTAGAGCAAAGTTTCTTTTTATTAAAGGTAGGAGCTAGGTGGAGCAGGTTCTGGGGTGTGAGGTTTGTTGTGTGGCCATGGCACCTCTTAGGAAAGGTGAGCAGGGACAGGGGATTGGGCCCTGCTGGGACACAGAGAGCAAATGTGGACTTCCTCCTGGCCACCGTCTTCCTGGAGCCAGTGGTGGCCACCCTGAGGTGGCCATGAGCAGGAACAGGATGGGAGGAAGGCCTCAAGATGGGGGGAGATGAGCACTAAACTCCATCACCATCTTCTGCCACCCCACAGGCTCCGAGAACGAGGTGACCCAGGTGAACCGGTGCCTGGACGCCGCCAAAGCCTGCAACGTGGACGAGATGTGCCAGCGGCTGCGGACGGAGTACGTCTCCTTCTGCATCCGGCGCCTGGCCCGGGCTGACACCTGCAACCGCTCCAAGTGCCACAAGGCCCTGCGCAAGTTCTTTGACCGCGTGCCGCCTGAGTACACCCATGAGCTGCTCTTCTGCCCCTGTGACGACACAGCCTGTGCCGAACGCCGGCGGCAGACCATTGTTCCTGCCTGCTCCTACGAGTCCAAGGAGAAACCCAACTGCCTGGCGCCCCTGGACTCCTGCCGGGAGAACTACGTCTGCAGGTAAGTCCATGCAATGGGTGGCCGACATGGAGAGCCATCATTCAGCCACGCCTGGGGCTCGTGCGCTGGAGACAGCCCAGAGCTGACATGCCCACCTGGAGGGTCCTGTCTGGATGCACCCATCTCACCGCAACACACCAATATAGGCCACTGCCTGAGTGGCTCCTTCGCGTGGTCCGTATCCTGGTCTCATACCCTGATAAGGAAGGCGTTAACCAGGAGAAGATTTGAGAAGTTTGTGTTGGAGCCTTTTTTGACCTCTTCTATCAGTTTTGGATTCGGTCCCAAAGAAAGACCCAATACGGAAATAGCTCCAGGAAGGTGCAAGCTAAGCAGGGATGCAGTGTGGTGTCCATTTCAGCCCCACACATGCACACATGCACAGACCTGTCCTCATGTGCACACTCACATGTATATCCCTTATGTGTTTTTCCCTCAATTGCACTATTTTCACCCCTCTATTTCTCAAAAAGTCCTTGGTATTCCAGAAGGTTAATCCACATACAACTCTTGGGGTGGACACCTTCCCTCTGTAAGAGATGTAAGACTATAAGAGCAGCTGTACCGCACCAGACATGCAATGATGCTCCCAGCCCAGAGTCCCATGTGAAGCTGTGGCTGTGAGCGGACACCTGGAGAAGAGCACAAGAGCAAGGCCAGTGTAGGACATGTCTCCCAGTACTGTCCCAACCTCTAATTATTCTGGGCTTTGGGATTTCCTGAGCTGAACACCCAGCAGCCAGCACATCATCTTTAAAGTACATTAAAAAAAAACTTGTCTTTTCATAAGGGAAGGTGAGGGCAGCAGCGTGTCACACGTCCTCTTGGAAGGGTGGACTGGCATTAATGCCCTCATCCCTCTGCACCCAGAAATGCTGATAATGGGGAAAAACTGAGATACAGAGCTGAAGCTGACTCTGAACGATGCAAAGCCCCTGAGCCACAGCTTGCTTGAAGATTTCCCCCAGCTACCTAGGGAATCCCAAACGGACGGGTACTGCCCTCTCCCTAACAAGACAAGCGGGCCCAGGGGGCAAGGGGAGGATCAAAGGGGAGAGTGTTGTTTCCCAGGAGGCTGGAAACTGTTTCCTGCAAGAAGCACAGCTGTTAATTATCTGCTTCCTTGGTCTCTGAATATATAATATAAAACATCCTCTAGAGACACAGCAGGAGCAAGGGGTTGACGTGTGACCCGGTCAAAGCCAGCAGTGCAGAAACCACAAGGAGAGCCAGGAACAAATCATGGCACTTAAAGGAGGAAAATACTCCAGGCTAACCCCGCCTGCGCTGCTAAGCCTTCTTGCAGCTTCTTAGCAGCCGTAACCTCTTGAATTTCCCAGCTTAGAGGGTGTGGGCTCTGTTAACGTGAATAATACAAAAACTGCAATCAACACCTCCCTCCTCCAAATAATACAGCAAAAATTTGGTAAATATAGCTTGCCTAGCCATGGCACAGTAGAGAGGGATTGATGTGGGGCAAAAATGAGATCAAAGCAGAGAAAAAAAGAGGAGAAAACGGGGGAGGAGGAGCGAAATGGGCAGGAAAACACAAGTCAGAGTGCTGACATTGACCTTGAGCACCAACAGTATGCCTGGAAGAGAAAGGCTGTCTGGGAGCAGCAGCATGCTCCATTTTTCTGAGATTGCCCAGGCAGAGCGATTGCTTGAGGTACCCAGATCACAGTCCAGACACTGCAGGTTGTCATCGAAAGGGCCCTACCTTCAAGTGTGAGCGGTGCTAGTGCTTGCTTGAGTTTCCTGACACACCTTAGGACATCTTACCTGGACACTGGCTGCCTGCCTAGTGGATCTGTATCTCCAGTAGGTCCTATGTCCTACCTGAAAGCCCCATTTGGATGTCTTAGATATCCTACAATGTCCAAATGCCACTAGATGCTTATGTGCCAACAACTGACCCATCCCTAAAGAATTAGGTGTTGGCAGCATGATTTACAGAGTTTATCCAACCAAGGAGTAGGGGAGCCACATGCAAAGAGCAACCTGGTCTGAATGATGCACGTACTTCCTTGCATGGCCTGGAGGGTCCCAACAAGCCCAGTGTAGGGTCTCAAAACCACTTCATGCTGAGCAATTTGACGCTTTTACCCAGGCCACACAAAAACCAAGGCACAGCAGTGGTGAGAGGAGCAGGGCATGCACCCCTTTCTCCACAGGCTCCAAGAGCCCAATCATCTCCTGAGACTGGGGGCCTGTAGCAGAGGAGGTGGCAACAGCCATGATGATGGTTAGAGCGTATCCGAGCCTTTGGGCATCATCATTAATCTGAAGATGTCCTCAGCTACATTTAGAACATAATCTTTGGAGAGAGAAACTGGACCAGAGTGATGCTTTCTTTCAGCAATTCAGTCCAAAAATGAAGGCTTAGGTCTCTAGGGGAAGTTAGTACCCAGAAGTCAGATAATGGCAATAGAGAATGAATTCCCTGGCTGTCTACAACAGCTCTTCCTTTGAAAATCAGCTTCACACATCAGAAAACAAACATTTCTTACAAGACTGCACCTTTCTTGCAGTCCCAGAGGATGCCTGTAAACAATGACCTACAGCACCTATTCAGTTCTCCTCTCAGAGCAATTAAACCCACTTCTGGATTTGCTGGAGGGAACGGGAGAGAAGAAAACCTGTGATATTTATTCAAACTGGCTTAGCAACAACTACAGCAGCAAAGGATTGTGTGAATATATCCCCTTCTGTGCAAATGCAGTGGACACCACCAGTGTGCTATTATGTCCCTTTTTGCCCCAAATACCTGTGCTAATAAGTCCCATTTTGTGCCCTCGCTCCATTAGGTCGCGCTACGCAGAGTTCCAGTTCAATTGCCAGCCATCCCTGCAGGCTGCGAGCGGCTGCCGGAGGGACAGCTATGCTGCCTGTCTGCTGGCGTACACCGGGATCATAGGTAGGAGGCTGTGTCCTTCAGCTGGTCTCTGTCCCACCCCCTGGCAGGGAAACATCTCCTTGTACTAAAAGCTATGAGGACAGCAAGGTGGACATCTGAGACTGGTATCACAAAGAAATGTTGGTCTTTCTCTCTGCTGTGTCTAGAGAAGGAGCCTAAGCCATGAGCACAGGGTAAGTTTATGATAGGTGCAGCAGAGGCAGAAAAAGCATGCACCATGTGCTGCTGGAAGACCCTGATAGAAGCTCAGGTTGATGGGTTGTCCCAGGGCATCTGCTCTGCCGGGTGATCCTTGATACCACCATCAGTGATGCCATGGGAAATCACTGTCCCCTGCCATCTTGCTGACTTCAGAGGATGTCAAATTGGGTTTTCAGATGCTGCAGAGACCCAGGTGGCAGCTGCTAGCATGAGCACAGCCAGAGGTCAAAGACAAGCACCAATGAATTGGGCTTGGTCCATCCCAAAGGGATGGGATAAATTGCCAGATATTTGTGTCAAGATTTCATTCTGGTTTAATCCTTCCTTTGTTGTCTCTGACCATTGTGGAGATTGAGTTTGACTTTTCTGATGACAATGTGACACATGTTCACTTATAATTCTTGAATGTTACTTGGGAACCTGAGCTCCCGGGAGTTGCCCATTCCTTAGACTGATAGCACGCTTTACCTACCTGAAGGATTTGGTGGTGGTGGGGTGAGCTAAAAGGTTGTGACTGCCCCTCTTCTCCTCCCTGGGAGCAAAACAGAGGCATGACACCGGCACCTGAAGGGTTTCCCCGTGCCGCCATCATGGAGGGGCTCAGTAAACAGCAACCCAAGAGAGCAGCAATGGGGGAAATTTCCTGTCCCCTCTTGAAGTACCAGCTTTGTGGTAACACTTCTCCATCCTTCCTGGCAGGCAGCCCCATCACTCCCAACTACATTGACAACTCGACTTCCAGCATAGCTCCCTGGTGCACGTGCAATGCTAGTGGCAACCGGCAGGAAGAGTGTGAGAGCTTTCTGCATCTCTTCACCGACAATATCTGTCTCCGTAAGTATCACCTGGCACCTTGCTGCTCCGGCAGCATTGCCCAAAAACTGGTGAGGCTCCCTATAAGGGCCTATATAGGGCCTGTAAGGGCATAAGGAGCGGGGATATGAAGATGCCCTAGTCCTCAAAAGCCTGTAGGTGCCCGCCTCCTTGTGGTTTCAACAAATGAGCTCTGAAGGTCCTCAGACATGCATTCGGGACAGGCAGTCAAAGAAGGCTGGAGAAAGGATGTGTATACTTTCCCTCAGCAACGTTGCCCTGATGACACATTTCTCCATCTCTTTCTCACACAAAGAGAATGCCATCCTGGCCTTTGGCAATGGGACCTACCTGAATGCAGCCGTGGCCCCATCCATCCCCCCCACCACACAGATGTACAAGCAGGAGCGAAACGCCAACAGAGCTGTGGCAACCCTCAGAGAGAACATCTTTGATCACCTTCAGCCTACCAAGGTAGGAGAGCCTGGCCCAAGGAGATGCTTATCTGTGTCCATGCCTCCTCCATGCCTTCCAGCCCTCCTCATCTCAGCTCCCTCTTCCACCCATGTCGTTTCAGCTACATGCAGATATCCAGCCTCCCCTCCACCCTCTAGAGTCCCCGATTCACCTTCTTCCTCATGCCCTGACATCTTCTTGCCCAACACCAAGGGCTATGATATCCTATCTCTGACTACCCTCTGACCTGCTGGTCACCATACCTTTTCTTTCATGGGTGCTATTGAGTGATATGTTTTTTCTAGGAGTGCTGGGAACACCTCTGGGCTTTTCAGGAGTGTAGAAGGGAGCCAGGACCACTGGTTCAGCTCCTTGGCCTGCTGGAGGGCAGCCACATAGGTTCAGACAAGCATTTCAGCTGCTGGAGGTCATACATTGAGGCTTAACCGATGAAGGTTTACTAAGCATTGGAAAACCTCAGCTGAAAGGTTCTAGTCAGCAGCGAATTGTTAGTATAAAAGTAATATTAAATTGAAGTTATTCTAAAACAAATAACAGGGTAATTTACTGATGATGACAGTAATAAGCATTAAATATTTTATTATTAAGTAAAAAGCAATGACCTTGATTTGCCACCCACCAGGATAATCTTCAGATTGAATTATTTTACTGCTGAATAATTAACAGTGACCCTGATTTACTGAATGTACAGGTAACAGGAGCTGTCAGTTAACCACACTCTGAGGGCTGAGCGTGGGCTTGGCGCTGGGCTAGCTGATACCTCCAGGGAGCTTCCACACGCAGGCTTTTAAAGCCCTTTCCCTGTTTCTTTTGCTGAGAAAACACCCAAATCATCTCACTCCACTCTGTTTTCACTGTGCAGCTATCAGGTCTGCAGTGGGTCAGGAGGTGCAGAAACATGGCCTCAGCTTCCCTCACTGCTTTCCAGGGCACTGGTGGCCATGCACAGCACAGGAATACTTTCATCAGGCCAGAAACTCATTTGCAACCAGGAGTTGGAGGACTTGCTTCTGCCTGGTGGTCCCCAGACCTTAGCGCAATCTGAATGGTGGCCTGGGGTCCAGACCCTGCACTGAGATTTTTATCCAAGCCATTAACTGCAAGCAATGGAGAAGCTGTAAACCTCCCTCATCGTTGACAATCCAGCCCAGGTAGCCAAGTGCCACTGCATAAACACATGCACAGTGCTTTGGAGTAACCTACCTGGTTCCCAGCTGCTGCTTGGTGAAACGCCTGCTGGCCCCATGGAGATACCTTCAATACCTAGGGGACATCTTCACCTGGAGAGGTCACCATGTCAAGCCACCAGCCAGCGGTGACTCTATGGGCTGCACGGATCTCCACTGCCCATCTCCACCTCCAACCAGGTGTCCAAACCTGTGGGCTGCGTGCCTGGTGCTGTGCCCTTGAGGTGGCCCTGGTGCTGACACCGCCTTCACCACCATCTCCAACAGAGCTCAGCTGACCACACGTCTACAGCCAGGCTGTTGAGACTGGCTGCGTCTCCCTCTGCACATGCACACACGCAGGAAGGCTGCATGGTTTCCAAGCCCTAAAGCCTCAGCTGGACCGAGGTGGGGAGCAACCACGGCACTCACCCCATGCTTCCTCTTTTCTCTTGCAGGTGGCCGGAGAGGAGAGGCTCCTGCGGGGCTCCACTCGTCTGTCATCAGAGGCCTCCAGCCCAGCAGCCCCCTCCCGCCAGGCAGCCTCCCCACTGCACTTGTGGCTTCTCCCCGCTCTCGCTGTGCTGAGCCTCCTCGCGATGTGAGGCAGGGCGGGCACGCACCAGGCAGTGACTCTCTTTGTGTCGGTTTCTTTAAAAAACAACCAGACCAGTAACTTTTTCGGGGGGTGGGGTGGGAGGAGGGAGGGGATGGGAAGGAGAGGTGAGTGTGTAGGCATCCCTTCCTCCTCCTCACCCGTCTGCCGATTTATTTGATTTTATACAATCAGCATTGTCGACAACCAGCTCATTCTTGGTCCTGACCACCTTTCACCCCGCAGCTTGGTTGTTGTCTCTCCAGCTCTCTGTGGGTTGGGGTCGGAGCCACAGACAATTCCCTTGGAAAAGCTGAAGGAGAGCGTTGAGTCAAGAAATGAGAGCTGCGAAGGAAATGCTTTTGCCTGCCCCAGCCAAGAGGGGAAAAACTTCTGATGGATGAGCTTCCATGGAAGTTTCCTGAAGCCCTGACTCATGTTGTGGGGCTCCTGGCAGGACAAGTGAAGTGATGTGTAGTTCAGACAATCTCCAGGGTTGTTTGGCACCCAAAGGGCAGCCCATCTGGTTCAGAGTGAAGAAACCAGTGCTCCTGGTGAGAGTGGCTGCTTTTGTTCACCAGAGAGGATCCTGAAGCACCTCTGGGGTGGAGCAAGTGGCCACGCAACGAACTGGCTTGCAGGGACTATCCACCTGCTTGAAACCGTGGCCAGCGTGCAACTGGCATGCATCTCCGAGCTGTCACCTACCCCTTGGGCCCTCCTGTTTGGGAAATGTCATGTACTGATGGTGGTCAGGAAGAGACATGTGTGTTGCATTTTGATTATGGCTGGCTTTCTTCATGTCCCAACCCTAGCATCTCTATTTACTGGTCCTGTGAAGTGTTTGGGGTTGGTATTCTTTCATGATGTCCAAACAGTCAGGGGCCGATGTCACCCCGCTCCAAGCTAACCTTTCTCTGTGCGGCATAAACCTGAGCCCACAGGTAGGACTCCATGTGCAACATGGACCCAGTCTCATGAGCTACCTGTGCATCTGTTGGTCTTGCAGAGAGACAAAGGGACTTCAGGTGGGGGATGTCATTAGCTTTGCAAGGAAGAGATAGGATACAAAAGGTTTGCTAGCTACCACCATGGGGACATAAATACCCAGTGAATCTCCAGAAAGGTCAAGGCACGAATCACATCATTGGTAGGGAGTGGATTGCTACAGTTCCCTGCCTTGATGAGCTGGTGAAGGACATCACTTGTGCCCAGGTTAGCACGTGAAGGACATTGCCTCCTGTCAAGTGCTAATTGCCCAGCCAAGAGGTGCTTTAAGCAAAGGTTGGTGAAGTGACCCACCCAGATGGAGGGTGAAGACAAATGTCTCCCTGGTTGCTCAGGGCACAGGAAGGCAAATGTGTGACCTTGGGATACATGAGCACTCAGGGGCCTTCCCTTGAGGAGGTGAGCTGAGGTCTCCCACCGCCTTGCTGAGCAACTGAACCCCTTGCTAGATCAAGCCAATCAAGACGATGGTAAGGAAGGGTGGGAAGGTGTCCCAGGAGAAATTCTTACCCAGGTTGACGGTGATAGGAGGTACAGGAGTAGCTCCAGATTTTCCCTGTGTGTTTTGCAGCAGCCCATTTAATCCTTGGTTTATGCTTCTCCAAGGAATGACATTAGTTCTTTAGCATTTGGATGCATAGAAAAGCTCAGCAGCAGCTGACATGGCAAACGCCAGTGCTTTTTATTCCCATTCCCTGCAGAACACCTTCCATTGCTTTAATACTTCAAACTTTGCTGAGAAACTGCAGTGACTTTCTTGGGGTTTGGCCCAATATAAGCCCACTTTTATTTCTAAATGAACACCTGTGGATGTGCAAGACATGCACAAAAACCCTCCTGGCTGTATCCTGCCTGAAGTTCTGCACCTGGGAGGTCCTCGGGGCTGTAGCACCTGTCTGTCCTAACCCAGGACTGTAAAAAGGATCCTGGAACATGCCGAGATCCAAGTATTGCGTGCAGGGTGCCAGGTGACATGCTGAACTGAAATGTGCATGCAAAATCTTCCCTGCCAGGAGGCTCACCCAGGTACCAAGTCCCTGACCTCCCTTCAAAGCGTCATAGCCATGCAGTGAGCTGCTGTGAACATTTCCCCTTCATCCAGGGCATTGGTGTCTCAGAGACCTGGGGACATCTATGCACTGTATGACACAAATACAGCTCCCCAAAACTTGTGTCCTCCGAGCCACACACGAGACAGAGATTAAGCCCTGACACCCAGCCCTTCAAAGGCAAGGAACTACCTCAGCATCATGAGGTCATGCTGCCAATTGCCTTTTTCTGTTGCCTTTCTTCAAGTCCTGTAGCCATGCCCTGCAGTTCCACACACCTGGCCCCAGCAAGATGGGTCCCCACCAGCCTTTAATCTTTGTGCACGGGCTGGGACTCCGGGTAGGACGGTTATCCAGGTGGCAGCTGCTTTCCAGGAGTGCCCACTCCTGCAGCCTCTCACAGCTCCACTTCTATGTCTGTTGTAATCACTGGTGGTGTGGAAATGCCATTTCCTTCTCTGATTGACAACCAGCAGAAGTAGACTTTTCCTAGGTGGCCAGGATAGCTGGCAACCCAGCTTCAGCTCTCCTTTAAGACTGTCATGCTGTGAGAAATAGCTGCGGCAAACCCTACTCATAGACTGGTAGGGATGGAGAGACCTCCAGAGGTTACCTACTCCATTACCATGTCCCACAGCAGGATCAATGGTCTGTTTACACTTTCTGGCAGATTTATCTTAACCTGTTTCTAACGATTCTATTGACAGAGACGTCGTCATCTCTGGATTTATACCATGCTCTAAAGATGTTTTAGGATGTTAGTTGTCCCTAAGCATTGCAGGCCAAAGAGACTCTCGATTCCCGTTGCAGTGTCTTCTCAAGTCCTCAGTTTTGGGAGGATGGCAGAAGTGCCCCAAGGCTGTGAAAAGCGACAGCCAGCCACCATGGCTCATATCACAGAGGCTTTGCATGAGGAGGACAAAAAATGGCAACGGTGTGCAGGGATCCCTGCAAAAATCACACAGTGTGCAAATGGGTGGCAGCCAGGGGGGTTCTTTGTTGTGGTCTTGATGGAGGGGTCAGAAAAGCATCCGCAGAGTTGATGTTGTGGTTCTGAACATGCGGTCCCTGTCCTCATCCTTCATCCCGTGCTGTGAGGTGGGATGCAGCATCCCTCATGGGGATCATCCCATGGCCCAGGCCGGCTCCTGCTCGCCCAGGGGTTCCCTGAGGTCTGGGGATGCTCCAGAGTGAAGTAAGGCACAGGGTACCGAGCTCCCGCACAGCAGGAAGAAGCCAGAGGTTGGGATGGGTGCAAATATTGTGTAGAAATAAAAATAAAAAATAAAAATAAAAATAAAAAAACCAAAAACCTGCACGAGTTTACCTGACCATTTCACCCTTTTTACCAATATTTAATGTCCACTCTCCCTCCAAGCCTATTCACAAACCGAACTGTGCAAAAAAGGATGGCTTTTGAGCAGGCCTTTTGGAGGTAGGAAACCTGATTACATCCCCCCTACAAACACGAGTGCACAGACCATTTCTTTTCCCTTGTGAAAAGGGAATTTTTCTGAAGAACTTTCAACTCTGTTGAACTCTGTGAAGTGAACTCCGGATCTTCATTTTTAAGCCTCTTGACTGACCACCAAAGTCACAGCAGCTGCTTGTAAGGGGAAAGCACTGAGTGAGCCAAGAGAGAGAAAGGGAGACCATTTTTCAGTAATTACTCCATACCTGGGGACTTCCATAAGCACAAAGAAGAGTCATGGAAAAAAAAAGAAAAGTGACCAGCCAAACTTTCTGTAGCCACTGAACTCTATTCTTCTGGCTGCTCAGCATCGTTCGCAGTGGTTTGGCAGCTCCTTGCGTCCTGAAAGCCCATGAAATATTGTGTGTGTATAAATTCCACATCGTCGTCAAAGCAAGAGCGCAAGCAGGGAGGGAAACTGGTGTTGGAGCAATAACCCCATGGGTGGCAGGGTGATGCTGACGGGTGTGCGTGTGTGTGTGTGTGTGTGTGTGTGCACGGGGGGGAGGATGGTTGGTGTCTGCCTATACCTCCGGGGTATAACCTGTACTTATCTCTTCTGTACGAGTCAATTATTCAAACATATCCATGAATAAAGCACACATGCATTTTCCTGACCCCCTGCTCCTGTCTATGATGCTGGGCTGGCCATGCCCATGGCCCCACGCTGGTGAATGTGCTGAGCTCCCTGGTCCTGCACCATAAGGGCAGCTGGAAGAAATGGGGGATGCTATGGGGGGCTGGCAGAGCTGTGGGACTCAGAGCCCCTGGGCTTGTCTGGAAACCCAGCTCTGATCTAATGCATTCCAGCCAGGAGGGACAGAGGGTGAGAAACCACCTCCGCTGAGACACAACCCAATGGAGAGGCACCAGTGCCACCCGGGAAGGGGACACGGACCTGGGCGAGTGCTGGGGTTGCTTGTGCTGAGCACCAGAAGACACAGGGGTGACACGTGCAAAGCTCTGGGAGCAATCTGGGGAAGGTTTAGCTCAAAGCTGGTGCCGGCACAGGAGGAGGGGAGATGGAGGGGAAGGGAGGGCAGCAGTTCACGTCGGCCAGGGAGACATTTGTTCGCGCCACCAACATCTGTGAGCTATTTTTGGCATCTAAAAAAAAAAGAAAGAAAGAAAGAAATCACATGGAAATTGATTAGAGGCAAATTGAATGTTTTCTTGCCAATTTTGGGTGAAAAAAAAATCTAGAAAACAAATGTATATAAAATTTACATAAAAATACCGAGTGAAATGCAAGTTGGTTCCTAAACACAAGGTGAGTTCAAGGTCAAACCCAGAAACGTTGCACCTTATCCTCCCCAAATTCATATTTGCCCTCCTGCATGCATGAAGCAGGTGACAGTGCAGGGGGGGAGCAAAGCCTGAGGGCTAGGGCCGGGTTTGGGACCCTCTTTCCTTCCCACCCCGATTTCCTGATGTCTTCCCCCCTGCAGCCTGTTTCCAGGATCCTGCCCCAGTTTTCACCCCATTGTCCCTCCCCGGCAGCCCAGTCCCTTCCAGTTTTCTCTTCCCCCACAACAGGAGGGTTCACTGAGGTTTTGCAGACACAAAGAAAATTTGCTGGGAAAGTTCCAGCCGGTTGAACCTGAAATGTGCTGTGAAAATGCTGCAGGTTTGATGGATTTTTCCTGCTTCTTGGCAGGCAGCCGCTCGCCCAAGGTCAGCACCCAAAACCCATCGGGGCCGTGCGGAGCACCCAGCTCTGCTGGGGGAGGACAGGGACGATCACGAGAGCCCCACCAGGGACAGGCAGCAGTGGTGGGTCCCAGCACCTGGTCTCAGCAGGGACCTCCTTGGAGAGCTCCAGAAGCCGCCTGGACGTGGTGCTGGGCACCCTGCTCAGGGGGCCCTGCTGGGGCAGGGGGGCAGCGGGACCTGGAGGTCCCTGCCCGCCTCAGCCATGCTGGGGTCCTGTGACCTGGTGTTGGAGGATGCCATGGGGCACCCACGGGCACGGGCTCTGTCCTTGCTCCTGGGGGCTGCACACCGGTGCAGATCGGTGCTGAGTGAAGCACAGGGCTGGTCAGAACATCCCTGTTCTGGGTCATGGCAAGTTGCCTCAAGCATGCTTGCGACTCACCCTAAACTTGGGCAGAGAAGAGATTTCAGAGCAGGAGCACCGCAGAGAGCTGGAGGGGGCTCTGCCTGGCCTCAGTTTCTGTCCCATCTCCAGGCCGGGTGTGGTTTTGGGGGGCACTGGCTGTGCCCGCAGCACAACCGAGCCCACTTCCTCCAACCAGGGGCAAAAGACAAATGCTGAAGCAAGAGCAGGTGAAGCGATTTTCCCTAAACTCCAGGAAACAAACAAACAAACAAACAAAAAACAAACCACCACCACCAACTACAACTCTGGAGCCCCCAGGGCAGAGAGGAGCCCAGGGCATCTCTGGAGGTCCAGAGACACCCACATTTGGGACCTGCCGGGGACCAGCCATCCCCATTGCACTGCGGCTGCAGATGCAGCACAAGCAAACCCTGCGGCTGATGTACAAGCGCTGCGAGGGGAAGTTCAAAGCAGAAACAAGAATTTACCGTCCGCTATCGCCATGCAAACACCGCTAATGTGCCGAGAGGGGTGGCTGCATCTCGCTTTAGTTATTAAAACGTTGTCTGTCCGTGCTGAGCGAGGAAACGGCGGGTGTTAGCCAAAGGGAAGCACTGAAGAATTAGCTCTGACATGAAAAATGTTCAAAGTGCTTTTTTTTTTTTTTTCCTAAGGAGAGATGGAGACAAATTCTGGTGGGCGCAGGGATCCCAGGGGATGTGTCAGTGGCAATGCTGCTGGTCTCGCTGTCAGGAACACGTTGTGGCTGCAGACTCGAGACCAGACCTGACAGAAGTCAGCAAGATGCCAGTGGGACTGGTGGGGAGCAGCAAACACCGGCGTTATCTCCGTGCTCCGCTTTCATCCCTCGCCGCAAAGCTGCTCCACGATCGGCTGCCACCATCCGGGCCTCCCCGCGCCGGCTTTGCTGCCAAACCCGCTCCAGCAGCAAGGCATCGCCCTCCCTGCCGGGCCAGAGCGGCCAGAGGCACTTTTGGCAGGTGGTTTTGGGGTTTCTTATTTATTTATTTTTGGCTAAGTTCCCCGCAGATAGGGCTTCTGGGAAATGCACAAGGGCTGAGATGGGACCAAGGAATGCGGAGAAGCGGACGGTGAAGGAAGGGTCAGATCGTGTGTCCCGAGGTGGTTTGGACGTTTGGGTCTTGCTCTTTTGGCTGGACACAGGTTTTATGTCCCCTAAGACATCCCCAGTCCGGACGTGCTGCTGTTCCCGGCCACCCCTGCGATGCTGGGAGCCCATCTCCACACCGACGGTGACACACGGGCCCTGAAGCACCACCACCAGCCCGTGAACTCATCAGCAGGGCCCTTCGGCCATCTTATTAAAAGATCTCCCCCACCTGTTCTATGCCTCAGAAAACATCTCCCAGTTATCATTTTTATCACCCGATCCCTGCTTTGTTGCTTTGTTTAGATCGGAAACAAACAACAACAAAAAGAAATACTGAAAAAAATAAAACACAAGGAGAAACACAAGAACCTCTGTAAATTGGTTTTGCCCAAATGGTAAGCTGTGTTAGCCGTGGTGCTCTGGCTCATTTGTACACCTCCCTTTCCTCCCCTTTTCCCATTAATGGGGAAAAATCAGATGTTTGTGCACACAACCTCCAGCCCAGCCTTTCCATGGGATGATTAAATTGGTCACTTTTTGAAAAAGACTTAGAATTGCCTCCCCTCTTTGAGTAGATTGAGATGTAGGTGTTTTGGAAAGAAAAGCCACATGGCAAACACCTCCCTGACTCCTCACCTGCCTGCGTTCCCTCGCAGCACGTGGCAGTGAAGAACATCGTCCCTGGCCTCACGCAGAGCCTGGAGCATCTCCACGCTCTCCCATTCCCTCCCCGCTGGCCTCTTTTCTTTGCTATGAGGCACGAAGAAAAATCAGAGCAGGGATGAAATGTCGCCCCGCACCTTTCCATTTTATCCTGCTGTCCAAAATGAGCTTAAGCTGGCTTTAAAACCCCTAACCCCTGCCCAGTTCATTTCAGGTCTGGGTGCACCACGCTGTGCTTCGGACGGGCACGCTCAGCTCGGCGGCGATTGCTGAGATGCGGCTTCAGCATCCAGGTTGAACACCAGGGGATGAAGGAGCACAACGGTCCCAGGAGCCGGCGCTGAATGAAACCTTCATGGCTCATAAATGCCGGGTTCAACTCCGCTTCATCTCAGCGGTGCTTAATTTCAAAGCTGAAGAGCGCCATAAAAATAAACGGAGGAGGATGGGTTGCGCCTCGGCAGGGCCCCGTTTGCGTGGCGGGGCATGCTGCGCGCCGGCTTCCGAGGGGTGGGAGACAAGAGGTCACCTCCAGCGTCACTCTCCTTGCTTTTGTGAGCAGCCGGGGCCGGCTCCAGCATTCGACAAGGCTGCGAAACCAGCATCAGACCCCTTGGTGATACAGTCTCCAGGGATGTCAGATTTTTTCTCTTCACAGCAGCTTTGGTGGAGGATCCATCTTCTGTTCCCTCCTCCCAAGCTGGGTATCTGGCATGGCCAATGCAGCCTGCCTGGGGGACACAAACACCTGAGCTCCATCACGTGAAACTCACCCTCATCCCAGCCAGGACTCTACGTGAGTTATTCCCCCCCTGTCTTAAGAAAGGGGGAAAAGAAAGAAGAAAGCAAAGGAAAAAGGAGTTTTTAACCAGATCGTCTACTTTTTATTTCAGAGGAAAGATTTGCATTATTTACTTTTATTTATATACATGTACTTCACATTTGTATTTAAAATGCACAGACCTCCCAATAATTTTCTCGTTCCTGCTTTAAATTAGCTGTTATTTTACAATACAAAAAATTATACCAAAAACTGCAGTCCTAAATGTGTGTATGTATAACACCCACAATCCCCAGCAATGAAATAGTTTACAATACTTGCGCATATTTACATATGAATGCAATAAATGCTAAATTATACATATTAACAAACTAAGCTCAAGTCTGAACACAGATAAGAATCGTAAATAATTACAGAACAACAACAAAAAAAACCCAGAATACAATTAATTCAAGGATCCTAGTGTAAAGAACATTTATTGTGCACAAATTTCAGAGTAATATAAAACCTATTTTTATGTTCTTTTTGCTTTACTTTAAAAAAAAAAAAAATGGACCGACATATGTGACGCTCCTCCACAACTATTTTTCTTCTTTCTTCTGGTGAGGTTTGTGGAGTCAATGACGAGTGTAGAGGAAATGCCTAAAGAACTACAGTACCTGGAAGACGCACAAACATAGTCCATGTGTAGTGTCAGAACGCTATAAACTGAACAAAACCTGCCCTGACGCAGAAGCAGAAAAAACCAGCACGCAGCATTCCCAGCATGGGAAACTCACCTCATTTAAGCAGCTATCAACAGAAAAAGCATGAATTTGACCAAAATTGCCCGCGGCACATCCGAAAACGCGGAACGCACACCTACTGCTCCCTTCCCTCCACTCCCGCACCCCGTGCGCGCCCCTTCCCGTGGCGCCCGCTGCCAGCCTGCCCCCGCGGCTCGGCAAAGGGGTGCCCGAAAAGCCCCCGATGCTCCCCCCCTTCCCCGCGTGCCCCGGTGCCATTCTGCGCTGGGCTTCTGTCGGCTCATGGGAAAAACCTGGAGCTTTCTCCTGGCCTCCTGGGTGAGCGTGGAATTCATCAGCAGCTTGTTTCAGCTAATTTAGGGCCAGCAAGCCGAGCTGCCATTTTAGAACCATACCATAAACCCAGTGATTACGTGTTCTGGTAAAGGTTTACCACAGAGAAAATGATGTTTCAGAGCAATATTTAGTACACAAACTAACCCTAAGGAAGCCTGTATCTGCCAACAAGGGCTTTGTGGAGCCTGTCATGCTTTTAAGGTACCATACCATCAAATTTTGGTACATTGTACGCTATGACTTTATGTTGATCACAGGCATTACCCCGCCACATACAGGTTTATTTTGGCATTTTCAATAGAGCACATCTTAAGCCCCGTGAGAGTGGCAATAACTCAAAAGTTGTGTCCTATAAATCTTCTTGTACCCCACACCTTGACCCATATTGTGGCAGGGCCTCCTATCGCTCATCTTACAACAACCCAGAGAAAATTCTGGGCTAAAAAATGGGCAACAGCCAACCAAAAATATGTTATTTGGAGATCCAGTGGCACTGTTGCTTTCTAGAATAAGAGGGCTGCAACACTTCTTTATTTTTTTAAAGGCTACTCTCAAAAAATAAAAATGTTCTGAGGGTTGAAACTTTGAATGCTGAATTTCAGCCAGTTATAAACGCTTGAGAATAGTGATTTTGAATGGAAATCACTGGCACAATCTTAATAGTAGAGGCTTAAACTGCTGACTTAATCCTCCGAGTAATGACTACTTTAAGTACATTTATTACCTGTCTTCAAGCGTTGTTTCCTTCCCTTTCAAATAGAAGAGCCTTATTTTACTTCGCTTATACATTTAAGAGAAATGCTTTTGAATACATAAAAGTCAAGTTATGCCTCCCTGCTTTATACCGCAAGATATCAGGAATATGATTTGATGTTTCTTTAAAGCTCTGGAAAGTTATCTAATACTCATCATATGAAGAAGTTATTAAGACAAAACTCATACATCATTTAAAATGCATCAAAAATACATTCAATATTTTTTCTGGTTTATATACACTTTAAATCTTTCAATGTTCTGCACACTACTGTATAGTTTATGTACAAGTGCAAAATTGGTGTGTTATTTTTCATTTATTTACAGATTCTCCCATGAAATAAGGTTGCTCTTTCCCCCCCTCACCTCCAAGAGAAACAACCCCACAAATCCTTCACTTTCGATATTGGCCTGGTGATAAACCACCAGCAATTCTTCCCCCCCTCCGTTCCTACCTTCGTCTCTATTTTACCTTTAAGCTGGGATGAAACTGTTTGCAGCAGAGATATGTATGAGAGTTCTCTTTTTCCCTCATCAGTATGGAGATAAGATGCAGAGCAGAGCTACATCCAAAAGGAGCTGTTTTATTTGATTTATATAAATAAGTCTTGTTCCTCTATTTACATCTCTTGGTTCTGCTAATCATCAAAGTTTGATCATTTTTGCTCGTCTTTCGAATACCTGACATCTCACTTTTGTGGCTACACTTCTGGGCACACTCCTCCTTTTGAGACCAGACCACCCAGCTCTCTCCGGGGGAAAATCATTCCTGTCCTTCTGTTAACGTACAAATATATCACCCTTCCAGGCCTGTTGTTCAGAAAGCTGTTTCCTTCCAGGAAAACCTAAGCAACAACTTCAAGCACCTGCTTAAGTGCTGTCCTGAGCACAGAGTTAAGCACAACAGTTTTCTCAATTAGGGTTGGCAGCTGTCCTCCCCAAAAGGGTCGGAGAAGCGGGAGAAGACATCTCTGAGCATGAGGATGTGCATCACAACTGAAAGCATGAAGAGTAAGAACAGGGAAGGAATTTTAGTCCAGTATTATTTCTCTGGTACAGTCTAGTCCAGGTTAGCCCCATACACATAGAAAGTTACAAAACATGTTCAAGAGATGAATCTGTCTGAGGTAATCTGTGCATCAGTTAAAACTTCATTGCTTAAGCCCCTTCATTCTAAAAGACATTGCTCACGCCTTTCCCTCCCTCAATTTCTTTTCCCCAGAGGGCATTTACACTTCTGGTAGAGAAACAGATTGGGGAATATACATACATACACACACACACATATATATATACACATATATATGTATATATGCATTTTTTCCACACTATTTTTTCCACAGTTCTGTTGGATTTCTTAAACGACACATCAGATCAGAAGTACAATCCACCAAGATCCTTAAAACAGCAGGCTGTCCCCCGTCACCACCGTCTGGACATACACAGCAGCACACATCTTTATTGCGATGCCGTGCTCCAAAAAGGTTCTTCAAAACACGTACTAACAAAAAGGAACAAGTGGCTGATACGTGATGGATGACCAAAACGTGCACAAAAAAAGATGCAGTTAATCGGTTTCATTTTGGAAAAGGGTGCTACCAGACCAGAAGATTCAACAGCACTTCCCTTCACTCCCCCCAGTTCGTTGCTTCTCCTTTTCATAAATAGTAGATGTCCTCACCAGACATCAGCAACGCAGCAACCTGAATGGAACCACGCTTACAGTGATTAAGTAACAATTGCACGCCTCGTTTGGCACCTCGACATAACATCTCCACCACCACAACTTCGCGTGGTCCCGGCACTGCACTGCGTTCCCCTGTCACGAGCCACGGGACTTCTAGAATCAGCGGAGAGATCGAGCAGCAGCACGCACAGACGGATGGGTACAGTCCAGCCTTGAACCTCAAAAAGTAATCCCAACTAGTTCACTTTAAAAAGGGCCAGACGTGGATTTGCTACATCCCCCCAAAACCAAGCATTCTTTTTGCTCTTTCCAAGTCTCTTCCTTTCAGCAAGAAGCCACCTTCTTCAACATCTAAGACAGTTCAACCCAAATGGGGGATATCAGGAATTAATAATGGAAAATTCAAACCTGTAGCCAAATGAAGCAGCTCTGTCTATTTTTTTATTTTATTTTATTTCTTCATCCTCAGATGACCTCGCAGCCGGAGTGTTGCTTTTTACACCCAGTAAGGAGATAGGGCAAGTCTTGCTGCCGAGGAGCGGTGCCTCTGTGCACCAGCATAGCTCGGCTCTTGTCCAGAAAAATGGCCTGAGGGAAGGGTGGGGAAAGAGGCCAAACAGGCACAGAAACGTGGAAGAAATGTAACGCATCTTATACTGAAACTCTACTTTCCCTCCAGATATTTCCATCTGGCTGAGTAGTTTGTGGGTCAGGAAAATGGCATTTTCCCCTGACTGCACGTGATATATTATAAAGAGCGCAGATTGCCTTGGGTGACTAAATATATATATATATGTGTGTGTGTGTGCATATATATATATATATATATATATATTTAAAAGGAATATAATTATGTTAAAAAGAAATGTGTGTAGTAGTCTCCTCACTCCCTAGATCTGTTCAAGTCTAGGCACTTGTGTGTGGTGTACTCCAAGTAGGTTAAGACTATGTAAACACCAAGTCCTTCAACAGCAACATTCAGCTTCTCCAGGTATTGCATGTGGTCTGAGCAACACACGACATCACCCTTTAAACCACCCTAGCTTTTGCCTTCCTGACGTTGAGGACCATAATGACTACAAAAAATGTAACTGGAAGAGAGTTCCACTTAAATAATGTGGGAATAAACATTATAGTAAATGAAAAAAAAAAAGGATGAAGATGCTTTGAAGATTAATAGTAGTGTTTATGTGTTGAGAGCTGACACCTGTAAACACTGCATCTTTTTTTTTGGACAGTTTGATAAATACACGAACTACAAAGCACTTTCCATGTATAAACCTGAGTGTCATTCGTTGGACTACTGTTCTATTTACACTGACCATGAATGGTGGAGATCGGATGTTACTGGACCTGCAATAAAATTATTTTACTTTAAACTTGAAGAAAACAAAGGTGCAATCTGAAGCCATGTGTCAGTAAAACTTAAGTGGAGCAGTTGTTAAATAAAGCCAACTATCACGTTGATGAGAGAAAAGGCAGGGTTCAAGGAAGCTGTGTTTTTCTGAGTGCTTCTAGTCTCTTGTGACACAACTTGAAAATCTTCCTCCTCCTCCTAGGTGTTACTTTTCCATTTTGTTTAAAACCCTATACAGTTTCTGATGTCCATGCATCAAATACAGGTTCCTGGCTGTGCAGGGGGCTGCTGTTTCCGATTTCGTATTGCACCCGATTTCTCTTTGTAGGCAATTGGCATCTGTTGTGAAATGTCCACCAGTGCACTGGCCACAGCAAGACCTGAGGCAACAGAACAAAACGGTTTCTTTGTCACAGAAACAAATTCTTCCACCACAGCTGAGAAAAACCCTCCAAGCCACAAAAGGAATATTATTTTTTGAATTGTTCTTAGAAAAACAAACTAGAAAACCATTTTGGCTGAGAGATTAAACTCTAGCGGCTATTCTGAAGTAAGCTTTTAAATAC
The DNA here is from genome assembly GCA_013399115.1 of Anseranas semipalmata. Classification (NCBI taxonomy): domain Eukaryota; kingdom Metazoa; phylum Chordata; class Aves; order Anseriformes; family Anseranatidae; genus Anseranas; species Anseranas semipalmata. Next base: position 749,439 of record VXAA01005846.1, on the reverse strand, counting down.
TGCATGTTTTATTGAAAGCAACTGCAGTAAAAAAAGATGGAAATAAGATGTGTGGGTATTAATGTATGTGAAACCCATAATAGTAAAGGGAGGATTCTTTCTCTGCACTAAGTGTGCTAGAACAAATGCTCAAAGCACCTGTGCATGGAGGTTTCACTGCACTTCCCGGACATCCCTCATCTCCGCAACCTCCTCCCACCATATCCACAGACAAACCACTAGTGGCCATCTGGGATTTAGTTCAATACAGCTCACAGCCAAACCATCCCATCCCAAAGCTAATTAATAACCTTTTAAGATCCTTCGCTCCACCAGGCTCACCAGGCACTGGAGAAACCCCAGTTAAATCACAAACTGCCCAGCAGATTAAGTGTCAGCACCATGCAACAAGGTTTAAACGAGAAGGGGCTGGGACCAAGGAGACCTTAAGGTGGATGGAGAAAACCTCATTGTCTGGAGCTGCTAAGGAGCAGGGCATGGATGCTCTGGAAGGACTTGATGTCCCTCTATGGATGGAGCTGGGAATGGGGAGAACAGGCTGGGAGTCAAGTTATTTTCGTAAGTAACTACTGTGAACCTGTCTGTAACAGATCCGACTTTTTTCCCAGCTGTAAATTAAAATGTAATCCAAATATCAAATGTTCATCTATCAGCTGACCCAAGAAACCGAATCAAACCTGAGGTAGGAAGCTAGCGGGGCCCAAGCCAGCTAGCTTCAAATAACCTGAGCACATCCACACCAGCTGTGGCGTGGATACAGCAATTACTGCGGGATCAGGTCTGAAACTGTAAGGTGAATCTCTGAGAATGGGAAAGGAGCACAGAAGTTAATACCAAGCCAGTGGAGACAACGATATTCCTCACCTGACTGTCCTGGTGGCGGTATACCCCCAAGTCCTCGAGGCAACCTCACAAATACAGAGAGAACGGCTGCTTTGTTCCCAAAGCAGGGCTCCAGTGCTATCGGCTTCGGTACAGTCTGCAGCGAGGGAAGGAAGAGGAGAAACAAATGTTACACAGTGTGTTACACCCTCCCTCTTCCCCCAGCCTCGGCTTTTTTCAGATTGTACAAGCTTCAGGGCATGAACCGTATTTCTGCGCTTGGCAAATTTCCAGTGCATAGCCAGCAAAGCTAAAAACAATGTTACTAGCAATCACAACCCTAGTCATCATAAAAAAACACGTTTACTTAATAAAATCTAGCTATTAAAAAGTAAAGCACTGCACAAGGCTTGTATTTCTCCCTAAATTCAATAACGAAGGAGCAGTTCATGCTAAACAACGGGATTAAGCGTTTTTCTCTTCGAACCCATCAGCAGCATTATCACAAATAGCGGCACGTCTGACCACCATCACTTGGTGGTTCTGCTTCCATTTCCAGAGCTTCGCTCCATGTGAACAGTCCATGGACACTCCTTGTGACACTGTCACAACACTGTGTGCATTAACAGGGCGAACAACGCTGACTCCCAAAACGCCACTTCCTTTTTGTCTGCTTTAAGCTGTCCCCACAGTTTTGTCTTTCGTTTCTGTTCTTTCCCAAGGGGTTGTGTTCATCTTCCAGTGGTCTCCTAGATAACCCCGTCAATGTTCTCTGGTACCTGGTTGCTCTGGGACCTGAAAGTGCTCTACAAAGTCTGCTGGATGCTCCGGTCCTTTCTGAAATTACAGAGGATTCAGCTGAGCAGACGCCTGGCAAGATCCTGCCTCTGGATCTGGTTTCAGTGACCAGCTGGAAGACTACGTGTGTTGCTAAACCCTGTTTACTTTGAACATGAAGGTTTCACACTTACACTGCAAACACGAACATGAAAGAATTTTCAGATAAAATGTGAATTGATAACTACAAAGATACAGTGGGCAGCCAGCCCTCTCCCACCCTAGAGGAGCAGCGTTGCAGATGCTCCCATTATATGCTCTGCTCTAATACATTACTAGAGAGGTGAAATGCAACAGCACAGCCCCAGAACTAAAATATGTTCTTACCTGAAGCAGGCCCCGATCCCACCCACAATGCTGTGTCATCAGCTTTACTGCGGGATGTCACAACAGTAAGTTGAGAGTGCAAGTTCAAGTCTGTAAGTGCAGGCTCAAGAGACTGCTTTCTTTTGTTTCCCATAAACAAAAAAAGCTGAGAAACACTATTTTACCTGACACACTCAGTGATATCTGATTTCTTGTTTGGCATGGACAAACTAAACTCAACACTAGTATTAATGAAATAATTACTGCTTTTTTCATTAGGCATAAAATTGTACCACTGTACTTAAATGCTCAACGGAAACTCAATACAATACAAGACATTGAAAAAAGGAACAGGAGTCAAAAAATGCATTTAAATTACTGCTGCGCAATAAAAAAGGAAAGAAAAAGAGAAGCAAGCAAGCAAAATGAAACTTAAAACCGTTTTCATATCTCGTATTTACCATAATGATTGCAACAATGATTTGTTAGTCTGTGCAAGGTAGGTAAATACGTCTTCCACAGACTAACAACGTAAGCTGCAGTCTGCCTTGTTTATGACTGCAGATTTCTACATCTTCTCCCCACCCCCAACAAAGGGATCCAGCTCGAAATAATGCCTTTCCTGCAAAGCAACCAAGCATACCCTTGTGCTATATCCCACAGGCGACTCAATTACCAGAGGTAATGGAGAGAGCACAGAGAAGGCAACTGCAGAAATACAGCGCAGAGACTTCTGGCGTGTGAGCGGGAGCGTGCACTGAGCACAAAGTTTATTTTCATTCAGAGAGCGCCAAGCACCTTCCTCTCCCCGCCGTAGCAAAGCGGTGCTGCTCGCTGCGAGGGGCCGCGGTACAGCGAGTGCTCGCTCTCATCCTCGGCGTGGAGCGGAGCGAGCAGCAAAGACCGAGGGAATGAGACAGCAGAGGAGTGGTGGTGGGAGGAAAAGTACGAAGGAACAACTGAACAAGCCAAGAAGAGATCATCTTCTCTAATCTCTTTTTAATGTATTTGCTTTTAAGCCCTACTGGATTAATCAAAACGCTTCTGCAGCTCGGCTGCTTCCCCAGCACAAATTGTTCGGTGCAACCCTACTTCAAACACGCTTCGCACCGGCGTGGCGATGCTCAGCCGTACGCTTGCGCTCATCGTCCTCCAGCCAACACACGGAAACAGGGACTTCAAAGTCCTTCCTGCAGTCTCTGGATGCAGCCCCTCGCTAATGCAGGTGGCTGCACATGAATGCAATGCTTTGCTTTAGAAGCAGTTACTCTTTCTGCCTGTGCCGTCACCTCTGCCAGACCTTTCCAGAGACTCGCTGCTCCCGGACCTCGCTGCTCTGACACCAGAGACTTTCCTCTAACCTAAATTCCTTCCCACCTACATTTATCCACCAGCTCACGTCCTTCTGCGCCTTCACACACTCCCTGTGCTTTACCCTACTGTACACCTCGGCCTTCGTTTGGCTCATCTGAATGAGCAAGGCTCTGAATTTCTTCTCTGAACACAAATGCTCCCTTCTCCAGCTCTCCCAGCAGTCCCTCTCTGCACCTCCTCTGCTCTCTGGACCACGGGTGACCTGAGAGGCATTTCAGGCCTCGCCAGGGCCTCTGCAATGGTATCAAAGCATCCTGATTCTCCTGCACATGCTAAAAAGGTAAGGAAGAGAATAGAAAGTTCATTATGCAGCTCTCAGTCACAGAGCTGAAGGGACTTTGAGGGTAATTTAGCTCATCTCAGCCCCAAGCAGGATCCTTTCTCCTCCTCTGCCCTTTCCAACTAATGAACCCGCAGCGTGCGGCAGAAACTTTCATTATGAGCCCCCGTGGGCATGATCTTTCTCTTTCCGCAGGATTTTTATTTTTATTTCTTCAAGGTCACACGCCTTCCTCCTATCTGCTCCCCTGATCCCTCTCCGAACCATGAAGAGCTCCTACACGCGTGTCACTGGTGCTGAAAGAGCCCAAACGAGGAGGCCAGTGCTGTCCCCAAGTGAGTGACAGCAGACCCCAGCCACGCAGATACCTAAACCTGTGTTATTTCACAGGGTGGTGTCCGACCCTCGTGCTGCCATGAATTTTTTATCTATCTTATCATGGATAGCTGGGGGCAGAGGATACACCTCTGGGCCTCCTCCCTTCCCTTGTCAAGTTGCTCAGAGAAGTTGAGCATTAGTAAAAAACTGTTAATGTTTCACTGCCTGCAGGACCCTGTTTCTATTTATCATGCAAAGCAAGGACATATACTTTATATAACGATGCATCCAAAATCTGTCAGGCAGTTGCAAGCTAATTTAAAAGGAATATACTAAGAACAAGATTATCTCGTTGCAGCTAATCCTGGTCTTAAATCTTGATGGGGAAAAACAGTCTTGTGTCCATCAAAACTAACCATTTCCCTGAGACAAGCTGCAGTTAGTGACAGCAAAAGCGGCATAAAGAATGAAGTCCCGCAAATTTATTTTTGACAGCACCAGTTCGGGCACCTGCTTTTTGAACTGTGACTCATACTACATCTCATCTCCCAGCGCGCGCGCTTGCCAGGCCAAAAGACAAAGCGCAGCCTGATGAAATGACTCACGCGCCGAGTGATGGGAATGTTGAATTTGATGCAAGCAAGAGGTCAGCTGGGAGTGAAGGGCATCCTGTGCCCTCTGCGAGATACAGAGCAACCCAGCGTTGGAGCCTGGGGACTATGTTCTGCAGACATGGAGGAAAACGTGTGGATAATTCACCCAGCAACTTCATGGCTATCTTGCTTGAGGATCTTACCCACAGCTGGCCTTGCCAGGAGCCTCTTTGTGTTTTGACATGACCTACGTAGGTGCTGCTGTGGCACAGAGCAGCTAAGCAGATGGTGGCTGGCTTCCTCAAGTTGCATTTTTGTGGGGAGACCCAAGAAGGGCTCACATCTCCTTTTCTTCCTCACCTCTGCAGCTTGTCTCCCTCCTGCCTGGCTGCTGAGTGCTCTCATTGAAGATCGAAGTCGCTTTTCCACAAGGAGGTTTGGAGTGGATTTGGGAACGAGAGATCAGGTCATTATAAATGCTTGTGCTTCAGTCTGACAGGTGGCTTTTAATGGCCCACTTAAAAAAAAAATGTATATGTAGATCTCCAAACTTTGTAACACCTTTCATCAGACGGTTAAAAACAGCCTGTGTCAGAGACTTTCATCTAGAGTATTTTGATAAACCCATTGTTGAATTATATAAAGCAATTCCTTTTTATTGAAGGCTTAATAGCACAATAAAGTACACATTATTCAAATCTATGCAAATAAGGTGCATCCCTCAGACACTTGGCACATGATGAGTGCTTCTTGTGGTGCCTGAACGACAGCATCCCACCCTGGGACGGGGCACAGAGGGGAGAGTCGAGCCCAGCTGCTGCAGCACATGGCCAGGGACACAGTTAATGGGATAAAAAGATCTCACCTTCGGTGGGCTCGGTCGATTTGGACTGGCCAAATTGCCATCTGACAGCCCGTCAGAAAGCAGCCGTGCCCTTGACTTGAGCAGAACAAGCTTGCTCCCAGCTAACAGGCTCAGCAGCACTAAGTGGTCTCCTGTGTAGCCAGGAGACTTCTGGTCGCAACCAGGATGGAGGTCCGTGAATGGGATGTGGTGCTGACCTGGATGTATCTGTGCTAGGAACAGACAGCTGCAGTCTCCTGGTTTATCTGTCAGGCACCTTCCCTTAAAGCTACTCTTGTCTTTAAAGAAATATTGGGATTGCGCTGGAGTGACAACTTCGTGCAGCTGATAGGCTGAGCCTTTCTCCTGACTTTGACTCCTCCACGCCAGCAAAATTACGATCAATGGCAACAGCAAAAAAAGGGGTCAGGATAGCGCAAACGTCCAACAAAGACCGAAAAAGCAGCAAAGACCTCTCAGCCTGGTGCACAGATTTAAACACACTAAGAGGCACTGTGCACTGTCAGGATGGTGTGCTGCAGCATCTGTTTCATAACTGGGAAGTGCTGTTCTGAGTTTTGCATTGGGCAGTGCTTGGAAACAGCGACTATCCTGCTTTGGATGAAATTATAAAGTCAATGGTACCTTACTGAGCGGTGACACAATCCCATTGTTTCTGGAGGCAGTGAGAATCTATTCTCAGCAATTTTCCATAGATGACTTCACTGGCCAAAAGCAACACTAAAAAGCCAAGCAATTTCAGTTGTTTATGAGTTTTGATATATACTTAATATGTGTAAAGCTTAAACAATTATAGAAGTTAAAAGCTGTAAGAGACCGATTAGGTCATCTAATTAGTCTGCCCTCTCCAGCAGAATTTCCTACACAAACACTGCATTTTCCAGTACTTTGTCTGGGCTATTTCTAAGTGACCCAGGCGCAGAGTGCACCACCAGCTCCCTTGGGAGACAATTTCACAGCCAAATGCTTTTCACAATCAAGTTCCATTGTACAACGTTCAACCTAAAAATTTTTTTTTATTTCATGTCATTATTTCTATTTATGCTGCTTATATTTGACAAATTCTAAAGGTTAATAGTATGTCACATAAAACTAATGGCTAGAACAATAAATATTCTGTGCAATTTAAAAAACACGGCATCAATTTTATTTAGGTTCTGTAATATGCTGCCAGCATATTGTTTTTCAAAATGTATAAAAATACTGTAGGGACTTTTTTTTCCTTAACAAGAAAACATATTTCTGTGGTTTGATCAAATAACTCTTACATGGTTTTCAATTTCCAGTGAGGAAATTAAAATAAAGCAAAAGTCTTATGGTGGGGGAAGAGAAGAGGAACATTATTGAAACAGTTTAACTTTATTATTTGATTTCACTTCTTCAGATGATTTCACTCTGTAGAAAAAGGGTCAAATTCCATTTGCAAGTTTTTAAATTGTGCCATTAAAAGCTGACTGAACATTTGTAAAATAAGTTACAAGCAATTTTCTATAAAAAATAGAGTATTAAGTTTTAAAAATCATATTCTCAGGGTAATATGTATGTCCTCCAAGAAAGAGATGAATGAAGTTCCAGCAATAATTTGCAGTAAATGAGTCTAGATTAAAAATTTATATTTACCTTGTCCCTGATATCTACCTTGGAAGTGACACAGGGGCTGGGGAATGAATCGCTCACTACTCAGCCACAACACTGGGTTCCTGTGTGCAAGGAACTAAATAAAAGTCATATTCAAGCCTTTAGATGAATGTTAACAGTCTGAAATTGAAAACACACATCCAGGCACCCTGCGCTACCAATAACTGGGAGCACATACGCAAACCAGCGTAATGAGGCACAGAGTTCGCTCCCATTGCATTTAACAACTGTTTTCTATTTTAAAGTGCACATTGTCAAACTGGCAAAACACTGAGACAAGCTCCGAGTGAAAGAAAGGATTTCGATAGGCAAGTTTGTATTTCAAAAGCAGTCACCCTGAAATGACAAAAATCTCATGTCAGAGCCTTGAGCATTTCCCTTCATGTTTGCGAACACTCGCCGTTCTTTTTCAATTCCCTGCTGATGCCTCAGGGAGGGGATGGGACGGACGAGGCCATGGGTATCGAATCTGGGCAAAACATACATGGCGAATGGTGGATATTTATTTTGATTTTGTATGGGTGAAGAGGCAGGATTCTTCTGCTGCTTCTTTTCAACCACCTGGCTGTTTTTTGCACATGAAGAAGTGCAAGTAACAGAAGGGCGGAGGACAGTCAGATGAAGACTGCAAACACAAGACACACAAAACCACTATTTGGCATAAATGAATGCAAACAGGTCCCCTGTAATGTTTTTGGGAAGCTGCCGATATTATCAGACAAGACAGTTGCTGGCGCTGGAGGGAAAAAAGAGATTAAACAAACCCTCTTCTGAAGGAAGCTTTGCGCTGCTTCCTCTCCCTCCAGCAAACTCCTTATCAGCTAAAATCGGGGTCCATTCTGCTGAAAACTTTACAGCCTTCAAATCTAAAACCAGTAAAATCTCAGTTCAATTATCAGCCAAATATTCCCTAAATACGAGGCCGGCTTAACAGATACCTGCGCTGATCTCATGACAGGTCCCTTCCAAATATTTACTATGTGCATGGAAACGGCAGAAGTTTTCCCCAAGTACCTAATTTTGTAACAGAAATCAAAACAAGATTCCCAGGACTAGTTAACTGGAAATAATTCATTAGGCGAAGGTTTTATCAGGTACTTTTGTTGGCGCTCTCTCGGTACAGATCACAGCCAGGCTATACCCAATTCTAGTGCAGCTAATCCTTTTTGCACACCTCTGCTGCCCAGATGACGCCTCCCTTCTCACCGCTGGCAGCTCCAGCGAGCACGGCGCTTGTTCAAAGGGCATCCTACACTTCGCTATGAATTAGCAAGTGGGCCAGCACAAGCAGGATTAATACCAAATACAAAGCACAAGCTGAGATGTCACTTCTCGTTTTGCGTCCCTCGTCACCCTGATGTAACAGGAGGGCTCCTGCCATCCGCTCACGCACACAGACCGGGTCTAACGAGCAGAAGTGCTTTTTGTCCTTTTGCAAAGACAAGGAGACAGCCACACGCTGACATGCTCTGAGCGGCTTGGCGTTAATGCAGGGAAAAGCTCCCAGAACCAGCAAATGTGAGAAACCCCGGGAATAATGCATTACAAGTTAAATTGCATTTCAAAAGGCAGAGCTAACAAGCCCGAACGGCCTGCGTTAGCCAGGTCAGGTGAAACACCAGCCTTTCTGGCCTCGAAGGCTGTGTGTGACATTACGATTATTCAGTTTTTATTTTCACCCCTCCATTCCATCCCCTTCCTCCAACCAGTATCCTTTTGAGACTCTTCAAAGAACACGTCTCCCTTTCAGCTTTGAAAAATCCGAACCTTTTTGTCAGCGCTCCGACGCATCTCGATGGCACGGTCAGTTCTGCTTAAGACTACTTCTATATCACAGCCCACGTGCACTTTTCAAGTCTGTCATCCTTCCAAATCTGCCCGCTTGAACAAGGACTCCCTAACTCAGCCCGGTGAAATGGCAAAGCTCCATGCTCGCCACGCTTATGCTAACCCAGCTTATTTTAAGTGACATGGGGTGGGAGGCTGGTCTGATAGCAAATGTGATGGACAAATAACAGGTGAATAACATGGGAAGGAAGGGAGGAAAGGAGTCACCGTGAGCAACAACCAGAAGAGGATAGCGGCCCTAAAACCCGTCGGTTCCTGGGTCTTTAGTTGTTCTTCACCAAACTCCTCTCATCACATGGAACAGCCCAGCATAGCAGGGCTCAGAGCTGCACAAAGAAATGAAGTCGCCGTGTAGAAGTGATGGAGCTGGACGATGCTTTGCTTCAAATCGCTCCTCACCGCAGCGGTGCCCCTGCAGCTTCCCCAGACCTCTCACCCTGCACGCAGGACTTCTCACCGCTCCTCATTACTGACGGTTGCAACTTCATCGCAATATAAAACGAATTTAACAAGGGCACCACTCAGATGTGAAATACAAGCAGGTTGAGGATATAAATCTGTAGTATCCCTTGCCCACTCCTAAATCAGCCAACCACTACATCTCTGTGCTTCTTGAACAGATGGGACCTTCTGGCAGTCTTTAAACCACTTAACAACACTCTTCTGTAACAAAATAAACTAATTACTAGAGAAAGATGCTATTTTCCATCAAGTTTCTGCTATTTTTATGGAGTCAGCCAGAGCTGATGCCTGATTAAGGATTTGCAGTGAAGCTATTTTGCCCTCAGAAACCTAACACAGCAAAATTAAATGCACACCCGCACGAAGGTACAGAACACGCTAAATGAACTTGCAAGGGATTTTTCTCACCAAATACTTCTCTCCATTTAGGTAACTACAAATGCGGACAGCCTGTCGATCGCGGATGCCAAGATAATCATCTTTAAGCACTGGCTTTGCACGTTGCATCCCTGAACACAGCACAGCAAGGCTGCTCCATGGAGCAGCTCCACTAGGCAAACACGTTGTTTTATGAGAGTGTTTTTGAAAGCCTTTGAAAGCTTCCAAGACAACTCTGTCCAACTTAAGGATAAACTTCTCTAATGAAACAATTTTCTTGTTGATCTTGTAGGTGTTTTGCTCAAGCTAAGCATTTGCTTGCTACTTTGTATGTGTTTTTCTTGGGGATCTACAAGTGTTAGCTTCATTCCGTTACCAACTCCAAAATACTTTGGAATCATTGTAAAAATTATAAACTTTCCAAATTCTTACAGAAAACATTCTTCTAAAAACCACTGCAGAGAACTACAAGATTTGGTCCTAGATACCCAAGGATGTTAAATACTCACAGAAGAAATTGCGATACGCAGCACCTCAGAACACATGAAAAGTTTCAGAGAAAAGCCAATGATTTTGTAATAACTAAGCAAATTTAGTGGTAGATTTGCAATGCACTGGGTATTTGTTGAGTGGGAAATAAACTAAAGCAGCTAGTTACGTGTTGCCTAGCTGCAGACTATATTATGAATAGTTTCCCTGCAGGTAGATAATTTTCTATTACTTCTAAGTACCCCAGGAAAAATACTAATTGAAAACACAGTTCTAATACTGTCCAGCTGGAAAACATCAGCTTAGGATGGAACTAGCTTGACACTGGCTGCCAATTGGCTACGTACAATGGAAAAGGAAATTAATCTCTTGCAGACAAGACAACCCATTTTCCAATTCTACTTTGTAACCCTCAAATAAACTCATTATTAACCAAAGGCTTTGATTCACATGGGGAAAGGAAAACATCAATGCATGTCTGATAACGCAAGCCTGAATTTCTTGTGTAAAAAGAAAGCTCTCAAAGTTTGACACAGCGAATGGCAGAGCAACCAGAGAACAGCTTACAGTCCAACAACTTAACAACATTTCTTCTCACTCTTTCCTTGGCTAATAATTAAAGAACAGATAAAATGAAAAGAAAAATGCAGTTCCACATTTCTGTTACAACCCAGCGCATCTTCCTGCAGCTCCCTCCCGCTAAAAGTTTTTCTCCCATGCAGGTGGAAAAAGGATGAGGGAAACAAAATGAAGTTGATTCCATAGATATTGAGATTGCTTTTAAATTTCTAATAAAATTCACTTATATGCAGCATCCAGCAGGCTAGGCAGTCTCAGAGGGGCCATTCCCCAACTGCTCACAACCTACAGGTCTCCCCACACCTCCTCTCCTTTCCTCTCCACTCAGTTTCAACTGTGCTGAAATACTACAGACTTTTATACGTGCTTCCATTCCCTATGTAAATTCTGCAAGCTACCAGAAAAACAAAATAATAAATAAAATTAGCTTTTCTCCTTGTCATGGAAGAGCATCCTCATTCTGCATGTAGGTCTTCCAGCAGATGAAGTTACCTGCTGGCACAACAGTCCACATCCACGTTCTCTGTTTGGCTTCTGGTTGCTGTACACAGTTTGTGCCATTTGCCTGAATTAGACTGTTTCATTTTTGTCTGAAATAGATTAAGAAACGTTTGCACGCCTTGCTGAATTATCAGCACAGAGGGTAATTAGCAGTTGCTAACAATTTCTGGGTCTGAAAAAGGACATATGTCCATCTGTCCACAGTCTTACTTATTATGCTTAAAATTGGCTTCTCCATCTCTTCTTGAGCAACCCAAGGAGGTCAGACAAGTGAGATACGGACGATGAGGGCAGACACAGGAAAGCAAGGAAATGTATCTGCTAGTGCCAGAAAGACAAAATCCTGTCTGCGCTGCTGTCTATGGAAGCACTTCAAAAGAGATTTCTCCATTCCTCTAATCAAAGAAGAAACTGAGAAGAAAACAAAAAGCAGAGAGGTACCAAGGAGCAAGGGAACAACACAGCTCAAATGAAAAAGAAACAAGCACTGCCAGCTGAACAAGAGGAAAAATAACATACTCATCAGAACATAAAAGATCCAAAGTTTAGCATCTTCTCTGCAGTTTTTGAGCATATACAAACTTGTCAGAGACTAAAAAGTTTACGACAGCTTTGTTCTGGCCTGATCCTATAGGAGAGGGGGTTTTAGTCAGCTTATTTCCAGAAAATTAATATAAATAATGGAAAGAGGGGAAGGGAAGTGCCCCTGGACAGACAGACCGCAGCCCAAAAACATCAGCACCACGAACAACAGCCACACAAATATGCCTCCATCCCAATGGAAACGTACATACACATCCCATGGCTTCTTCGATGAAGCAATGAAAAAAGGCTCTAATATGTGGGGTGACAGCCCAATTTCACAAGCACGTATTTCAAAGTCTTGCTTAGCTATTAGTAGCCAATGATTCCCAATCCCTACCATCCTCACAACAAAATTACAGAAGTTATACAAACAAAGAAAAACTGAATGATCAGGAGTCAAATGAATGTCAACGAGGAGTATGGTCACCCCGCGCCTCCAAGGAAAGGTCCCAGGCACAGGTAAGCTTAGCTGCCCAGTCACACCATTAGCCCAAATTACTGAGTGCCTTTGCAAATTCTACTTTATTTTCTCTACCTGTGAAAGTTCCTATCTGCAAAACAGGGACAATAACCCCTGACTTCAGAGAGAGGTAGCGATGATTAATTCATGAAGCACTCAAATATGGAGCAGTCATAGGAATCATTCAAAGCTTGGGACAAAAGGTTTGGATGAAATATAATAAATAACCAGGACAAATAATGGAACTATGACAATATATTGAAAACCTTTCTCTTCTGCTCTTCCATCCAGAACATGCTGCATGACAAGAATCAGATGGAAAAAAGTACTGCAACTTACCATGAAAGACTATATTCACATGTATGTAAAGAAGAGCTAAAGCTATACAGGCAACCTTCATTGTGGCATTTCCTGATACTAAGGCCAAGACTTAAATACTAATATCCACCAAACAGAAGTTCTGGGGTCAGATTGTTTTCGCGTGCTTTACAATATTTGAAATGCACACATTTTTCGATAGAAAAGGATAACTTGCTTTCTTGCCACAGTAGCAGAAAGTGAGACTTTGTGCCTGGACTAATGAAGAAGACTTCCAAAAAACTGAAGTCTGAGTAAAATAAAACAGCTATTTTAGACAGGGGAAAAAAAAAAAAAAATCAATATTCTCAAGTTCTTAACTTTTCCTTTTTGAGTACAAATCTGTTAGTGAAAGCATAACATTAAAACAATCTTTTAATTTATTAGTCTCCTTTTAAACATGCTTTTCCTAAAAATTACAATGTGGTGTGACTAAGAATGTGCCAGGCAGGTTTTAAACAATGATTTCTCCACACTCCTATTTATGTATCACAAGATGTATTTGAACATATATTTATAGCCACAAATATGTTGATACTATTACAGCACATAGACATGATTATATTCCTGTTTGATTTGAGAGATCGCAGAAAAATGGTTTCTATTTGCAGCACCTATAGCTATTTCTAGCCAAATGTTCTGCTGTGTAAAACTGCATTCTTCTCTATTACAAGGCATAAAAACTAACAAGGCAAACACAAAATCTCATACCCTACAAATAGCATAGCTTTTAGCTAAACCAGACCAGAAGTTGTAAACATATACCTGAAGGTATAAAATCAATGAAAGTGAGATCTGTTGGCCCTCGGAGACTTACGGTTTCTCATAGATATATAACAAGTAGAGAATTTTGCATTGTTCCATTAACCACAGTTTAAAACAAGCATCCGTGATTAATTATGGTGAGGACCATCCTAAAGCACCAGCTCTCACCTTTATGCTTCCCCCAATGAGATCTGGCGGCTCTTCATCTGTTTCTAAGGCAACGTTGATGGAGGCGAAGGGGCGACTTGCCATCTGTTGCATCTCACGGAGTAGTTGCTAATTTAATAAACAGAAAAATATTATTATTAAATTGTTCCAACACAAAGATGAAAAACCATGCATCTGAGAGGTTTTGCCCAATGTAAAAGGATATCGATGAATAGGGAGAAATAACCTGGTGTTTTAACACATTTAAGGGTACAGACAGATAATTGTAAACATTCACGTTACTACAGCTTAACAAGCCATTGCAAGTCAAGTTGTACAGCACCGTCCTAGCCTGACTTGTTTGTGAAGGAAAACACATCAACTTAAGTTACCATAAAGAGGCTAGTTCTTTTTAAGCTGTGATCTCTTAGTTGTATGCCATCACCTGGCTGGGGCATAGGAGGACTCCATAGGATTTGTGGGAACCATTTTAAAATTAAACTAGCAGCAGCATATAACAACTGTAAGAAAGAATCTGATATTTTTTCTAACAGCACTAGCAAAATGTTGTCAGATGGCTACTGAATAATTATCTTTTTTTTTATTGTTTGTTTCCTTTCTAAATACAGCAAATGTATCAAATGACAAATACGTCCTTGTTCCAATATGTTTTATTAAAATAGAAAACATTTTCCTGAGCAAATCTCTACAAGCCTTCATGACACAAGACATCTTTTATTGTACTCTTAAGCAGTTTTAAGCACTATGATGCGGCTCCCTTCTTTAACACAAGGAATGACACTTTCTATATGGCTGAGCAGGAAACAGCATTTCAGTTGGAGCCGAGCTGTGGACACACACTCCTTCTTGGTTTCGGCAGCTAATCCCTGACACGAACAGCGAGCTGCACAACCAATAATTGCATGCAGAAGCCATAACCCTAATTCCCAGAAGCAATGGGTGTGATGTGACTCAGTGCCCCTTTTTAATAAGGGAAAAGACATATACCTTGTACACCTTGTAAAAAACAGCAGTCTCTCCCTTAAGTGCAGCAAACTGCCTAAACCCACTTGTTGTATGCAGCATTATGCAATTAGCATTACTACGTAGCTGCAGCAGTACTAATTATATTCTATTTTCAAGCTAGATTGAGGCACTACCAAATGCCTTATATACTACCCACCATCACCACCCTTATTCCCCCTTTAAGCTTGGGTGATTTGATGCTTCAAGCCCTAACTGATCATTTAGAGCTCTAAAGGAAACACCACAAAATGCACTGTGCCCCCAGTAACCCAGGGATGCTATGCTGCACACATCCAGCACAGCAGAAGAGGACACTGGTCTCTGGAAGACCAAAGAAAAGCAAAGCATGGCAAAGCAGATTGTAGATACTGTCACAAAGCAAAAAAAAAAAAAAAAAAAAATTACAGTAAATTCACAAAAATGGAGCTGTACTAAGTATTTGCAAGCAAACTTGTGCGGACCTCACACTTGGGTAAAAGAAGTCGAAGAGTTTTCGAATATTTAAAGCACACCAGCAGATTGCAGACTAAAGCAAGTGTGAAACAGATTGCTGGGTTGTTGTTCCTGCAATTGTCCCCTTCAGCTATCATAAAGCGCTTTGTTTAATGGCTATAAAATCAAAGAACAAGCTGTCCTGATGAAGATGTCCAGGAGACTTACAAACTAAAAGCTATTAGCTCTTTTGAAGGAAGTTCAGTTTACTAAGGAAAATGTGTAATTTGGCAACATGACTCCTACTGAAGTCAACAGTAGCGTCAAGAAATAAAATCCCGAGCAGGGCTGTGAAAGCTGAGCTGCCTCCGGGTGAGCAATGGGAAAAGCAATGCTGACAGCAACGTTACTGCTTTCATTTTCTGAACTGGACAAGGAAAGCCATCCTTTTCAGGGCTGTCCCAAAGCCAGCTGCCTCTCAGCACAACAGGGGCCAAACTAAAAACCAAAGGTCCAGACTGTAACCAAAACAGCAAAAGCCTAAGGGAGAATATTCTTTTCCTAACACCATTTTTTTATGTAGCACAAGTCATGTTACAAAACCAATTCCCTGAAAATTAAGAATAAATTTGAGAAATAATTGCTCTGTAACCAGAATGTCACTCCTTTCCCCAAGGCATGCACTGTGCGTGTTTAACCTATGCAAGAATATACCCTTCAATATTTGTTTGGTGTATCAAAATTTTAATTAAAAGGTTTCATTATGTTGTAAAGGAGAAACTGTGGCATTTCCCTAGCCAAGATGTGGAGTAAGTCATTAGAAATCGGCAGCAGTTAATGTCAAGATACCCCCAAACCTGGCTTACCCTCATTCCTAATGATTTGCTTTCTGAGTTTTAAAATAATTAACCTGAATACTCTTCCAGCAAAGCTTTGGTTTCTAGATCATAGAATTAATAGGACAACCTGGGAATATTTTAAATCACTTTGGTCTGAAGAGGATCTTAAAGGCAAAACGTTTGACAGGCTTACAATAAAAACACATTAAAAAGCGTGTACTGGAACACACCACGGACATTTAATACCGAAGGCACTAAAAACTTAAAATGAGAACCTGCACAACTTTCATTTGCATTGATTATTTTTTTTTTTCTGCTGTCACTATCAGTCAAAAAACTCTTTCCAAGAATCACAAGCTAAAGCAATCGCAGGATGAGAAGGGCTGAAACAGCACCTGGAGGTTTTGGTGCGACCAGACACTGGGAGTACCCAACAATAAACTGTCTGTGGTGGAGAAGAAGGGAGACCACCGAGGCTGCTCATCTCACAGTGCACAGGACTAAAGGTGGTGCAGAAAAGCAGTGTTTCATCCCAGTGGTTCTTTATGTTCATACCCACGGAGTAATAGATAATCCACAATGAACAGTGTGTTACTGATGTGAGTACTGCACCCGAGGATGCAGGAAAACCGTTCCCTTTGTGCAAAAGCACAGACTCTCATGCAAAAGAAAAACAGCTATTCAGGTTATCAGGTTAATTGACTAATATAACCTGTGCTGTGTTTTCTGACAAGAAAAGCCTGAACATTTTATTTACAGTAATAAACCAGTCACTGGTTTCTGTATAACTGTCCTGCTACCATCAATCTCAGCAATTGCCCCCTGCGGAGCCTCTTTTATGAGCACAGGGCTCCGGTACCTTTCAGGATCAGGCTCCGATACTTTCAGGCATGAAAAGATGCCAATTTTTCCAGAAGAAAGGCACACATTTTGAATTTTATTTGCTCCTTATAAAGAATGGATTTTAAAAGCTATCCAAAACAGCTATCTATAACTTGTAACGAAGGCAAGTTCTTACATGAGTGTTTCATCTCAATTTTCAACCGAGATGAGAAAGGAAAAAAATGGAAGCTCAAGAATGAAAAAAACATGGGTGTGCAAAATGAACAATGGGCATAGATGAGCTTTCATTTTAAGGCAGAGTAAACGAGAAGCAAGCAGGATCTCTCGTGAAATGAAGCAAAGTATTTCCAGCAGACAGGATGTATTCGGGTCACAGGACAAAATGCTGGAGAGGTATCAGCAGGAACATCTGGCACCAGCCTATGGTTGAAGGAGGTGGCTTTAAAAATGGGAGCCAGGAAAGAGCAATAGTCTTATTAATAGTTTTTGTTTTTGTTTTCCCCCAGGAAATTCGGAGATCTAATCCTTCAAAGTATTTCTGAAACTCTGAGCCTTCTGGACCTATAGCTTGTTGGTTTTAGCAGTACGGCTACTCTGTGCATCCAGAGGAGATAACACTTTGGTTTTAGAGGAACTTCTGCTGAAGATATTTCAGGAGAGCAAGCTACATGTTCCTCTACCCTGCTGACACAAGCACAAGTAAAGATCCTCCTTTGAGGATTCATATTACAACCTCTCAGGATGCAATGAATTTGGGATGGTGCTGCAAAGCTAAAGCAATGACAACCTCCTGCTGAAATGCATCTCTACTGCCGTATTTCTGTACCACCGTGGAAAACATCAAGCTCCACTCAGTTATGAACGAGCACAACCAGCAACCATATCCTCCATGCTGTCCACAGCCAACTTCAAAAGCCAGGATACTCTGAAATAAGTGGTGTGTTTTGAACCACTACCCTATCTGTATTGCAAAGATAAATTGGTCCAATGGGCTGAAACCCAGAAACCTCACAACCAACAGTGAGTCTTCAGAAAGCAACAGCTCCAGTGTCATGGAAAGAGGAAAAAGATAAAGAAGATAAGGAAAGAAACTGATTCGTACTCTTGCTGTTTAAGACATTTAGAAGAAAATGAAGATTTGGGGGCAGAACAGAATATTTGGGATTTTCTGTGTCACGCTGAAGTGTGCAGCAGAAGGTGCTATTCCTGGTGCCAACAGTAGTGGGACGGAGCTGTATTTCTATGCAGGTGGCACTGACAGGAGCTCAGGCAGCAACCGTGCATTATTTTGAAATAATGCTTATTCTGAATACATTATTTTGAACTTATCCTGGTGTGGGAACCTTTGCTTTATGTTACAGTTACTTGGTAACCTTGGGTGAATGGGGAGAAACCAATGGAGTTACCCACAAAATAAAAAGGGACATCAACAAAGACACAAAAGACGTAAGAAATAAATATTCCACGAAGAGGACTCACATTGTTTCAGAAATAAGTGATTTAAAGCATTTAGCTACAATTACATTAACTACCATGTAAGTCAACAAACAAACAATTTTCTTTGACACTTCCATCATCACTGAAAATTAAGTTTTTAAGCCCCTAGAGCAGTGCACATATTAATGTTAGCTAATTAGTTTTGTAACTGACTTCGCAGGCTATGTTGAAAGAGAGAAGAGGAGAGAATTAATGTTCAAATGCTTCTCAACAGGCATTTCCACACTTCAAAACTCTAACAAACCAGAAAGCAAAGCTGCTGGGAAGTTGCCTCATACTGAAATAACAGAACATACTTAATCCAGGGCTGATTAAGATAAGTAAGTTATTTATCATAATCATGCCCAGTAGGAGGGCACGGAAAAACTGACCTTTAATAAGAATAAGATATCATTTCTTTTGAAAAGACCAAAAGTATATAGTCAATGCGGACTAGAATATTTACCAATACCAGATAATTACACAATAGCAGAGCACACCTTTGATTGACTAGAGCTCTTCTAGCATAATTACACAACACTGCTTCTCTCCGTGAGTTTTCCAAATAGCTAAATTAGATACCTGTTCCACTGATTCCTATCATCAGAGACAGACCGAGCAGTCTGAAATGGCAACAGCTTCAGTATACATACAGATGTTTTCTTGTTTTTTTTTTGTTTGTTTTTGTTTTCTTTTTAATTGAGGCTGAGCTCTCCTAAAGCTAGACTATCACACCACCATCCCAAGTCCTGTCCAACAGCTCTTTTTTTAGGACATACTAAAAACAACTCCAGCTTCTTTTTTAAGAAAAAGCTACTGTGACATGGTGGCATCCAATGCCGAGATGTTAAAGCTACAAATGGTCAGCTGTAACTGGCCATCTGCAAGTTCAACCAGAGATGAGCTCAATTAGACACAGAAGTGACAGTAGCATGTTTAAACAAAAACGGACCATCAATTTCCCCCTAAGCTGGAATCTCTTGTCAGCATTAATATTTTGGGCTGTTTTTCCTCTTCAGGGCATCTCTTATCTCCGCTGTAATTTCCTTCAGCTGGTGGCCAAAGACACATAGATCATTGCAGAGAGCACTCAGCACTTGTATTGTGGAAAAAGCCTACAGGCTCTATGAGTTGGTTCCCATTCATAGATTTTAAATTCAGGGGTAGCGGAAAGAGTTACGATTATTTCATCTGACCTCCTGTGTAGTATGAGCCACCGAATTTCACCATGTGATTTCCACAAACACGTGACTTGGACTGACCTAGAAAAGACCCTTCCAAAAGCACTCATATTCTGATTTGAGATCTGTGTTTCTAAAACAAACTGCTGGCATTGCTACTCTTGCCACTAAAAACAGTAGAAAAACAAAGCAGCTTTCAACTTTTTTAGCCCCAGTTGCAGATACTGGGCATTGTGCCTTTGGCTGATTATTTAGAAGAGCCTCATCCCATTGTGAATCCTCCATGATTCTTTTTCACAGACACTCACTCGCATCATCAAATCTCAATATGTTTTCCCTTGGACAGAATGAGTAATTTGTGACACTTTAGTCTCTCACTTATCTTTTAGATAACAAATGAATCTTGCAGTGTTTTTCCGAACCATCTGCAACACCCAGGATATTGCTGAAACCAGAGTGGACACAGTACTCTGACAACCAGCTACAGAAAATACTAACACTATGCTCTTAGTTTATTACTTTACTTATAAATGCAGGAATTGGGAATTTACACACAGCTGTTAAATCACCACAGCCACCATCATTTCAGCCTATTTTCCAGGATACAGATAATCTGGGAAGTAAATCTCCTGCAACTGTTGAAAAAGAGATATTGCATACAGACTTACATTTGACACTGTAATAAGGCATCCGAGCGTGCTGACCATGCAATCTAGACCTCTGCAGAAGTTATCTGCTTGTCACGATTCCTCACTCCTCCAATCTGTGTTTCATCTATAGCCTCCACCACCAAGTTCATGTGTTATTCTGAGCTGACAGACACTGAACAGCACCGTTGGTGCTATCGAACAAGATGGCCCACAAACCAAATGACTGCTGGGAGCTTGATGAATACAGCAGCAAAGTTTGGCACCAGCACATTTCGTTTCTTATGCGCCCTACAAAGTGCCTGCGATGGCCCACTGCCCAATCTAGGCATATTTGTAATCTGACCTTTTTATGTTCTAGCACAGGGCTGATATCAGACCTTTTCAAACCACCAGCAGAAACTCTAGGAAGTGATGAAGATCCTGATTTCCAGTTACAGTTTGAAAATATTCCAATCCTAAATCCTTTTCTTTGACAAAGGATACCTTAAATCACACTCTAAAAGACAAGATACAAGAGATGAATGAAATGCTAACAGATGAGAGCTGGAAGGGGACAGAAACAGAGGCAGGACAATAAATAACACAAAGTGCACATCCTTTGGAAAGTCTTTGCTGTGAAAATGAATACAGAAAACAGCCTGCCTAAATGGTATTCTGTGTTCACGGACGTTACAGCAGAGGATGCTAGTGAAAACAGAAGTACTGCTACATTTTGAATACACTTGCGATGGAAAAAGGTTTCAGGAATGAGGTCAGGAAGAAAGATAATACCTTGCAGTAAATCAATACACAAAACCCATCCTGAATAAGTTGGGTAGTGCATGCAGACTAAAAACATTCAGTCCTGGATAATCTTGGCAAGAAAAAAGGCAAAATGTAGACAATTTTATGTGTGTTAAGGGTGGAATTGAGCTCTAGACACCTAAATTTAGTTATCTCTGTGTGTGCTTGGTGTCAATGCTCCCAACACATCCCAGTGAGAATGGAGAGTAATGCAGCTGACCCTCACGCAGACAGTTGCACTGGGTTGGCCAAGTTGCTATCCACGCTCCATTTGCTGGAAATGTTAACAGGAGCTATTTGTTGCCCAAAGTAGAGGAGCAGGAAGCAGCCTGAGGGCGAAGAGAATAGGATTTGGCTGCTAAGATAAAACAATAGATGGAAAATTCAAGACAGCAGATGGGCATGTTAAATTTCTAATGCCACTCTCATATTTTGTGCATTATTCTCTATGACCACCTTGATACATTTAACATGTCATTTTCCAGAGACAAAATAGAAAGGTATCCTATCCCTATTTCCTAATGTCATTCACTTCATCCTAAGCCTCCTATAAAAGCTGCCTTTTTATTTCCATTCTCCCTCTTTAAGTTGTCTGAAGATATTTAAACTTGGTACTCACTGGAGCACAATTTACTATCCCATCTCCTCCCTGCCTGATAAGACACAATTTGCTCCCATTTTTACTTCAGGTCAAGTTTTATACTTTCCAAGACCTGAACTTTTGCTCAGTGCTCCAAACTCATTTTCCTAGAACTATATATTTGCTACGCTGTGCTTGCCCACCCAAAAGATCTTTTAGCCGTAAGGCTGAGGAACATCAGCACTGACACGTGCAAGCAGCTAGGCAAAGAGGATTAGCTGTAGAAAGGAAAAAAAAAAAAAAAAAGGATAATCTTATATATTTTATAAGATCCTGTGGTAGATTCTGGATTTGTAGTACATCGCTTTCTCAGGAAGGAGTAAGGCAAATGTAGCTGCAACCAAATGATGCTGCTGTAAATTTTCCCTGCCCTGTTCTGCTAACCTCATAGACTAAGTAAAGCTGTATAACTTCTCACAGCATATTTTCCAAGCACTACTGCCTAATTTTGGCTATTGTATCTTTCAACATACTCCTTTTTTTGTCCTATAAATACCTTGGATTAAGCTTCAGCTATCTACTTTTCACCCAGCACTGTGATAAGAAGTTGGGCACTAACGATGCTTACGTTGGAAACAGAAGTGATTGATAGTTGGGAATTACCTGTAGATTGTATTATATTCTGATCCTTTTGGGTTAAGATTAGAGAAGAAGCACAAAATTACTATGGCACAAGCCATGGGAGACAGACAAATGTAACGTCTAAAAATAAAGTCAAAATCAGAGAAATATTTCCTGCCAGGGCTGCAGTGTATCACAGGGCACGTGCGGGACAATCGCGCCATCAGAAGCAGCCAACACAAGTTTATGAAGGGCAGGTCCTGCCTGACTAGCCTGATCTCCTTCTATAACAAGATGACCAGCTTAGTAGAAGAGGGAAAGACTGTGGATGTTGTCTATATGGATTTTAATAAAGCATTTGACACCGTTTCCCACAATATTCTCCTGGAGAAACTGGCTGCTCATGGCTTGGACAGATGTACTGTTTGCTGGGTGAAGCACTGGCTGGCCGGCCAGGCACAGAGGAGCAGTGAATGGGGCTCAGTCCAGCTGGTGGCCAGCTGCGCTCCCCAGGGCTCAGTCTTGGGGACGGTTTTGTTTCACATTTCTATCAATGATCTGGATGAGGGAATAGAGTGCACCCTTAGTAAGTTCTCAGATGATAAGAAGTTGGGTGGGACTGCAGATGCACTTGAGAGGAGGAAGGATCTGCAGAGGGCTCTGGATAGGATAGATAGGTGGGCTGAGTCCCTACCCACCTTGCCTTCCCAGGTGCCCTTACACAGTAGGTCTGAGGCTCTGGAGCTTGAGGGACCGGTAGGTGAGGATGTGGTGGAAGGTCCACCCAGAAGGTTGTCTAGGGTAAGGAAGTTGACTCCATGCCTCAAGACTGCCTCCACCAAGAAGGAAAGAAGGTTAATTGTCATGGGCGACTCCCTTCTCAGGGGAACAGAGGGCCCTATATGTTGGCCTGACCCTACCCATAGGGAAGCCTGCTGCCTCTCTGGGGCCCAGCTCAGGGACATTGCCAGAAACCTTCCCGACCTGTTTCGCCCCTCTGATTACTATCTTCTACTGATAGTCCAGGCTGGCAGCAATGAAATTGCTGAGAGAAGCCTGAAGGCTATCCAAAGGGACTTCAGCGGACTGGGGCGGTTAGTGGATGGAGCAGGACTACAGGTGGTGTTCTCTATCCCTTCAGTGGCAAGGAGGGGTATGGAGAGGACCCGGAAAGCCCACCTGATAAATACATGGCTCAGAGGCTGGTGCCATTGCAGGAATTTGGTTTTTTTTTGACCATGGGGCACTTTACTCAGCACCTGGCCTGATGGCTGCTGATGGGTCCCACCTGTCTCAAAGGGGGAAATGGATCCTAGCCCAGGAGCTGGCAGGGCTCATTGAGAGGGCTTTAAACTAGGTATGAAGGGGGACAGGGATGAAATGAGGCTCATTAGAGATGAGCCTGGGAGAACAATGTCAGGGCTGGGGGTGAGGCAATGGCCCAGCTGAAGTGCATCTACACTAATGCACGCAGCATGGGCAACAAACAGGAGGAGCTGGAAGCCATTGTGTGGCAGGCAAACTATGACTTAGTTGCCATCACTGAAATGTGGGGGGACCACTCCCACAACCAGAGTGCTGCAATGAATGGCTACAGGCTCTTCAGAAGGGACAGGCAGCACAGGAGGGGCGGCTGTGTTGCTCTCTATATTAGAGAGTGTTTCGATGTTGTAGAACTCGAGGCTGGGAGTGATAAGGTTGAGTCCCTATGGGTAAGGATCATCTTAGAATTTTTGAGCAGACTTTCACTTCTGGATACAGTCTATTAATATTTTTAATCAATGGCATGGTAAAGATTTTAAACAGTTTCCTCAAGTTTTACAACTATTTCCAACAACAGAGGAACGCAATAGCAGAGACCTATGAACTGCAAGATAGATTAACTGGATGTAAAAAAGGAGCAAGACAGATAATGGTGACAGGCAGGAATCTGCCAGGAAAAGAACGTGCTGATGAACTGCCTGTCAAATAGCCACACATGTAAACTGAGTTTAAATAGACTAGAACATGCCAGTACCTTGTTAGCACTCCAGATTTTTTTCTTAAAAGATGCATCAGACTCAAAATAATTCATAGAGGAAATTTTCATTTAGGCTACTGCTAAAATATCTTAACTGAGCTCAAAAGCACAGTATTTATTTCTCAGTCTATTTTTCTTACAGATTCCTTGATAACATTTAACCCCAGGAGCCAGCAGGAAACGTTATGCTGACTCCATCTTACTTTCTTGCCAAGAGTGAGAAAGGAAAAAAAATAGCCATGGTAGTCAAAATTTATCTACCTTCAGAGAACCTGAAAAGCCTCAAAGACTTAGATTATTTCAAAGATTAAGGGTTATCTGTTTGAAAACACTGATTTTATTATGCATTTGAGTTCACTAGTAAGAGCAAAACCATCTGAAGCGGAAAGAGGAAGGAGAGAAGAGTTATCGGGCATCATCCTGCTTTATTACAAGAAATGAGATCCACAGATTGAGTTATTTTATAGTATTCCCACTACTGCACTGGAAAGTACAACCAGATACAGATTTTTGAAGATATGTGAGAGATGGGCACTTGCACAGAACTTCATTTCTGTAGAAATTAATCCTCAGAATATTCTTGATCAACTATTACGTAGAAATAAAACACCCTTGAATAAAACAGTGGCACAGCTAGGTGCCTGCAGCTGCCAAGAGCTTCATCCCAGCAGATTGTCTGGGAGGAAAAGCTATGGCAACAGGCAGATTTCACCCCAAAATCCAAAAGCAGGGGAGAAACAAAGCATACCCCTTAGGGAAAGATATCATCTTTTGTGACAAAGTACAGACACCTACATTTAGAAATTGCACATGGACTCACTTGAATAAAGTCTGGCTACTCTCATTTTGCATACAAGAAAACAGCACAAGGCAAAACTCCTAAAAATAATCCCATGCTCAGCCCAGCCTAACCTCTGATTTATGTACAAATGATACAGGGCTCTGCCTTCCATGGTTTTAGTGCCTGCCACAGTATGAAAACCCCAGGCACGTGGCATGGTCATCTGCCTTGTGGCACACAGGACTTGTTTCTCTACAAACACATCTCGCTCTATTATGCATTTCTGCATTTGTGCTTAAAAAATGAGAAAGAAGGACACACTTTATGTTACTGAGTGACAACTCATTGGCTGTCCTATCTTGGTTACCCTGAGCACTCAGGGTGTAATGTGTAATCACAGCTACAGCTGAGAAGCAGGAAAAAAGGGTGGTGAAAAATCACCAAATGCATCAGGAATGAACAAGGAAGAACAATACTGGGGGGGGTTATAGCATGCATTTTTTATATGCTGTGAACAGAAGAGTTAGGAAGCTGGTATGGTCCACAGCTAGGTAAAAAGAAGAAAGTGCCAACTAATGTGGTTACCGTTGAAACACTGATATTTCCTCTTTGAAAATTGACCTAAAGAGTCTCCTAATTTGCTGTGTTTTTGTATTTATGCTGCCTAGAACCTGAGTTCTGGGAACGCAGGGCATTCACCCCTATTTTTTGTGCTTCACAGAAATTGCAGCATCAGGATACTAAAATAGCATCATTTGTCACTGAAACTGTAATCGAAAGTACACTATTATAAATGCCTAAACAGAAGCATTTATAGATTAGTGGAGCTTATCCTTAACTGAAGGTTAATATTATGCATATGAGAATATATACAAGAGAAAACTATAAAAAAGCCATTTAAAAGATATCATTCAATTTGTCATTTCAACCTCTCGTCTTCGTGATGCCCAGCAACTTTGTTTAATCTTCCAAACCACAGCTGCCACCAGGAGCAAAGACAGGAAGCAACTGTAAAGGAGAAAAGAAAATAAATATCTTATTGTCCTTGTTCATAACATAACAGCAGCTGAAAAACTCTAGCAAATCAAAAAACTAGACTAAAAGTTCATATAATACTTAGAGGTGCTTTGATGAAAGATAATACAGCAGTGCAAAATGTTTTGCACAGTTCAGTGCTCATGACACCTGGTAAGGAACGATGTACATCTATTTTCAGAGAAAACTGTTGTTCCAAAGTTACCTGTTTGACCTCCTTATATGACATCCACCAATTTTCACTAGGGAATCAGAACAGTAAGGCAGAAAGATTTAATCATATTGGAAAAGCCAGTATTTACTATCTTTGGCAATATTTAAAGTGAGAGGGTAACCCACAAAAGAAAAGCCTTGAAAGAGGCAGACAAAATTGATTTTTTTTTCATTTCAAAATTACAAAAATAAGATAAGTGTATAGTAGTTGGATTCTTTTTAACTGGCTGTTGCAGAAATATAGGCATTTCTTGATTTCCCCAAATCTATATTGCTTTTCTTAAATCTAAAGAGGAACAAAAGGATGAATAGGTTTATCAACTTCTAGGGAAAATGCAAAAAAGCAGATTTAACAAAAAGCAGTTATAATAATAATAATAAAAACCGACTTTATTGACAGTTATTATCTTATCAGACTAAATACTTAACAGGCAACTTCAAGGCACACAGGCTTTCTAAGATTAAAATTTATCCTTTTGTATAACTGTACCCCAGCAAAAGCCTCTCTTCTCAAGCACCGCACTGATGGGTAAGAGCAAAAGTCTCCAAAAGTCTCTTCCTAGTGCTCTTTAAATATACTCTAGAGTGTGCTTATAGGAAGGTTGACCAGAAAAGACAACTTATTTCCTCAAGTGTGCCATTTATGACAGCCACTGTGCTCTGCGTGCCCAAAGGGGGATTTCTGTTGACCAGGAACCTGTGTGCCTCTCGCGTGATTCAGTTCTCACCATTCTGGGGCTCCCAATGGAGACCCACAGCCACGCAGGAAGGACTGCTGCAGCAGAAAGACCACTCAGTGCTCCCTGCCTTCAACAACAAACATAGCTCTGCTCCCCAGCATCCATCCTTTCCACAGATCCCCAAGCCTCCTATTTCCAAACACCACTGCGGTTTCCACTGCGCTCTTCCATACTCATACAGACGTCTGCAACCCCAATGACTTTCTCTACTTGGACATGCAGCCACAGTTGTGCCACTGATTGAAAGACCACAACTGATGATGACTGATGGTATTGCATCCCACCATTTCCCCATTTTCACCCCTTCTTTTCATAAGTGTCGTGCTGTTTGCCTTAGACAAGCTACAAGGGACCGCACATCTTGTCCTTTAAGCAACCGGGATTCCTACTCTGTGATGGCCAATTCTTTAGCAGAGAGTAGTGCAAAGACTTGGAAATATTATTAATCATTAAAAAAGGACAGACAGCAGGAGCTGTTCCCTCAGATGAGAAAGGAGGGCCTGTTCCTGATTACATATCATTATCCATAGCCTATATATTATGAAAACTGCATGTGATCAGGCACCGAGCGCTCAAGGGGCAGCCAGCAGGCAATGTGATTATATTTTCCAGGCTTAGATATATACAGAAGTACGTCTTACTATCATATACTATAAGATATTAAAAAATTGGCACTTGCCTGACTTCAGCTTTAAAATGTCTGCACAGCTTTTAAAGACTCCTCGGTGCCAATTTCTTCATAAATTTAAGCAGGATCATGGAGAGATTTGTTTGGCCTTTTTCATTTCAAGATACATATTCCAAATCACTTTCCTCACGCTTTATCTAAATATTAAAATCTGACATTTGTTCACTGTAAAAGCATGGTCATTTTTCTGCAAATACAACCAGTTTAGACAAGCACTTTTAATGGTTATTTTATTTTCCCTTTTGAGAGGTACTGGATTACTGTTGAGCTTTGCAGTAAAAAACAATGTGCCATCCATTAACTAGTAAAGCATATACATTAAATCTTTAATTGCTATTTTGGTAAAGAAGCAAACATGCATTACTGATGACTGATGATGTCATACCTTCAGCTTTCCCTTTCTTTCCTGAAGCTCCCTACTGCTGTATTAAATGCGAGAGCAGACTATCTGTACCACCAGGAAATAGTATTTCTCTCTGGACAAGGTCACACACAGACTAGATGGATTTCCACTCATACCACACTTCAACAGGCAGAAGTGAATGATGGACTAACAAAATTTTTGAGTGCCCACATTTGTCTGGGGACTCCTGTTAGCTCCCCGCAGCAAGAATGCCACCGCGCTTACTCGATGGCTTTGGTAAGCTTTTCCCTTTTCATAAGCTCCCTTTTCCACAACTAAACAAACTCTTTCTAAGGAGAAACATTTGCTTTATCTCTGAGGCCCAAAAAGGACAGTGCTCCCTGAAGAACAAAAATCCAAAATGCATCCAAGCAAAACCAGCACAGCTAGGACCAGAAGCTGAATCTTTTGTCTTTTGTCTATTTTGTTTTCAGAAAAATTTTAGCATCAACGTACAAAGGAAGGGGGGAGATAAAACAAAATCTTCAAGGCAGCGGGGAAAACTGTCCTGGCTGCATGTTTAATTTTACCACAAAAGCAACAACATTCAAAACATCTGCAGGAGCCCTCTCGACAGGCTGCCAACCCGGCGCCGAAGGGCAATGCCTGCCAGGCAATCGCGTTCACATCGTGACTCGAGCAACAATTTCATCTCAGGATGAAACATTTTAGATGCAGCTTGCAGGCACCAGCTACTGCCATGGCTTATCCCACTCCACGTCCTCACTACCTCTTTATTTGAGGGAATGAGATGGAAGTCCAAAGGGCAGAGGGAAAGAGCCAGATGCTTTGTCAGTCCAGCAGCACTGTGCTATAAAGACCCATTTCAGACAGATTTACCTTCAGGAGGAGTTTCTCAGGAGGGTGAGCATACAAATAAACCTGGGCTGCTGTACGCCATGCACAGTCAGCGAAGTGAATGAGATCTCCACTTTTCTGTGGGTGGCTGTTATAAGATGTATGTGCTCCGTTCCCTTGCATGTATCAGACTAGGAACACACACACCAAACTGAAGATACACATCAAAGCCTACTGAACCCCTATGAGGACAGCTCTTCTTTAGGAGAAATGTGACCTCAGCGAGTTGTAAATACACATCTCTCTACATATTCATTTATTCCCTTGGAGAAAAAAGCCAGAGAGTGGAGAATTAAGAGGACTGTCTTTATCCTCCTATTAAATTCTCTTTTGGAAACGGGTATTTCACATGACTGTACAAGCCAGTCTTTCACTGGTTTGCCACCTGTCTCACTTCTGGCACCATAGCCAAGACTTTCTGAGGAAAGCACAGAGAGGAATTAACAATTAAAGACCAATAAATACTCCTTCTAAAACGCTCACCACAGTACCCTGTATTTCAGAGGAACAGCACCATGCATCTTTGTACTGTCACAAGGAGGCAGCAAACACCCACAAAAGCTATAAAGCCATTACAGAAATATATTCCCCCCCTTGCACTACCTCCCCTTGGCAGCACTCGGGGAGGAATAAACCGCAGCGCCTGCTTGCTGCACTGCACTACATCATCTGCTGGAAGAACCCCAGGGGTAGAGTCAAGTCAAGATCTATCTGCTGGCTTTACTCAGCCTAAACCATCCTGAAATAAGTTAAAAAGATCTCTCTTCTTGTCAGTAGCTTTAAACCAGCTTTTTTCCATACCTTCTTTCTGAAAGCAACTGTGTAAATATGGAAGGAGTGGACAGAAACAGCTGGGTGGAAGGAGTGCTGCACTGGAAAATGATTTGGAGTGGAAGCCTACGGTTGGCAGTCCTAGTCAAACGTTGTGCTCTGCCCTGCTTTCTCTTGAACAGCCTCAACACTCTCTCTGCCAGCTATGAATTTAGATCCATTTCAAAATGGCTTTAAAAATAAACCTTTGCTGCAGGACTTGCTTTACCTTCTCCTTCTGTTTCTTTCTTCTCCAAAAATAACTGCCTACCAAGTGCTTCCTTCATCCCTGAAATTCACTGTTCATTCAAGTCTTCTCCCAACATCTCCTCTCATCTCAAACAATGCTTTTGTATCATTTCTCCTCATCTGTCTCTCTGAAAAAAAAGTAAAGGGGACAGAAACGTTCTTGGGCTCACAACATCCCAATGCAGACTGTATGCATCCCTGCAAATGTCAGGTAACAGGCAAAGCAGCACATTCAGCAACCTAAAAAGACAACACCAGAAAACTCCAATGTGAAACCAGACTGTAAGGAAAAAGAGCCATCTAGAGACATCTAAGACCCTTGGAGATTTTTTTTCATCTCAGGGAAATTTGAACACAACTCCTCATATGGGTTGGGTTCAGCCAAATGCAGCTTTCATTGGCCTACAGAGTTAGAAATGTCCGTTATGCAGCATAAACATTGCAATCTAGGGAGAAGTTACATTAGCATTTTATGAAGAATTTTCAATTTGATAAATAGCTTATTAAGTAATTCTTAATTATTTATTAAAGTAAAATAAATGAGCAATGGTTATAAGTAATCTCCCCAGTTGGCCTCAACAAATGCACTAATCGTTTGCTGGTAAGCCTCCAGCACTCTTTATTCCACAGGTTATTTTCACCCTGATACAAAAATGTGAACTTAAACACCCTGTCTGGTTTTATACCGTACTCTTAAGCTCCCTTCCTTAGCAGAAAGGATATTCTCTCCACTCCAGGTACCCGTAAAACTCTACAAACAAGTGCACTTGTATTTTCAAATGGCTGGAAAACTTCATCAGCACTATGATATGATGCATTCTCATGAAGAGAGAAGAAAATCCATCTGGCATATTAGGGCCCAATTATTAAACTCTCCTACAATGTTTATCAACATCAGAGTTGCTAGTAAAAATGGCAGTTTTAAATGCCAAAATATACAGCAGCTTGAATACTAATATGCCTTAACGTATATAGGTCGTTTAATAATTTCAGAAAGCACTGTAATGATTACTAGAAACACATCCCAAATTATTTTGATGAATTGGAAGCTATTTAAGTGCTATCCAAAAGAAACTTTTAATGTGCTGAAGAGTTGTAAGACACATTTTCAACTACTCAATGCATTAAACCTCAGAATAATTGGAACAAACACAAAATGCTGGAGGAATTGCCCATATAATGATGTTAGGCAAAACCAGCCTGGCTGAACGCCTCTTATTACTGCATCCACAGGGTTTGCACTGATGGCCCCTGCCAAACAGCTATCTGCAGCCAACAGCAAACCAACAGACCTGATCTACAGATTAACAGCCTTATCTTTCTGCTGAACACAGCACCAAGGTTTAACAAGCCACAACCCACCTTATTTGCAGCAGGTGATATTTTTTCTTTCATGTCTTTATTTTTTTTTTAAATCTACTTATTCAGTAGCACAACCAATCTGACATCCTGTAAAACCATGGCAGCTTCCACTATCATGGGATCAGTTTAACTAGAGTTTTGAGGTCCTTTTGGAAAGTATTAATATATTTGTCTGTTTTTTTTTTTTGTTGAGCTTTTTAGGGTTCAGATTTGCAAGCCCTTCTATGCTATCGCAAAGGGCATACCCTTAATTAAAAGGAAAAAGTCATCATGCAAATGTAAAATCTGGAGTTTCAAGCAAACACACCAAAAATCACAGGGGACGGGATGAAACTGGAGTGGAAAATGACGTTTTCTTGACTCTAGTTTTGAAGGTTTTTCCCTCCCACTATTTTCAGGCATGTCCGAGCAGGCTGTAGCTGTAAGTGGGACCAGCGACCATCTGTAGTCTCTGGACTGACCTGGTCATCGTCTCTGCTCACCTCATGGGCAACAGCCAAATGAATGACTGTCAGTGGAGTGTTGAGAGCGATGTGGCTCACCCTGAAGCGGACACCAACGTCTGGTAACAGAACTGTTCTTGGGTGCCCATCACCCGCATTGACTAGAGTAAGAGCTTGGACACAACACACACACAAACCTAAATTAAGTTCTAAAACTATAAACTAAATCCATTGCATCAACAGGTTTAAAACCTAGACTGCTTATATCACACCCCAAATCACTACGTCACCACGCGAGACTGTAGAGGCCAAAAGCATAAATAGGCACAGATACTGATGGGACTAATTAACGGAGGATGGCCCCTCTGCTCTGATCTAGGTGTGACCATTGTGGAGAACTAACTGAAGAGGGATGAGAAGAACAGGGAAAGAAGGATGTTATGAACAGAAAAATTTTCATTTTCCTCATCTTGTTAGAAATAATTTTCAGATATTCCCAAGCTCTTCCTTTTCTTTGGGGGGGGAAGTAATTCAGACTGTATTTTAGGCTCTTACTTAGTAATACCCTTTCTGCTGCAAAAAGAAACTAATAAACAAAAAGAGTAAATAAAATATCTGCAGTATGACTCCAGGTTTGAAGTATTGCAACAGGCCACTCCCACTTATTAAAAACACTGGGCAAACGTTCACAGCTGGAAAAATGATATACAGCACCTTAACCAACCTGCGTGACTGTCATATGGAAACAAACACTGTTCCCTCTGAGGAACAAGTCCAATTATTTACACCAAAGTAAAATTACACAATTTGATATTTAGACCTCAGTACGGGCCATAAATATTCGCGTCATGCTGTGACACCGTGAAAACACAAAACTTGCAACTTCTTTTTTCCATTTGTGAAACAGACCCCTACCTCTATCAATCACTGTAGGACCACAAAGGGACTGGAGGGAGGCAGCACTGAGCACCCCAAGGAGGGCGATTCAAGCACAGATATGAAAGAACAGATAGAGCAGCCGAGAAATGGGGTGAACTGTGCACATGAGGACACAGAGCAGAAATGCAATAGAAAACATGAGAGATCTATCGTAAATCAATGCAACAAATCTCAGTGTGAGATCTTATGGAAGGGGAAGGTGATTACATTTCACAAAACCACAGAGAAAATCAATTACACCCTCTCGTGCTCTCACGACCAAAAATATCGGATGTATGTGGCCAGCTGATCTGTCCAACATCACTTATGTCCCAAGCCGAGGACAACGTGTGCTGGCTGTCAGGTCCTTGCTGTCTCTCCTGGCTTCTTTCTTGGAGACAGCAAGCATGGTTTGTAGATCTTTTATACCACATAGGGCTCAACTGCTTCTCTGGCAGGTCCCTTTGGCCTTACAGTTTTGCTTACTTCACTCTTCTGACCTTTTAGGCAAGTTGGTGAATGTCTCTGTCTCCTTGCTTTGATTTTCTTAGGGCTGCTACACTAACAAGAAAAGGAAAAGGAATAGCAGCAGTGACGTGCCGCAACCTTGCTGCCACCCTCTCCTGGCTTTGGAGCACAGGGTCTCCTCCTGACAAGTTGTCCATGACACATGGGGGTTACACACATGATCCTCAACTGCTTTACAGTCAACTGCATCACCAGTTAAAATAGAAGCCATGCTTTCTGCTCCTGTTCTGCTGTTTCTTCTGGTGTTTACACATGCTTCTCCATCCTGATTTCATTCAAACCAATCTTAAATATTTATCTTATAAATCTCTACTGAACTGGCCAACAAAGCAGAGAAGCACAGATGAAATTCAGATACACTTTTTTTAAAACAAGAAAACAGAAAGGAAGAAAAAGGATCACTGGTCAGCAATATGAGTTTAGAAGGCCACTGATATTTTCACATCTTTTGTACACAAAAGTCCACCGGTGAAAAATATGTATTATAGATAGGTGTGATGGCATACGGGGATTTTTGGAAGTTAAATACGAACAAAAACATTTACTAGAGACTGTCAAAATAGCTCAAACTTTCTGCCAAAATAAAGCAGCAAGACTTTTATATTAAAGAGCTGTATTATGGACAACAGAGAGAAGGAAACAGAAAACACACAGTTTGCTTGCAATTCATTTAGATTTACAAAAGGTCAGCAATGGTTAGCATATCATTTCTCCAATTATAATGCAATATTAATGACTCTGCAACTTCACTGTTCTATCCAACTTCTACCTATTGACATTTTCTTTGCTTAAAATAAGAAGTTAATGTGTTGCAAAATAAAATAATGGCAATATTCAGCTATAGAATTTTGTGGTGAACACTGACTCCAGAAGGAGCCCCAAGAGTCTCATAGCACCTCTAAATGTGATGCACATCC
Organism: Anseranas semipalmata; assembly: GCA_013399115.1. Taxonomy (NCBI): domain Eukaryota; kingdom Metazoa; phylum Chordata; class Aves; order Anseriformes; family Anseranatidae; genus Anseranas; species Anseranas semipalmata. Next base: position 715,439 of record VXAA01005846.1, on the reverse strand, counting down.
CCCTCTGACCCACAGCAGCCCGGCTCTTAAAGTAAACGGAAATCAAAGCCAGCAGCCACATTTCGTCCTGCTCCACACTGACTGATGCCGTTTAAAAGCATTGCCAGGTTCCTGGCTTCTCTGTAACTTTGTGTGCTGCACAGAGAGCCAGGGTTCTGCAAGAGCCTGTGATACTCCAAAAATTAAGCAGCACTGGAGATATGCAATGTAGCTTGTACTCCAGTGTCCACAGGAAGGATTTACTTGACCTAAATATCACAAATGTCAGCAAAGAAACTGAGAATGTAAAACTCCCATTTCCCTGTATGGTTCCCCATGCACCTCAAGGTACAGCTGTTTCTTCTGGTAGCATGGCAGAAGACCATGTTTAGGATGGGGCTACAACAAAGCATCTAGGGTGGCTTCTATAAGATGGAAGATGTACCACATCATCACCAGCACAGGAAAATTTATATAAATGTTACTCACAGAATGGCAAAATGAAGCAAGACTCTTAAACATGATAACAAAGTCATTCTAAACATTCATTTTCCAGAACAAGGTCTGATTTTGCGTCCATTGCAACCAGAGAAGCGGTATGTATCCCAGTTTTCATGTTAGAGGTGACCTGTATCTCAAAGGTGGTTTTACCAATGGTCTTTAGGCTTTGCAAAAAGTATTTTCATTGCCTCTACTCAGTGTGCAAATTTTCAGCCACCTCTGTCTCATTAACATCACAGGGGGCTATCAGATATTACTTATTTATACTTTAACTTGGATTCAACTGTGATTACAAAATGTACTGTAGAGCATTAAACATACAAAAGTTTCAATCATTTCCCCTACAAACAGCAGAGATGAATCATGCTGTTCTAATACGCTGGTTATTCAGCAAGTTATAGTGAATGTAAAATAAAATATTGGGAGAGGAACTTAGCAACAGTTACAGTTGAAGAATCAAAGACTTTATAATGTATTATAAATGTGGGGTTGGAAATACCAGTAAACTGTCTTCTCCCTAACACATGGGGTTCTTACTCCTCTGGCATGTTAAGACGTTAGTTAAGTAACATTGCAACATCACTTCTCAAGGGGATCCAAGTGATAGCAGCAAAGGAGGGAAGGAAAATCACTGCTGACTATCTAGAGTTTACCTAACTTCTGTATTTTCAACTGCATGTGCTCACTGAGATATCTAATAAGTGTACCTTCTACTTCAAACTGTGTTTCTCTTCCAATAATAGAATTGCAGGAATTACTCATATTGAAGAGCTTCAAACGCTCATAAGCAGGTGGACCTGGGTCTATAGGAACTAATGGCTAGTTTGTAAAGTATGGATCAATCATGTGCCATTGAAAAGGAACTGAACAACCAGCTACTTCCCTAGTAGTTCTCCTTGTAAGTAATTACCCTGCCACAAAGATTTTTAGGAAAGACTTTGACTGCAATGGATTCAACAGGACATACCCTTACATCTGATCCAGGAGTAAACATTTATTGCATACCAATGCAAGCAAGGTGTTTACCTGGGATTGTATTAAAGCACACTCCACACTGTAAACACTACATACTAAAAAAAATTGATATAAACTATTTGTCTGAAGGACCCATCTGGAGCTCCTTACTTTAATTAAATTTAGCATGGAATCTAAAGCAAGATATTATTCACATTGCTCACTTTAAAATGGGCATAATATTGCCTAGTTTAAAACAGTTTGTAAGATCTAGACTAAATAGACGTGTATATCCCTCCTGTGGGAGTCCAACTTATTGATCAATTATTGCTTTATATTTGTGGAGCAATTATTGCTTTATATTTCTGGAGTATTAACAGTTCCTAAAATAGAGACTAACACATCAGATTATGAAACCTTAAAGAGATGGCTTGCTGTGCTTCAGGGGACATTTAACCTCTTTGTTAGGGATATACTGTTTTAGAGGATGGAAGAGGAAACAAGTACTGTTGGTTTCACTCCTACAGAATCATCATTTACTTCACACTGAGAAATGAACTTTACCAAGCAGTTCATGAGTGACAGAAGGGTATTTGGCTTCAACTGTGTTAAAATGTATGCCTGTATTTAACTATACATATTCTCAGAGTTCAGTTTGAAATCAAAAGGTGCTACCTATAGAGTTTGAAATTAGCCCATGTCTAACTCTTTAGAAAATCACTTCTTTAATTTATAACTTGTGTCTGATGATGTGTGAATATCTGCAATTTCTCTAAGTCATTTTGTATTTGCACGATGTAGGGACTCAAAAGGCGTCTTCTACATCATTTTGAAAATAACTTCTGCACTTCAGAAAGCCTCCCACCTTCCTCTAACCTCCCTTTCTTTGCAAGCACACGACAAGATGCATCTGTAAAGACGGGCAGACAATTTTCTGAACATAATTCCTAACTAAATGCTTTAAACATAGTAGGATTTTCCATTTTCTAGGCTGTCATGTAAGCAGGATGTTTAATTAAAAAAGAGCAACAAAAAACAAACACTATACTGAAAAACAAAAACCAAAGATCTTTCCTAAAGAAGAAACATTTAGCTGTCTTAAACGAAAGTACCTGAAAAATGTCACAAAGAACTGTACCAGGTCCATAAAGTTGCTGTGTTGTGAGAATGCAATCTGCAAAAGAAAAGCAAATGCTTTCTATTACTTACTGAAAAGTAAACTTATATCTAACATGCATTGTTGCCGGGATCAAAAAAGTTACAGTGAAATATGTCTTTACTTAAGTTAATTAACATTTTTGAACATTGTTTTGAAAAAGCACTGAAATATTCTGAGGGAAAAGAAAGCAAATTACTATTTCACATGATTTTAAATCATATATNAACATCTCTCTCTCCCAGCAATGTTCAAGGAATAGTCTTCGGTGCATGCTAACCACCTTGGAGAAAACATTAGCCCAAAAAATTAGAACACGGGAGTTTTAAAGAGCTAAAGTAGAGCATTTGTAAATATTGTATACACAGCAATCCAAAGCACAACATCATAAAGTTCAAAATGCATGCCCCTATACAAACAATATTCCTACATCAAAATCTCCTTGAATAAATAACTTACACCAAGAGCGGCAAAAAGGCATGAAATACAGAAGATAATAGATACTGTAAAAACAGCTATGGCATTCATCTTAACTCACTTCCCTGCAATCCACTCAAACTGCAAAGAAAAGTGAAAAACAACTGAGTATTTTGGACAAAAAACAGAGGGAAGAAGCGAACAGGAAATTGGGAGGTGGTTAGAGGCAAAAGGAAAGATTAGGGAGCCTGGTTAAAAATAACAAAGCAGAGGGGAGGCAAGCCAACAGAAAGGCAACTTCTGCAATATTAGGAATCAGAACTTCTTTCCAGGTACCTCCTATTTCCTCTGACTATCAATCTCAGCACCACAACAGGAAATTAACTCTTTCATGAAGTATCTGAATTTATTTCAAAACTAAACTGAAATCTGCATTTCAGTTACAAAAGCTTTTTGTGGATATTAAATTCACTTAAGGCATCTTTTTTTTTCCTTCCTTAATAAACTGCATGATATGGTATTATTAGCATAAATCTCTCCTCCCAGCAATAGTCACCTTCCAAAAATCATGAATATATGCAAAATGAGTTATTGCTTGGATTTCTGTTGCTCAAGAACACCTTCTACTATCATATTTGCTTCAAATACTCATTGTGTCTTGGTATAGAAGCTGACCAAAATAATTTCTCATAAATATATTGAAATGCTCTTAAGCTGAAAGCTCCTTTGCAGTGCATAACTTCTGTTCTGCTGGAAAGCTAACTTAAAACCTGCAGACCAGATGCTTGTGATCTCAATACTACTGCCTACAAAAGACAAGAAAACACAGTTTCTTGCTGATTTTTTTTTTCTTATAAAGTGCTTCCCAATATCTTTCCAATTAGAAAAAGAGAGTGAGCATGATTTCACTCTATTTTAAAGCTGCGTATGGTAACTGAGGTGGTTTTATGTTTGCATAACTATTCTGGCATTTCTTTAAGGTGAAGAGATTTCTTACTAAAATACCACATCCCCAAATACAAACATGTAATATTTCCAGCATATAGAAACAGGGGCTGAGAATAACTATGATGTTGACAGACAGGCAAAGATGCATTTCCAAAGAAAGATCACTATGTATCAACAGCTTATATTTAAACAGCCTGTCTAAGAAATAGAAACTTAAAAGTACAAAGGAATCATTAATGAGGATGCTTTCTGACAATGACCATTAGGACCAGTTTCTGCAAAGGAAACCAAAGCTTGCTCCAATGACAATGTGAAGAAGAAACAAGTACATGCTAATTTTAAAACAGGACAGAGTCTACAAGAAGACTAAAAAGCTTAAATTCAACCTACATTATGCTGCTTAATGAGGTTGGGAACTCATCTCTACACTGTTACCAGAAAAGGGTTCCTCATTTTGATAATGTAAGTGTAGGAAGCAAACAGAGAAGGAAAACCTGGATTTGTTTCACGCAAAAGCATTGTAAATGCTTTATCCATGGTGTTTCTTCTGCCTACCTGTTGGAGCTCTTCTTTTGCAAAGACCATCTGAGGATCTGTATACCACACACAGATTTAAAGAATGCCGAGGTTGGTTTCTGTAATTTACTTCTCACAAGCTGAAAACACTTTATGCCATTAAACCTGACCAATCTGTGTCACAGGCAATTTAGTATCATAATTGTTAATGGTTTGCTTACTTAAAGCTTAATTTCCCCTAATATAATCTGTTCCTAGGACTTAATTAATTCAGTTACATAGAAAGTTTGGTTAGAAATAGTTATTATAAGTAAACTGTTCATTCTGAATATAGGGAAAATATGGCACAAATTTCTTAGCAGTATGGATTTTTAATTAAGTTTAGATGACAGTAGAAGATTCATTTATCCATTTTCAAAAACTAATTTTGTACCAAAGGAATAAGCAGTGTAATGGCAGGAACACTGCATCTCACACAGGTTTGGAGAGCCTCCTCCAGGCACAGAGCAGAACTTCAGCTCTGCTACGAAGCCAGGATTGCCACTTCCATAACAGACGTGTCCTTCAAAGACCCTTCTTAGAAATAATACACTATCCTTAAATAGTAAAGATCAAATTAGTCTAGAAAAATCATCGCGTTAAGAATATTATAAAGCTTATATTTATCTCATCTGAAAAAGCATACCAGCCTATCATGATTTTTCTAATGCCGCATCATCATCTGCATTATCAATGTGCCTACCTTCCACACGAATACAAACAGCTAGCTCTGTGGACTGACAAAGGTGCAAATGAAGAGCTTTACTTTCTTTATCCTTTGATTAACATAGAATATGAAGCCAAGAAGGAATTTTGTCTATTTCTACTACACAACATCATCTAAAAAGTGCAAGAGTTTGGAAATCAGCACACGCCCATTTCAAAGGAGTTACAGCAAAGTACGTGGCCAGAACACATTTTGTGTAAAGGAAAAGCAATCTGAACCCAACTGGCATTTCAGTAACAGCTGGTATCTCATACTTCTGGAGTGAAGCTACAGCCTGTGACTGATACAAAGTCTGACAAACAAATTGGGATGATTGCATACCAGGAATTGGTTTGCATTAGTAACACAGTTAGTGCTCCCAGAGAAAAGAAACTTCAGAAAAACTTCAAGAGAATACTTTTTGGGGAAAAAAAGGGGGGTGGAGGGGAGGGGATGTGAGGGGTCCAGCTGACTCTTAATCTACTTCTTATTTTGAAAGAAGTTCACCTTAAGCCTCCAAGTGCAACCATATCTAACGCTATTTAAGCCTCCACTCTTTGATTTACAAGTGCTTTGAATTAGTGAAAAAGTACTTGGATTTCATATATCCCTAAGAAAAAATATTACCAAACTAACGAGAAACTGTAAATTTTTGTTGTTGTTGTTAAATATAGCAAGAAATACATTTGAGTACTCCTCTCACTTACCTGTAGTGAAAAGAGTCATCACAAAATAACTCCTACTTGTGCTGGAAATCATTGTTTATTTTAAACAAATAAAAGCAGAACTATCAGTCATAATGGGGATGGGACAAATCTCCCCCCAGACGCAAATAATTTCTTACATTATACATAACTGCTAGTGTACTGAAAAACATTTCCAGTATTGCGTTCTCATTACGTAATTTGGAGCATTTTTGGTATCTAAATGCTTGAGAAAACATGAATGAACACAGAAAACATTGTTTCTGCAACTCTTCTTCCCCCTGCTAACTCAGGATTATTTACATGCCATATGTTTGCCTTTTTCCACTTTTGCATAAAGTGAGTAGACTTGCATCAGTGCTGCCTTTCTTTTCAACCCTATTTCATATTGGGGATGAGAAAAAGTGGAACTGGAAATAATGTTTTGAACATGACACCCTCCTAGGAAACTATTTGTAAAGGAAGGAAAAAATAAAGCCTAATTAACTTATGAAACAGCAGAGAGTACAGCAGAGAAGGTGCAATGTGAAGCCAACTACCAGAGTTTGGTGCTTGCTGTGAATTCAAAAGATTTTTAAAAGGGTCCCTACTGCTAGATCCATTAACCTAACCTAGTAGGTGGGAGAGCGCTATAGCACTTGTGTTGTCAAAGTTTATAGGATCACACAGCACTGAAAACCATGGAAATCCAGAGATTTCAGGATGCTTTGCTTTCTACTTAAACATAGCCCCAGCGCCAAAGTTAACAAACAAAAAAGCTGCACAGAAGGCTGAAAGGCTGGGAGCTCCAAGGGCTTCCAAAGAGATAAAACCAACAGCCAAACAAGCTGCATATGACATTTATGTACAGCTTCCCCTATTTCTTCCTCAGCACCTCCACATATTTATTTATTTTTATGGTTAGAGGCAAGGATTCAATCTGACCTTGGAGAATACAGACAACAGTAAGAAGAAGCCATGGCCTGAATGCTGAGTGCCTGCACTACTGTCAGTAGTGTACCAGCTGAAAAACAATTTTTTTTTTTT
>VXAA01005846.1:694712-708484 GCA_013399115.1 Anseranas semipalmata | reverse complement strand
GGGGGGGGGGGAAGGGGTGTAAGAGTGCTCTTTTCCTCAAGAGGAACATCGCTACGCGTTGCAATTCTCCTTTAAATACAAATGAAATGTGCTCCAGGGAAATACATGGCAGAAAACCCTTATTGTTCTTGGTACTGTCCACTGGACAAGAGCAGCAAGCCAACTCCAACAGACTCAGTGGTGAGGTTTCGAGAAAAACCAAGCCAATCTAACAACCAAGCTCCACCACCTAAACGGTGGTCCCGACTCTGCCATATGCTGCTGCTGTTTCACATGCTCTGTCAACACCTTTAATAAGGCAGAAGACAGCTCAGAGCTAACGTTAGGAATGGGGGGGGGCTTTCTGCTGGGATTTGTGAGCTGACCCAGCTTGCTGAGGGAGGAACAGGGCACAGTGACGGCTTGCAGGCAGGTGGCTCTCAAATTGTCTCAGCTACGTAAGCCCCCAAACACAACAGTTCAGAGGGAAGCTTCTGCTCGCTTCTGTGGATGAGATTTATGGGATTCAGCCACAGATTATGACACCTAAGTAGGCGTACACTGAGGTATGTGCCTATTGTCCCTTTATAGTCAACAGAAACTTCACATGCACAGTCACTTCAATCTAAAGAATGCTTCAGCAGGCCAGTGGAGGTATCTACTACAGGATCCCCTGAACAGTTCCAGAACTTCAGACTGTGACTCCATCTACAATGGGACCTTAAGCACCTAATGCACATGAATTGCTCCATTCATTGCCTATGCAGGGGTGACCCATTGCCATTCAACTGGCCCTAGGACATCTCACCTGGCCTCCAGCTGCTGCTCCAGAAGGATATGGGCCTCTTACAGGTCCTATCTGCCATCCTCTTGGTACTACCTGCCCACATTTAGGCACTGAATATCACAACACACTGCTGGACTGAATGCAGCTGCTTCTGCGGTAAGATACACAGAAATTGGATCAAATGTAGAGCAACAAAAAGAAAGTGGCTACTGATTAATTAAATCTTCTGCTTTCGGTGTCAAGAAGTACAGAGATACTGGAAGAAACCAGGTCAGCATGTCCCAGTATTAAAAGCTTAGATAATTCAATGAAAATGATGGAAGAAGAACTTTACTGAATGGAAGAACTCTAATCTGGGATTCAGGCTTACACGAACCACTTGGCCTCTCTCTGGCAAAACTCTTTCCCAGGGAAAGATTCCCCACAATGGAATCACACTGAAGCACAAGAAAAGTTGCACCACAAGCTTGAGAGAATCATAGAATATCCTGAGTTGAAAGGGACCACAAGGATCATCGAGTCCAGCTCCTGGCTCCACACAGGACCACCCAAAAATCTGACCAAATGACTTGAGAGCGTTGTCCAAATGCTTCTTGAACTCCAGCAGGCTCGGTGCCATGACCACTTCCCTGGGGAGCCTGTTCCAGTGCCCGACCACCCTCTCGGTGAAGAACCTTTTCCTAACACCCAGCCTGACCCTCCCCTGTCACAGCGCCATGCCGTTCCGTCGGGTCCTGTCGCTGTCACCAGAGAGCAGAGATCAGCGCCTGCCCCTCCGCTCCCCTCGTGAGGAAGCTGCAGGCCGCCATGAGGCCTCCCCTCAGTCTCCTCTTCTCCGGGCTGAACAAACCAAGTCACCTCAGCCGCTCCTCATACATCTTGCCCTCTAGACCCTTCACCATCTTCGTAGCCCTCCTTTGGACACTCCCTAATAGTTTTATGTCCTAAGCCTTGCAGTGGTTAGTTGTACCTTGAAAACCTCTCTGACAAGCAGCAAGTTAAAGTGAAGCATTACTCAGGCATGGGGAACCCCAGAAAGTTTGTAATAGACGAACTCTGGCAGTGTTGGGTGTGCATAATGGGGAGTAGTGATGCTCAACTGAAAGCTGACAAATTTGAGCAAAGGCTAACCATCCACAGCTGCAACACCAGCTGATCCGATCGCTAAAAATCCAGGAGAGGTGGCTCACAGAAAGCAGAGAGGTCCCAGACTTAAGTTCAGATTGATCTGCTCCTGCTTGCATTAAAAGCATTACCCGTTGCTCATCAGAAGCTCAAAAAACAATTTGCAACCACGCACACGCAGACCGCTGCTTTGATATCTTGTAAAAGAAAAACTTCTGGCAAATGTGGTACAGCTGAAGAGGTTCATATGCTCAGATTTATATTCTACAACAAATAAAAATAAAATTTCCACTAAAATTTCATTTTCACACCTTCTACTGTGAACCACGTTGCTCCTGTGTGGAAAGCCAATGAAAGAGATAAATGACTTATTCTTCACATGCTGCAATACTAACTAAGCCATTGAGCTTTATGGCACAAACATTTGATATTGTGCAAATATAAAAACTAGTTCACTTCTGAACTTATACCAAGATGAAAATCGATTTATATTCCAATACTGTGCCGCCTTACTGCAGTAGTCACAAATTGTCACTTTTCAGCTAATTGGCTGCAGTCAGCAGTTGGCTCAGAAATGCCAATTATATACGCTTTGTCTCCCCATGTGAGCTCTCAGATTGCTGTGCAGAGCAAACACGGGCATAGCTGCCTCTAAATTAAAAATAGTGCTTAAGATTTAGTCCCCCATTTCTCTGCATCAGAAAAATTACCACACAAATCTGACAAATGGGAAGTATTTGTTCAATAAACAGCCAGGTGTCGAATAGTGATGCACATCTAAATTTAAAGTGCACTAGCAAACAATGTTCTGGGAAGTCCCATAATTGGAACAGCAATCTCAGTTCGGGCCCTGCGCACACACTCATTACAGTAACACACTACCAAATGACACAAGAAACCTGAGGCTGGGCCAGAAAAAAACTTAGCTCTTCTGAGTGCTGTGTAAATACCTTAAGACTAGAGATCATCTGTTCCCATAGCCCTCTGCCACATCCACTCTGCATCCTGTCTGCACACTGAAGGCAGCAATGGTCATGGAAGAGAAGAGCGACACCATAACTCAAGGCTATTGTAGCAATTGGCAGGAGAGAAAAAAATAAAATGAAATAAAAGGGTCCCAGCTCTTAGTTCCAGAGCTAAGGCAATAAGAGGGAGTACCTGAAGTAATAGTAAACGTAAGGCTGTGGTGGTGGTGAACCTCACAGGTTGTGAAGGCACCAGCGGTGGTGTCAGGCCAGAGGAAAACAGAGGCAAGAACTTGCAGCCTTGTAACCTCTCTCTGGTCACCAGATTTTGAGGTTGGCTGCTGGACGCTCCTTCCTGTGAGTTCTTGCTCTGTGCCTGCTCTGAAAGGAGCGTGAACAACAGCAGCACACTTGTAGTTGGCATCAATGGACTGAGAGCTGATTGTGAAAGATAGTGATAAATCTTGACGCTCTGGGTTAAGAGGTACTGTTGCAGCTCTCCTCTCAAGCAGGAGTTGAAGTAGCCTCTGAGGAGGAGAAGAGAAGGAATTCACACCTATAATTCTGCCCCAGAACTGCAAAGTGCAACTTTGCTGGTCTACTACAGACAGTGGGTTTTCACCAAAATCCTGCATTTTGCATTGCAGCAATGAGGCCGTGCTCACAGCTGACTCTGTAGGTGTGGCAGCCTAGAACAAAGTGAAACTGAAAACTCAGGTAGCAACTGCTGAAATAGCTTTAGCAAAATTCCCCACTGGCTTTGTCAAGTTTAAGAGAACATTCAGTGACAGGGCAGCATTCAGGACGAGGAGTAGAAGCTCAGATGGTAAAGCTGTAAGTCAAAACTCAATAAGGTGAATTTCCATGGCAAGAACACCTCTAAGGTGCATTGCAATTCCCCCAAGCTTCAGGTATGATCCCTCCCCAAAGCAGAGAACACAACACACTAATAATTCTGCCTTACTTGGGTTCTTGCAAACAACTGAACTGAAGCTGGTGATTTTTCACATAACAACTCACTCTGAAGACAACAGTTAAAAATAGGAGATTTTGTGGTAACAACAATTAAGTTCAGGCGAATTATTAGCATTACCTGAAGACAAAGACTAATAACATCAAACGCTTCTAGCAGTAAACACCACCACAGACTTCAGTTGTAAAGAAAGAAACAAACTCCTTGAAGCTATTTTAAAGGCTTAGAAACAGAATCAAACAGTCACAAATCTCCCAGCCTTGCATATTGCCCGCAGACAAAATCTTTACTTACCGGTGGCCTCTCAAAATCTATGTATTGTTAAGGTGTTCAGCTGAATACTTTTGAAAGCAAATTCTCTGCTTGGAATTCAAAAGGCAGAGAGCAGAAATCAAAAAAGTATAGAAAAGTGATGTTGTCACATTGCTTCTGCTCCCAGACAGCTCACTTCCAAAGTGCTTCTTTTTGTCCAAGAAAGGATTTACGGTTGCTTACGAACTCTTGTCCAGCCACACCTAACCTTGAAGACTGACCTACAGGTTTGGCAAAAGCCACCTGAAAAGGGATTTCTATTCTTGAAGCAAACCTGTACGTTGCTAGTTTTAATTCTGCAACCTCCACACAGCAGTAACTTCTCAACCACAGCATAAAAACTATGCTTCATGCCTTTTCTACTTGAAAAGTTTAGCAAGAGGAGAAAAAAACACCCTTTGCTAAAAGGTCTTGCTTATTAAATGAAATGCAGGTCAGGAATTCACTCCTTTAAGAGGAATTCAGCCGAGAAAAACAATGCAATAAAATCCCTCATTTAAGAAAAAAAAATGCACATTCTCCACTGCTTGGTTTAAAAGAAACAAATTCAGAAGTATAGGAGAGTTCTTGAAAACCTATATAAAATATCAAGCCTTGTGCTGGACCTCAGATGTGTTTATGCTGCAAAGCTGTTTCGAGTTATTTTGAACTTGGCAGTGGGGATAGTGCACTAAAGCGTTAGCCGGAGCGTCTGACAGCTGGAACGGGTACCGCTAGCGCAGCCGCACGCCCCGAGACCAGTCCCAGGAGCAAGGCTCAGCTCGCTCACAAAGTGCCAGGCAGTTTGCTCAGGCCACAGCAAGAAGAAAAGAGGTTATAATCTGGAGTAACGTTTTGGTTACAGAGTGAGTGCTCTCGCCACTACAGGAGTCTTTTAAGAGAAAAATGCTGATGTGCTCCCTGTTTTAAATGGACTTGGATTTATACACTATTGAAACGATTATTCTGGAGACCAGACAGCTTTGAGTTACTCTGAAAAAAATTCTTAAAAATAAAAATGCTGAAGCCAGACACAGAAAGTGAGCCACCAGCTTTAAAATGCTCCACCCTTCCCAGTTGCAAGTCCTCAAGTTCCTCCCTCCAGTACCAAACGCTGCTGTTTGGATGCATTTGTGAAGGATCCTGTTGGCTGGCTTTGTGCCGAGTAGAGCTCTGACACCATCTGCGTGCAGGATAAGTTACACTCGTGAACATACCAACTATTTATGGAGAGTTTCAACATGGGAAAAATTAAAACTTTAGCACACAACAGCTCAAAACACTCTCCTAGACCCTGAAAGTCCAGAAAAAAAGATGAGCTTTACAATATACAACCACCTGAGTGCCAAAAACTTAAATGGAATAAAAGTTGTTTTCCTAAAGAGCTTGCAATGTAGGTAGGCAAGCAGGAATCAAGAATAAAGAGAAGAATAAAGCAGCTAAATACACATTGGAACTTTTTTTTTTTTTTTTTTTTTAAGGCTGCAAAACAGCTGACAGATGGAAATGGGCAAAACCTTATGTCTTGCATCATCTTTGGCCAGACAAAACAATGGAACTATACGCAAGACAGAGCTCGGTGCTACAGTGGTATTAGTGGAGACAGAGCTCTGTCTCTCTCTCCAAGGGGGCCATGATTTCTAAGGATCATACAGGATGAATCATTTAAAGTATTTATCAATCTGTATCAGAAAAGGTTCGCAATATGCCAGCCTCTGAAGTCTCTACCGAAATCCTAAGGATTTTACATAAAATATATATATAAAAATAAATAAAATACCTTTTAGTGACTACGTGTCTTGCATAATTAGCAATGCCAAATTTTCGTGCTTCTTCAAATCTGTTGCCACATTACAACATGAAGTGGCAGTAATAAAAACCTTACTTTCTCCCCACATGCAGGGAGAAAAAGCAAAGATAAAAGAACACAGGATCTGCACAATAATTGAAAGTTCAACGTATTTCAGGACTTTTTAAATGATGCACTTGCATGATTACAAAATAAAATGCAGGGATTTTTAACAAACGTGGTTCTCTCCACTGCTTGCCCATGAGTTGTAGAACAGCAGCCTGATCTAGGTTTCTTTCATACAAAGAGAGGAAAACCACCAGGTACTTTGGAAAGAAACCTTACAGTGTGGAGATCATGTAACTGCTGATCAAAGGATGGTCTCATTATGTGGTATCAATAACCACGTCTTGAAAGAGCTATGAAGTCAGAATTCATAGGCTGGACTGTTTTACTCATCAGGGTTTTATTTATTTATTAAGAGCCTCTGCTATGATTTTGTGTTAAAGAAACCTTAACATGAAAAAATAGCACTACTGGGTGGGGAAAAACAAACAACTTCAATATAAGCACTTATATTAACATAAAAAACAGAAGTTACTATCCATCACTAAAGGCTTTCTAGAACATACATTTCAACATTTTGTCATGAAGAACTTTCCAGAAAAAAAACAAAAAACTTACAAAGCAATCTAACATGCCTTATTTCAATCCCTGTGGTCAAGATATTCATTTAATTTAATGACACTTTGGGTCCAGGTATAGAAACCAGGATGGTATTAGTCTTGCATGCAAAACAGACTGTTTTAAGAAAAAGCTATGCATGACACTCATCATTAAGGAAAAAGACATCTGATTTGGGAGGTGGGGGAAGAAATCTTCCCAGAAATTTGTTCCTAGTGGCCTTATTATACTGGGATGCAATAGCACTACACCACCCTGACCCCGACTCTCTATATTGCCTGCCAGCACTGCTGTGTGTGAAATTTGCCAATGTGGTAAAAACTTCTTAATAATACAAAGCCAGGAAACTAAGCACAAAAAAAGAAGTTTCAGCAACACTGCAAAAATGGCTTGTTTTTAACAAAAGCAGACTTGCAGAGCCATCTGAGATTTGTTATTCGAGTGCTGGTGGCTCTGCCTTCGTGTCGGTTAGCTAAACAAGCCAAACGCTTTCTGGTTTTGTCATCTCGTGTTAGTACGGGATGTATTTTTCCCCAGTGGTTTAGCAAGGCTACATCTATTGTTGCATTCGAGTATTCTGGCTTCTTATATTTTATTGGTAGCGCACTTTTCTCCTCTTCATTAACTCTGCTTACCATTCTTCGACTCTTTAAATAAGCTTTCGTATTAGGAAATATATCCAGCTCTTTTGGTAGCTGTAAAAGCTTCCCAGCAATGGCCCACATCGCTCATTTTCTGAAACATATTTGAACCCGAGTTTTACATTTACATTCAGCAGTGGCATATTGTATTTTCAAGAAGAGCTGTTCAGCACAGAAGTGCAGCAACTGCAAGCAGCCAGCATATCACCACCCTGGGCCTCACACAGAAATTAATTGCCTGTCTAATGCAGACTTTGCTTCCATTTAAAATTAATTCTACATTTTTTGATATTATGCTTTCCAGCCCTGTAACTAGAAAGAAAAAAAGATCAGCTTCCTCTAAAGTAAGAGAATCCATATACATCTTACTCTCACATCCAAAAGAAAACTCATATTAAGAAATCCTCTTGGTATTATTAAAATCTGAATCTCAGTCTATGTGTCTCTGCTCTCCTGTAACTTGATTTATTTATGTAGCTAAAGTTTTGGAAAAGCCACACAACCAGACTTCCAATGCTCCATGAACATATTATAATAAACCCCAGAAACCAAGAGATGTGAGTTACTTTTTCAGCACAGTGCAATCATCTAAATGAGATTGAGACAAGAGAAAAAAAATGAAAAAACATTGATTGGGTGGCCTGCACTGAAACATTATTTTTCCTAGCTTCAAAGGAAGACAAAAATAAGTAAATAAAAATATGGTTCAGACTGACATGGCCCTGAACCCTCCTTCCTTCCAGGTACAGGCTGAAAGAGGCTGTGATCAAGTGTCATGTTTCCAACCAAAGCAGATGTCAGCAAAGCGCTAACACTACAGACCATGATGCGACCGGCAGAAGAGCAGAGTCACAGTTCATCCCAAGCACAGACGAAGCTGTAGATATAAAGACCAAGATTTCAATACTTGGATAAAACGATAGAAGTCCCATGCAACAATACAGCACCTGGGGAAAATTTAGTGTGCAGTTTTCAAGATTACCAAAGTCACCACCTCCAGCAAAAAGCACTGAAGTTGCAACACATCTTAGAAAGGGTTAATTTCCTTTGAGAGAAACCTTAGGTTTTAAGGATTTAAGAAGCTGCTAACAAAAATACTACTTAATATGAAAGGGAACAACTTCTAAAAGGAGAAAAATGTCATCGGTCGATGCCAAAAATAAGAAGGCAGGAGCAGATAAAAAGGAAGCAGCTGTTTCATGTTTTAAAGTATCATTTAACTGTTCTGTTTCAAATCTTTCCATCCCCAGCAGAAGATGTCAGTTTGCCTGTTCTGAAAATCAGCATGTAATTGCATGTCTCCAAAAGTAATTACATTCAACAGCAAATTTCATCAGATTAACAAATTGATTTACGTTTCATTGTTCGGTTTAAAGCAAGTCTCTCACCACAGTGAGCGAGATGAAGCGAAAGAGGCTCAAAAGCACCTGCAGTTACATCTAAATAAAGGCAAGGGACATCACTGGCAAACAACTTTGGCATTCCAGTGCTTTCAGAAGCAAAAGAAAAAGAACATTTTTGGAACAGAAAGGTCCCAGAGAGCTAAGGATGATTATATCTCATCACTTACATCTATTCCTAATTAAACGTGCATGAGGCACAGTGAGGAGCTGGCAGGAAAGCTACCAGTATCACCATCCTCAGTATGGTTTCAAGCCTATCTAATTATTTTATCAAAGCAATCACTACCTATGTATATGTATTTTATTCTCTTTGGCCAACAACAAAGACACTTTTTCTTTCCCTTTACCCCTACTGAGAACTTTCATTTGATTCGCCTGTGGCTTTTGATTACAGAACAACATTAATTTAGAGAAAGGCTGGAAACATCCATGGGCCATGGACGGTCCTCAAGGATATTTATGCCCTGTATCAAATGCCTAATGTTTCCTCCAGAGACACATCAGGGTATTAGAGTCGGTTATAGACCCTGCCTTTTAACTGCGGTATGCTTTCTTCGCTCTATCTTATTACATGCATTATCAAAGCCTTTTAGTTAGACTGTAAACCTCAAAGAGGTAACCCTAGAGAGCATCACTGCTTGCAATATGCACGTCACCTTAAAGGGTTTGGAAGCCTGAAATAAAAGGAAGGTGGAAGCGTGGGATCCAGTGTTCCCCCAGCTCTTCTGTTAAGCAGAGGGCTACTGTGTTCCTCACCTGGCAGGAGCCGAGCGTACCCCAAAACTTTTTTTGGCTGTAATGATGTGTCATCCATCACCCAGCTCTGCAAGATAACAAAGTGCTTCCCAGCACACATTAAACACTGAATGGCAAGTAAAATTAAGGCTTAATTGAAACTGGTATTATGACTCATGCTAATGGCGACCACCTGTTTTATGGGTAACATCGCCAATAAAAATAGCAGGATGGGGAATCAGGTATCAGAAGAAGAAATTTAATCTAAATCTGCTTTCATGAAGGAGATTTACTTTGAAAAATGAGAACTTGGAAGATTTCAGTATTCACATACTGCTGGACACAAGAACCATGCAACATTAAACTAATGATGATAAAGATCAGAGTAAGAGCTTTGCCTGAGGATTGTGAAATCTTTTTCGGAATATAATTCCTGGCACTTTACAAAATATTGGCTACTATTTCCCACTTAAATAACCATGTTCAGCATAAGGGAAAATTACCCTGCTTTACCCAGCCAGAGAGTCATTCCTTACAAGAACCTCAGTCCAGTTTATAATTCATCTCTACTCTGAAATACAGCTGACAACAGCAGCATATGGCTCCACGTGAACTTTGCCTACATAATAACACAGGAAATATCTACTGGCTTAAGAAAAAGACACATTTACACGTAATTGCCAGCTCTGCAAAGCCAAATAACGTGAAAGGAATCTGCTTTCTTACATTCCTACATACATTTTCAGCATATGATTGTAAACCAGTGGGAACTGTTTTACAGGTCAAAGGAGGCCATTGGTGAAAATAATACAATCCCAGAGCAAACTGTTCAGCTGCAATGAGAGGCAGAGCAGAAATCTTTTGATGCACAGGAATAAACAGAGCCTAGCCTGTTCCCTAAGAGTAACAACTGAGGGAAGGAGAAAAGGTTGTAGAAGTATATCAAGATTAGTAGCCACTGGTCTAATATACCAAGAAAGTGGCATTTCTGAAAGCTTTATTCAGAGTGGAATCGTGCTTCCACACCTCTTTGAAATCTTACTCAATTGCAGCTCTGACTAGAGCACGGATGTGTGCATCTTGCTTCAGAAGCTGGATGCAGTCATCCTGGCAATATTTATGCCCGTAGTAAGTTAGCAAAAAGGCATTGACGTGAGAGCACCAAAGGAAGGTGGTTCATTAAAGAGTATGTCGTCCAAGAGTTTGCATGCAACAGTTCACAGTTCACTTCTTGGGACACTGCACACCGCGTGGTTTCTGTACACACTGCAGCAGGCAAGCTGCGTAACTCGTGGACGTGCAAGCGTATACATACAGGTTAGTGACAGTCATCTGGTCTGTCACCGAAAAAAAGCACTGCAAATAAAAGGCTGATTTAATTACAGCACATTTCAGGCTGTCCTCAATTTTCAGCTCTGCCATTTGTTACAATTTCTGCGCTTGAACTTTCGGCAGCTCCTTGTAAAGCAGCTATCAATTTAACAGCGATGAATTGTTTCCACCTTTCGGTTCACCATTCACAATTTCAGCAGATGAAGTATACAGCAGTTGGACATTTTGAGTGGGTTCACAAATATTTTCCTATCACTGTAAACAGCATATTTGAAATATCTAGAATAATTATGACAACGCATTATGTGACTGAATTAAGCTATCCACACTCCATTAACTTTCTGCGCAGAAGGGAATAAAGCTTTAGGAGAGACTATATAGACCCACGGTTCTGAAATAAATCAGCTGGAGGAACCCTGAAAGAAGCTTCAACAGTCCATGCAGAAGTTTGAGAAATTAAAGCAATGTAGGCAGCAGAGGCAATTTTAGCTATTTTTCCACTACAGCCTCTATTAAATCACGCTAGAAGGCAGCAATTTCTGTGACCTGAAAGTCTCCCACCCGTTCTCAAATACTTAAGAGTCCTCAAACTGTGTAAGATGTTTAATGCTGTTGCAGTGCTTCACCAAGTGCAGTGACGCTATGTAGTCACGGTGGCACTTTTCTGAAGCCCAACAGGATGATGAATTGCCAAGCAAACAATATGCAGCGAATATCTAGTGAGATTTTGCAAACAGCATATTTTGTATGCAAAAGGCTGTAAAATTCCTTCACCTCTTTTTGTCCCTTGAAGCATTTGGCTTATAATTAACGTTTAAGCGCATTCAAATTAAAATACTTCAACCAACACAAGAGAAAGAGAGGAGGCAATTGCCAGTTAATGATACAATTACAAACTGTTTTTTTCCTTAATCAGCTCCTAAGCTTCCTACACGCACTCAGCAAATAGAGATCAATGTAAAAAGCTTTACAGAGAGGGATCTGAATTGTGGGAGAGTAAAATCTAAAATCAAATGAGACAGAATTTTAATGAAAACAATAGTTTGGGTATGAAACAAGACAAGAACACAAGTTTATATTTAGTGAGTGGTAGAAAGCACCAGCAAGACTAAGCTGTAACGGGACAGAGAGCTCACAGCCTTTAAAAGCTAGCTGTATCAGCAACTCTCATTTTGACCCACTGTGCATTCTGGAGAGGGACACCCTTACTGGAATCTGTGCCACGTAAATACATGCTGTTTTAAATGTTGTTAAAACCTGTTAACATTAACACAAGTATCAAAGAGTTGCAAATCCTCACCATTACCTACTTGTCAGATCCAGAACTTCAGTTTCGAATCTCAGTGAGCTGAGAGATTTTCAGCTGAACTGAAAACTCACAAAAGTTGCTTTAAAAGTTACCGCATGGAATTTCCTTGCTCCTTATTGCAATATTCTACAGCTTTTTTGTTGTTGTTGTTAAATTCTACGGCTTTTTTCTAGTCTAAGATACTTTTCGAAGGAATAGTAAAGCAGTTGGAGAAACTTGCAACACATTAAGAAAATATATCAAATAGGCGGGGAGGGAAATCATACTACTTCAGAGAAAAACATTACCACTAACAACACCCACTAATGTCCTTTTAGAAGAGGTGCACTGCTCAGTTCAGTGGATGATAAGCAACGTTAAAGGCACTGCTTTCCAAGCAAAAGGGAGAAAGGAGAACAGCTGTGGCTTGCACCACGCTTCTGAAGTCACCACGGCTGTGCCAGCCTGAGTGCGTTAGCAGAGAAGAGCTGCAAAGCAAAGAAAGTGGAAATACTGAGACATTTTTGACAATACCTTACCTGGGTTTTCAAGAGAGCTTGGCAAACTAAGATTTTAAGGGAACTCTGCAACGTAGCTTTCATAACCGGAAACCATTCAGACAGAAGTTATTAGGAAGCAGATCGCTGTGTTTTGAAGGCTCTTTACATTTTGCAGCTTTAGTTCTTTTACAAAATAATCATTTCAAGTCATTAAGGCAGGGAGGGAAAGACATCCTAAACCAATATACTTAACAAAAAAAATCCGAACCGAAGTGGTTTTGAAGAGAGGTGGAGCAAGAAGGAAAAAAAGCCAGAATTCAGCATTGGCAAGGACACAGCTATCTCTAACACAAAAGAGCATTTATACTCCCAGTCCAGATTCAGCAAGGCAACAAGAGAGGGAAAGAGGGACAGACTTCAATCAAGGGCTTCAGAATAAGGTTATTACATTTAAAATAATAATGTGGATTATAGATTAGTTGCTCTGCAATAAAGACTGTCAATTTCTAATGTTTTCTTTTGTAATATTTCCAATATACATAAAAACACTACTTCTACTGTATCTAAATCGAAAATAAGTCAGGATAAGGGAGCATACAGCACATAAAACAACTGTTTATTATAGTATTCAAACACAGAAAAAATATATATATATACAGCAGCTGGATATACTTTACTGCACAGGAACAGACCAAACAAAATGTGTACACTGCAAGGTGACACATACCCACAGAGAATATTTTCCAGCATTTCCCTTCAGCAGTCTGGCAATAGCAGAGTTTCGCCAACTTCATCACACTTCTTATATTGAAAACACTCTAATTTCAAAAGGTAAATTGAAACATGTTCTGCAGCTGCAAAAAGCTTAAGAATGCAACTGCAATGAGGAAAACTGTAGGAGGCAGTCTCCGAGATAAGAAAAACAGTTTGTGTCCTGGCCATATTGCAACATGTAGTTTTAATTAACAAGTCTGCTTGCCCTGAAGGACTAAATCCAAACTGCAGAGGAAATATTTAGAAAAAGAACTAAGAGAGGCAATATGGGAAAGGTCTGAATAAAAACTCTTCCCGAGAAGGAAGGAGCACAGGACGAGTGATGAAGGAGCAGCCAGGAAAGCAGAGCGGTCACGAGGTGAGCAGTCACCCCATGGCTCTATCTTAAATCTTGCAGTGAACCCCAATCAAGGATCAATTGCTAGGAAGTCTTTGTCCCAAAAATCCATACCTTGAGTTATCTTCTATTTCATCTGATTGAAGATACACTTCTGCAGAGCCCAGAC
>VXAA01005846.1:607975-689702 GCA_013399115.1 Anseranas semipalmata | reverse complement strand
TTTTTTTTTTTTTTTTTTTTTTGCTTTCCTCAACATCAATATCTACACCTTTAAAGCCAAAGACCTCATTAGAATGTAGCCCAATTAATAAGCAGGCATCCCACTTTATTTCACAGCACATTTTCAGATCCACTGAGTTGAGGTAATGTCAGACGATGATACCTCTGTGCTCTTCATCAGAACCATCAAAACCCTTTGCCTATTGCAGGATTACACTGAGAGCTGGTGCAGTTTGGACAACACACAGCACACCGAAATTGCCACATTGCTTGAGAGAAAGAGAATGGACTTTTAAATAATTATATGCACGTTAAGAGCTCCTACCTGTATTTTTATTGGCCAGGTGAAATTGCTGACGTAAACGAAGAAAGTGATGTTTGGATTGTTGCGGAAATCAAATTTTTCATTGGAGAAACTGTCCTTGTATTCTTTTATATTAGTTCTTGAAACAACTGGAATTTCCTCCCCAGCCTGTGTGCCAGCTGTTTTCAAATATTAAGAAGTAGCAAGAAAAGACGTTTCAATGCATATTTTAAGTGACAAATAAAAAGAGCCAATCATCCAGAATTCTAGTGCTATTAAATTAACTATTCATCTGAACATGACTATGTTAAGCTGCACAGCATTATCAAAATCACTGTATGCCAAAATACTGCATTACTAAAAATTAAATTAGCTCCTCCACTGTTTCCAAAATACACTATTGAGATGAAAAAACATAGCTGTTCTTAACATTTTACTTCTGCCCCCAAGCCTAGCATTAAAGAACATTACATAGCAAGTTCATAGGTTAAGACAGACATTTCCTCAATTAAATTTGCATTTGTCAAAAATTGATAACTGAAGCAAGTTACCAAGCAACTTAGATCACGCTGATTTTACCTGCAAAACTTGTTGACCAAGTAATATTGAGGTTGAAATTTTTAGATGCATTGATAAACACGTCCAGGTCTCTGTTTTGCTAGAGGACAGGGAAAAAAAAGCAAAAAAAAAAAAACCAATTTTTTACGATAAGCAATTTTACTGTACTGTTTCCTAGCAATTCTTCACTGACTAAAAAAATCTTGGAATTTATTATTTACATGAAGCAAATACATCAAGCATCACGTTAAGCAAATGACAGCCTACTATTTCCATTTTCTGAAAGCAGTATTCTCCTCCCCAAGGAAAGCATAATAAAGAACAAAACAAGTCATGTGCATAAAATAAAACAAGAAGAACATAGACACAAGGTACAGGTTGAACAACAAGCAAAACTAGAATTGCTCAGCGGTTCTTTTAACAACTGTAAAAAATGAACTGTGGTTCCTGTGAAATTTTACCATGAATATTTAAAACTGCATGGCCAAGCAAAGCTCAAAAATTTTTTGTTGCTTTGTGGAACTGGATGCATATGCCACGTTAAAAGACTACCTCTGGAGACTCGCAATACTGTAACAACTCATCATCTCCATGGCCAGGAGAAGACAAACACATAACCAAAGGATGATGTTTACAGAGAAAGTAGAAAATTTACCTCTTCAGGCGTTGCTACAAAGTTGATTGCTGTGTAATAGCGATCATCCTCTTGAGAAAGGCTGAAGGTGAACTGATAATCAATGAGAAGAGTATCTGTAAGGAATGCATAGAGACAGTTATCCCACGTCTTGGAACGGGACAAACTTCTGCAAAGCAAGGGAAAACATTACTAAAGTGCATCTGGAGCACAACTCCCGAAGCACTCCTAGAGCACACCTAGGAGTCACTACGTTGTTATGAATGAGTCCAGCCTATGCATGATCCCACACAAAAGGGACAGACTCATCCTTTTGAAGTTGAGCCTAGAGGGGAAAAGAAGGAGCTCACCTTTTTCAGACAAGAGCCTCCAGTCCTAATCTAAATGACTGTTCATACACATTGAAAAAACATGCCAAGACGTTCACTTTTTCCTTACTGCAACACCTCCACGTTCTTATGGAATACTAGTAAAATAAAATAGACTGTATAATCCCCACTTGGGAGGGGACTAAGTTCCACACTTGTTAAGTTTCTGTACACCAGTGGAGTATACAGGGAGGAAGTGCACAGAGCAGCTGCTTGGTCATGATCCAGCTGCCATCCTGCTCTGAATCACATCATGCCCTGGCATGGCAGGACCCCTGTTTGGCCCACCTGTGTGCCCTCCTGCTCATGTCTGACTAGGTCTAGGCATCGCCTCTCTGGTAACTGACAGTGCACAGCCGGTTTTGGGGATACATCCACTGATCTCAGTATCCTTTGCTTAAAGCACAGTGTTATGACTTGTACGCATTCCCAAAGCCATGAAGAGATAGTCCAAGCAATAATAAATACGAAGCTATACACCAGGTATTATTTTTCTCTTAATGCCTCCTAGAGACCCCTTGCTGGGAAGACATGAGCTAGACAAGCCTCTGATGTCTACCCACAACTTTTATGAAGCACTATGAGAGAAATTTCCAAGGAAGAGGAAAATTAAATGAGACTGAAATTCTATAGCACAAGGTTGTTCTTGTGAGAGTTGGAAATTTCTGTCTTTTCCCCCTTTTTGTCCACTTTACCAGCTGTGCTATTAGCACCAATGAGGTGGGTCATCCTTGCAAAGAGATTATCATGAGATGTCACCAGTGTCCTTGCTTTGCTATGCAAACAGACTTTAAATGTGCTAAATACAGCATGGTGCCAATTTCTGCATTTCACAAAAATACTGAGACTTGTACCTTTACGTAATTTAAGATTATATCTGTCCATGCCTGCCAATGTGCTGATTGCTAGTATTTGCAAATAGAAGCTGGAGAGTTTCCACTAAGTAATCTGAATCTTGGCAAAGTATCTTTGAGTTGCATGGGAATCCAACTGTTCATTTCATTGGAAACATGGTGATTTTGAAGCCTTACCCATTCTAACATGGAACAAAATTAAAAATAAAAAACATATTATTTTGCACTAACAAAAAATCTAAACCATACTTTGATTTTGACTTATTTAGGTATATATTTCAGAGTATTTTCCAGAAAACCAAATTTCATTTCAAGGTCATGTGAAAAAAAAATTCTAAAATTTGTTCTGAAAGTTCTAATTGTGACAAAGACTGTATCAAGAAGAGTATGATGGTTTTCTTTAAACGACACTTTAGTGAACACTGAAGTTTTAAAAAAATATTTTTTAGTCCTATCTTTAAAAGTTTGTATTTTAAACTGATCTGAGGCAACTGAGTTTTAAATAAGATATTTCCATTATCAAACGTTTGTTATTGACAAACAAAATCCCAACTATACTCACAGTAACATGTTCCTTTAAGTGGATTTCCCTGATACCTGTTTTCAACCTCACACCTAAAGAAAATAAATATTTTTAATTAATATTTTTTCAGATCTATTTCCAGCCACTAAAAATCATAAAAAACACCTGTTCCAATAACAGTACACAATTACAAATAAAAGATGTACGTCTGAGCTGTACTGAGCTACTGAAGAAATTACGTAAATCTTCAAGATCCCTGCAAAACAAACTAGAATGCAATTAAAATAAAATCTAAAATTATGGAAATTAACTTTTGCATCCACTTGGAAGGTATTTAATAGTTCTTCACAATGGATGGAATTGGATTACTATAGTCAAAAACTGAAGTTTCCATTTACATTTATGTCAATTTTAGGATCTAGTCCTACAAATGTTTACTCACGTGAGTAACACTTTAAAAATAAACCTGGCAATGAAATTATTTGAAATGAAATTATTTCCACTAACATTACACTAAAAGCATCTCTGTTATGTTACAGAGAAACCTCCAGCAAATTTGTTGCTCTGAAACCGCTCCACTAAAATGCTTGAATGTCAAAGTCTTATTTCAGATATATTTATATTTCCCCCCGAACAGAGAGTAAAAATCTACCAATTAAAAAGCAATTAGGATAAAGCAAAGGATAAAGCAAAACGGTATGCATAGTTTGGGGGGTGGGGGCATTATTTTTCACCCCATCCATTCTGTATGACAGTTGAAATGTTCTTAAAATAGAAATCTTCAGGAAATCATTTTGTTCATGTTCTCCCCCCAGGGGAAGCACGGCTGGCTGCACAGTCAATGAAGTTAGTCAACTGTCAGCAGGAAGAGATGAGTAGAGACATCATAAATACAGTCATTAAAAAATGTAGGGGTTCCAGGCCAGTATGTGCAGGGCCTTTTGATTTCAAATAACAAAGTGAAAAACTCACAGTTGACACTCGTCTCCTTTTATTCCCTTGGTAGTGCAGAAACATTTCCCTGTATTTGTGTTGCAGACAGAGGCATGGCCGTTGCACTTGCAAGCTGTTGAGCAGAGGGGGAAAAAAAGATGCAATGTTGAATGAAGCAAGAGAAACAGATTTGATAGCAATTAAGTCCTTTAGATGCCAAACTGTGATGCATCAACAATTACAGTGTACATGAAAACCCTTTTGGTGCTCTCTAGTTTCTTTGTGATACTAAGGGCTGCTAAAAATAGAACCGTGTGTCAAAACGGAGGGAGTGCAAGTTCCAGGACTGATGTTTGGTATGAAATCATGATCCAACTGTGCTTTTTTTAGCCTCAAAACTCTATTTAACTTCCTCTCCTGTTGCTAGATAGCACTAGGGATATCATAACTCATAGGAAAAAGATAATATTTGGAATAATTTTGGGCTTGCTAACACATTTCACTCAAACACAGAACTCTTGAGAGAAAACTGTGATCACTATTTTATGTAAGCAAAGCAAAGCTCCTGGTGCCTTTTCTAGAAATAAATAGGCCTTTGAGAAAATAACATCATCAAAGGAAGTGTGTCTGCAGTGTAAAATCTTTGGTGCTGAGAACATGATGTCCATGCTGTAAGTACTTTGTAGTGTGTGACCCAACATATTTTAGAATAGATTTAGCCTGGTCTCACGAGCTGAATGCCCCTCACTCATGGCTGAAGCAAATCAGACAACAGCAGGTTTGTGGCATGCCCAAACACACCAGCTCCATATACTGAGAGACTGCTTGAAAGTAGGACAAGGGGTGTACAGGAGATTTGCTCCAAAAGAACACTCCTGATTCAAATTAAAATGCTGATGGTGGCATGCTTTGAGACCTTTACTTTCACAAAGAAGTAGTGGAGACACATGCAAAAACAAAACAAAAGTTGTCTTTGAAGTAATCTTTACTCTAATTAGAATAAGCGATATAAGAACCTCCAGGCGGTAGGTGCCTTACAGAGGCTGTTCTGTCAGTGATGGGGAAGATGCGTTCATCTGGAGCTGTGCATGGGAGAGCTTGCAATGTAAAAAGGGAAAAGTACATAAAGAGAAGATCCCTCTGAGCTTGCTGGAAATAGTATGCTTTAAAGGCTGGTGTCTCCCCATTAAGAAACAGGGAGATGAGTCAAACCATTTCAAGGCATATACCACAATATACCAGCAGGTTCTTAGACGAAGTCCCCATCCTGAATATTCTTGCCCACTTGGGACCTTATTTTATGAATCCTTTTGATGTCTTCTTTGTATTGGCATGTAATGGAAGCTATATTGGATCAGGGACACTTAATTGTGCTTCTCAGATGTGGATGAGTGGTTTCCTAGCAGCAACACGGAACAAAGTATGAAGAAGCATAAATGCCTATTGTGGAAACAAGTAGATGGAACGAAGATATGACAAAATAATTGTATTCTGTGAAGCAAACACACTTCTCATTAGTGGCACTAAAAAAAATATAATTCTTACTACTATTGAGTATGTTTTGTACTTCCTTCTGCTTTGCAAATGTATGCAAAGTGAAATTTGTTCAATATCCAACATTAATGCATGTAAAAATAAGGAGAAATTTCAAGTTTCATGCTGTTTAGATGCAAGTCACAGTACCTAGAGCACTAATGCTTGGTCCTTCCTCACTCTGCTCTTTAGCCACATGCTTATTGAGAAGACTCAACACTCAAACACCTCTATTTAAAACAACAATCTTATTTAGCCATTTTCCTATCAGCCCCATCACTAGGGATCATTCGCTAAAGGACTTTAACATGTACAGAGAAGAGAAATTTTCTCGTGGCTTTTCAGACAACTGTGGAGTTTGGAAACAAACCATTACAAAATGTGCTAGAAACCCTCGCTGGAGTCTAAAACTTCCCTCCACAATCTGATGCTAGAGCAGAAAGCGACAATTACTGGAAATGGCTTTTTGACCGGGGCGCAGGTAACAATCCAAACGATGAGCCAGACCTGCCTCACGGTGAGCGCTCTCCCACCTTCTTCACAAACCACAGGTCATTCACAGACGGTTAAGGGGATGGCCTCGCCTCTTCCTGCATTTCTGATGGTCCTGCACCCCAGCGGCAGCGCCACCCGCCTGACACCGCGTTTCCATGCCAGGTGCTTCAGCCGTCCTCCAAGGCAGCCCGGGGGGCACTGGCAGCACCGTGCCACCAGCTGCTCGTCGTGGGCCACCGGCAAGTGTTCCACGGAGGCATTGAGAAGCGCTGCCGCAGCAGCAATCTGATTTCAGGCATAATAGCGCCTTCCGTTCTCTTGCAAATAACTTTCTTATCTACCGCTAGCATATTTTCATGTGAAACTTTAATCAGAAAATTCAAAAATCCTGAATGCAGAGAAAGCACCTTGCAGCTATTTTTACATTTGATGTGCTGCATTTCCTGCCCTTCCTGATTAACACTGCTCAACATTGGACACTTCCTAAAAGCAACTGCTGAGGAGCGATTTACCTGCCATTAGTTATTATCTGCCCGGCTCTGCAAACACCAATGCCTATGATGATACGCAAACAATTCTTTCAGAGGTAACTGCAGTTTGTTAAAAACTCTTAAATACAAGCGATATAGCAAAGTTCACCTGCCCTGGTGGCATAGAGCAGCAGGAAAAGGCCTCTTATTCCATCCAGCCTACCTTCTCCTCCCTGGCTTTTCAGCTGCATCACTACCCCTTCCAGCTCAGCACTGCCCTGACTGTTTGAAAGGCCACTACTGTCCCTAGAGTGTGGCTCAACCTCCTAACGTCTCATCAGAACTGGAAATACCGAACACCCACATTTCGCCAGAATGGGGTATTTGACATTTGGGAGGATATTTATGATCCCTGTGTTACTGGAGCCATTGTGTTATTGCTGCAGATCTGCACAGCCAAGAACAAGGACTCTCACTAAGCATGCAAAAGCATGGATGCTTGTACATCGGGATGGAGCATACCAACAGCTGTCTCCAGTACGGATGTGACCACGGGCTCTCAAATAGAGCAGCACACAACACTGCACATAAATGCCCAAGAAGAGTGGGATCAGCATGTCACTAACAGGGAAGGAAGGAGAGACCACAGCTTTGAGGAGAGAGACTGCAGGAGTTTGCTCCACTGCCCATCAGCTGATCCTCATCTGAAGCATTTCCCTCTGGAATCCTTTTCAGAGAGCAAAAATTACTAATCGCCAGCAGTCATACTGGCTGCATCAGATAGGACGATTTCCTCTCACTTTCCCTCTTCCGATCCGTGTCGGTCTTTCTGCCCAACTTCCTGCTTCCCTCATTCTTTCGCTGTCACAGTAAATAGCATTAAATCACAGCAAATTAAAAACCTGGGCCCAAAGCACTTGAGAGCAAAGCACTGTTGACATGAGCTACTAGTTTCATCAGATAGAGAATGAATGCTGTTCCACAGGCTCTCAACACATTTTCTAATTTCTTTTTCAGGCATCTGGATGACTTTAGTCTATCATTCGTTATCTCAACAACAAACTATTTTTGGACAACCCTCATATGAAAGAGTCCAAAGTAACTTACTCTTGAACTTCCACACACACAGAAAACCAACAAATATGAAAAGGCACATTGTAATCCAATGATTAAACCTGAATGTTCAAAGTAGGATTTTATATTTTCTCATGCAGTCTCAATTTATTCATCCCCGCACTTCAAATTATCTTCATGCAAAATGAGTTTAAGAACATCAGCAGTATTTAATCTTACAGATACTGTTCTGAAATAAAGTGTCAAAGATGCACCTTTTCCTTTGTACCGCTGGCATTGTGCTGTCTGTCATAAATTCACATCCCAGCTA
This sequence comes from Anseranas semipalmata, assembly GCA_013399115.1. Classification (NCBI taxonomy): domain Eukaryota; kingdom Metazoa; phylum Chordata; class Aves; order Anseriformes; family Anseranatidae; genus Anseranas; species Anseranas semipalmata. The sequence continues at coordinate 681,647 of VXAA01005846.1, read as the reverse complement.
CCGCAACACCCTTTTCTCTAAGCAGGGCATCCTCGCCCCACTGCTACCTGTTCAGAGCACAGCCAGACAAACAATGTTGTGAGTCCGTCTCTGATCTGTTCATGCCCTTCCCTGAATCAGTCCGCTGAGGGGTTCTTCTTCCTAGCCTCAAACATCTCCTGCTTGTTCTTGCTTTGTGAAGCAGGACGTGCATGCTGCAGCTGGTGACTCCCACTTTCACCCAGAAGGTGGATGGTTTACTTCCAGTAAACATTAGATGAATTTCCAAATATTTTTTCCTGTATCATCTCTATGAGTGGAAGGAGCAACTCAAAGTCTTCAATGCCCCTTCTTCCTGAATGACCTCCACTACAAACCACCCACAGTCATTACACAGAAGCACTAATACTACTCTCACACCAAACAATGTTATTTATATTCTACCTTTCCCACCACTGTGACTAATTATAACCACTCCACCTAACTATATTCCATTAAAGCTCTTTGGAGCAAGAATCATCTTCCCTTACATCTGCATATCATCTATCACAACTGGATGCTGGTTAAAAACTGGTGTCTCCATGCTACAACTCTACAAATCTCGCAGCAATTCTGAACAATATTGCAAGGTTCAAGGACAAAACTCCAAATCTCACATTTATTTCTGAGTATTACCAAAGAATTTGCTAATTTGGGTCCTTCAAGAAAGAATTCTTTCCATTTTGTTAATTGGATCTTACACAATTGAAAAAGTACTTTATGTCAAAGAGACCAAAAGCACTTTACAAACTTAAAATTCAATTTTAACAGGGATCACATAATCCTCAACTGAAATCCAGCCAACCCCTCAGTGAAATATGGCAATCCTTTTATGAAGCAGACATTTATAATAATAAATGCACAACACATTAATGAAATGCAATAGAATGTGGAATTTAGATAAGCAGAAATTTGTCCAAGACGTTGGGATTAACACTGTTCCTTTTCAAAACAGGATTGTCAAACACTAAAAGGTAACCCATTTCTCAATGTGGTCATTTGAAGTTTACAAAGGAGGGTAAAAATCATCTTAATCTTGTGCAGCACAAGTCAAAGAATTTCATCAAGCAATTTCTGTATCTTTGATTTGAAGAAGCAACGATTGTGCCTTGCTTGCAGGAAAGAAAAAAATGTATTATCAGGCTGTAATTTCAGTTAAGATAGCAGAGGAACGAGTAAAGAGCGAAAAACCAAACATCAAAGACTCCAGCACAGGAAGACTTAAGGCACCACTTACGCTGACATGTTCCTCCATTAGTAGGATCACCATAGTAGCCAGAGATGCAAGTTTCGCAGTGTTTGCCAGTTGTCAGATTTTCACACTTCTCACAGATGCTTTCATTTACACACTTACTGTGTCCATTACACTGGCAGGCTGAAGAAAACAGAAAAGGATGAGTATTTCTGCTCAAATACAGCACATCACATAGCACCTCAGGAGTCTGTGCTCTGGAGAGGTTAAATGAAACCACTCCATACAACTTCCAAAGAGGTTCTTGAAGTCTTGCTAGAGGTACATAAACTCAAAGAGAAGCACGCACAGAAAACTTGAAATGTAAAGCAACACACAGAAAACTGAACTCCAAACCATTATGTGAATATTGGACAGACTGGTCTGGAAGCAGCTGGTGGGATAGATTTACAAGAAGGAATGGGGAAGGGAGGTTTTAGCAGTAGTTCAGTAATTTTACTCTAAATATTTAGTGTGAAAAACTTTATTTCAGCATCTCCCTAAGCATTACTAACAGTTAAATCAACCTTCAAGGAAAGAACAGTCTTTCTTTTTAAGAAACCCTAAAATGCAAATTAAAAAAAAGTAAATAAAAGTTAAAAACTCAGTAAAGGTTTGAAGAAAGGAAAAATCTCACAAGAGTAATACATGGATCAGGGAAAAACATAGCTAAGTCTTCACAAGACAAATCTCTGCAGCTCACCTGGAGATACCTCACAACTCCTTGAATCTCAAAATGTGTTAATTCTTATGCATCTTCCAAGCTCTTTTTCTCCCTCCATTAACAGGTGGGAACACAAACATCATTACAATCTTACCAAGTCGCTCACCTTGCATTTCACTTTTGCTATCATTGAAATGTTTGAATAGTTAAAATTTACTCATTTACCTGGACACTGAATAAAGGACCAATTATACTTGTTCTCCGCAGGACACATGGTGACATTAAGGACAGGCTCCAAGCTGTGTTTCCCTGTTGCAGACGGGGTTGGCATCTTGACGGGACCTCGATAGGAGCCTTCGATGCACTTCCCCTTGCCGGTGTTGCTCGGATCCGTACACCACCCACAGCCTGGCTGCTCCAAACAGTGAGCGCACGTGCAGTAGCCTGAACAGTTTTCAGCTATAAAAAAAACAAACATCAAATTGTGACCTAAGTCGCTGTCTCAAAACACAGGCAACAATGAAAGCAGAACCCTTTGTATGCCTTTTGTGACCTAAAGTATTTCTCTCTGCAAAGTCTGTAAATATTTATTCCGATATTCACAGAACAAATGTATCTGCTCGTTCCTATCAGCATATTTATTCTGGGATCTAAGACAACTACGAACAAAGAGTGGACCAACCAGTGAGTTGTGAACCAATGCAATACATATACAAGGTTCTTCTAACCATTAAATACCACCCACTAAATACAGAGTTGAATGTTCCCACCTACAAGACGTCTCTGTTTGATCCACAATGGGCCAGATTATAAGTGAGCTATCCAGAAGCAAAGGCTAAAAAAACTGTTTACTTTTTTTGAGTATCTTTTTACTACCCATTTTAATATCACACACTACTATTTCAAGTATTTATCCAAGTCAGAAAGCACAGAATACAAATACAGAACACAGCTTGGCTTCTTAGGGTGCTCAGAGTGCCACACGCAAACCTCCCTGGGCCCAGCAATCAACCGAATCAGGGGGAAAACACCGCTGCCCTTTAACTGCTCCTTTCTCAAGTGGGATTGTATTTCAGGGATGACAAATTCTGTACATGTACAAAAATTTTTCTATTCCTTTCCGAATACCATCTTAAAAGGATATGTAATGTCACAGAATCCCAGAATGTCAGGGCGGGCAGGGACCTCCGGGTCCCGCTGCCCCCCCTGCCCCAGCAGGGCCCCCGAGCAGGGTGCCCAGCACCACGTCCAGGCGGCTTCTGGAGCTCTCCAAGGAGGAGGCCCCGCAGCCTCTGGGCAGCCTGTGCCCGGGCTCCGGCACCCGCCCAGCACAGAAGCTCTGTCAGATGCTTAGCAGATTCTGTGTACCAGCATGAGCAGAACTTCTATCTCGTTTTTTAAATTGACAATATTTGCCTTTAAAAAAGAAAAAAACAGTAGTAGAAAAACATTGTTTTCCATTATTTCAGCCTACTTATCTCCTGCCTGATGTTTCCTCCAACTTTTGACCTCTGGCAATATGGGAAGTTGACACTCCTGTCTTTGACGGTCACTTGAAACTAATTTTCTCCATCTCTTATTTTGCATCTCCAGGCTTATTCTCGTCACCTTCCAGAAGTTCACGGAGCAATTGCAGCAACTCAAAGTGCCCAGCTTCCCTCCTGTGGAGGGTACATACTCCCCTGCTGCCCCAAGAGCCCCGGCTTTCCTGACTCCCCTGCCCATACATGGCTCCTACAGAATTCAACATAAATTTTAAAAAATATTCAGCCACCTTTTAAATTTCTAGGCTATCTTCCCCCAGTTTGAAAACAGAAAGCAATATTTCAAAGTGCTATAAATCTTTCACAATTTGCTCACCTCTATCTAAAAAGAAAAAAAAAAAATTTAAAATAACAAATTCCTATTGTGGGATATGCACAGACAATACTTCAGAATAAAACACTCATGTAAACCACAATTTGGACTTGTGGATCTAATATTAAATTACATGGCTCTAGATATGAATAAAAGAGATACAGAAGAGATGCAAAAATAAGTTAATCACATGAAAGTATGTAACAGCTTTAATTTGAAGGCTAGGAATTCAAATAATGAATACTTCTCCCTCTGAAAAAAAAGTTGAGATTTCATCATCTCACTTCAAAGCCTAGACTGTCTGCCATTTAGCTGAATTGATAATTCCCATAATCAGGACCCAATTCTCTTTAACTCTTCACATGACACAGAGGATACTGCAAGACTGAGTTGCACCCTCCAAGCTCTTGGGGTCACGTACTTGTTATTTTTGAAGAATCCTCTGAATACAACTGTACAGTACAACCGACGTGCCGAGCTTGGTGAACTCTGGTAGCAAACATCTGCAAACATAAGACTTCAGCACACCCGTTAAGATGCAGAAGCAATTACTCACGTGGACAACTGCTCATGGTGTACCACTCCATGCACTGCCCGTAAGGGAAGGAGGCCACGTAAGCGTTGGAGTCCACGCACTGCTTCATGTTGCTGCACCACATGCACTCGGAGCTGCCGCTCGTGCACTCCCCGCACATCGTCCGCAGGGCACAGGGCGTGCGGCACTGCTTGGCGCTGTGGTTAGCTGCGGGCAGGAGGGCGAGAGTCAGCTTTCCTCCAGAAACAGGTAACGAGCCCCAGGGGAGATTATTCAGACTGAAAATAGTTCAGCATCATAGACTTGAAGCATTTTGTTTGTCGTGTGTTGGTGCTGGTTGGAGCTGGAGGTATATAACACCACGGTAAATCTGAGAAATGCAGTAAGCACCGTAAAATCATTTCTTATTAAGCACTCGTGGAGGATGCAAATATTTTTTAAGGTGGGCAGAAAGAAAGTTAAATGCTATTAGAAATGTGATCTTTATATCTCTACAGGTTTGTTGATGCAGTCCTTAGCCCTTTTCCCAACCGAAGTGTTGGGAATCATAGAATTATCAAAGGTGGAAAACACTTTCAGGGATGGGACCCCACCACTTCCCTGAGCAGCCCATTCCAGTGCTTGACAGGGAAGGAACCCCATGTTTTAAATAAGCACATTGGGATGTGTTTTGAGTTATTTGAACAGTTCCACACATAAAATGGGTACTGAAAGCAAAACTAACTCAGGAATTTCTGGTGTGAGCCAGTGCTTTATCATCAGTTTTAAGTGAGTGACTGTTCTCAGACCATAGAAACAAGTCAAAGCTTAAAACAATTCAAAATGCTCTAAGTTAAAGACAAAATTTTGAGTTAGGACTCCACATTCATGGTTTGCAGCCACACTTCCACAAAGCACAATTTAAAATGATGTAGCTCACTTACAAATGTTATGTAATTGTCCAACTTTCTTAAAATTTAAAAAGGCACTAATTGGTATTCAGAAATAATCAACCATAATGTAGAGTTAACAGACCAAGCCATTTTAAAAAAGATACGCGGTTCCAACAAAGCTAGAAGACTTCTCCCAAAAGCAAATAGCTTCTTTTTCAACGTTCTCATATCTCCAAAGTGTCTTGTCCAATTAATTTCAAACTTTGATAAAATCCTCCTCTGGCAACGGAGCAGGGGAGGGGAGGAAGGGGAGTTCAACTGGAAAGCAGCTTTTATTTATTTATTTTTAAGCAGTAGATTGCTCCATACCATAATTAACCTAAATGTCACATTCAGGTATGCAATTTAGAGAAAAATAATTAAACTCTAATGTACTTTAAGCATTTTAGAGTTAACAGTGTAAGTGTAGAGCTATTTATAAAATGTCCAATTTTGTTTCAAATACCTACACGGGACACTTTTTCAGAACCACTTGTCTTTGGCAAAGTCATGATGCAGCCAGCTTTAAATAGAATGAACGGGATCCTGTTTACTCCTTAGGAAATATAAATACGTATCAGTCAACCTGCCCCCCACGAGACACACAAACCAGAGCTATCGTTACCTGCCCTTTCGCAGACACTGCCATTGACTTCGTTGATACACGTTGCTGCCTTCAGGCCCTGCTGGAAAGGCTCAGCTAAATAACCACAAAATCCAGCATCACTTGGTTCATCAGGGAGCCACTGGAGCAGTGTGTTTGTGAAGGGTGACATGTCCTCCCAGCACCAATATGACACATTGATTTTCCTCAATCCAACCCACGGAGTCAAAGTTTTGGACTAGAAATAAAGTCGAATGCTAGATTTAATATACAGTTTTATTAGCTTTGGTATTAAAAGAAAATAAACATCACCATACAATGCTCATAAGTAACTTTGACGTGTTTGGTGTTGCGAAAATGTATTAGGGAAATATGTGTTTGTCTGCAACATTTAATTCAGATAGCACTGAGATAGAGAAATTCTTCTGGAAACACCGTTTCTTCTTTTTTAAACTACATTTCTTGTTATCTATGCTAGAAGGAGCACAAGTCAAAGACTCATGCCAGCTAACTATGACATTAACTGCAAGTTACTCTTTATATGTTTGTGACTCCTATAAATGGCTAGATATGTGGAAAAAAATTCTGGAGCTACTTTGACACTAGGGAGAAAACTAGCAGTCCCCTACACAATTTAAATAACACAATCTACCTACCCTACAGCCTTGCTAGGAGAGCTTTGGTTTGTGCGTGTATATATGGGGGTGGAGAAGGAAAGAAGAGATAGAGCAGGTCAAATCCAAATAAGTATTGCTCTACTGGCAAAAAAAAAAAAAAATCTCAGTATGAAAAACCTCTAACACAACTATTTCCACTGGCAATTTATTTTTTGGCACAGTTTTATTTTGGGGAGAGGCATTTTAGCTGTATTTGTACAATATGTTATTTCACTGTTGAAATCTTTTCTCCAGCAAAATGCTTCGGTGGCACAGCTGTCCCAGGAAGGCTTCAGACCGTGCATCTTCCCTCACTGCCATATAACAACCACCTACTTCAAACCGATTTTATATGCTCTTAAACCTTAGAGCTGCAGCTTCTAACAGCAACAGAGTTACGCAGCACTATGTGCCAACACCACCACGTTTTCCTATTTTTACAAAACATCTATACAGAGCTTATTTAAAAAAGGAGTAACTGCGAAGTACAGCCTCCCCCAGCACAGCAGTGGTGTGCTGCTGAATGGCAAAAGTTCAAATACCAGACGTAGGCTGGCTTTTTAGCAAAGGCATTTTCCCACCTTACGAGCACTTAATACTATCAGCTAAAAAAGGCTAATAGTCTATTTCGATTTCTAAGGCTCACATTTAAAGGATACTGTAGAAGAAAAAAAAAAAGTACATGAAAATTTTTTCCTCCAATGTAAAGGTTCAAGCACTGTTACGGAAAGGTTGACATGTGTCTTTAGGAATTTACACTACACTTAACTACTCTTGGAGCTGTTAGAACCACACGCTTTTACAATATCCCAGGCTTGGCTTCCTCTCTTAACAAAAGATTTAACAACCAACCTCGAGTGAATTGTCCCTTACCTTTTATTGGCTAAAATGAATCCCCTCTAAAACCCCGTAACTGTTGAAGCGCCACTTTAAAATCAGAAAGGGAATCAAAGTAGGAAACACTCTTGTTTCAAAAGGGCAATATTTCTCTTCAGTACTGAAGTATGTTCTCTGAAAAGTACCAATCCTACAGCCTCCGGTCTCATTTTTCCCATATAAAACTTTTGCTGATTGCCAGCCCTGAGACCCAAGAGGAGGTACTCTGACATACTATCAAGCCATAGCAGCTCTGCAGCTCAAAGCAGGCTTTCAGCAAAGCTGCACAGCATCAGTCTTTGCTAGGGCTTTAGCACCACCTACACAACCTGCCCTGAATGCCTCCACTCTTCTGCGAGTTACTGGAAAAAAAAAAATATTTATTTTACTGCTGCATGAGGAGGGACAGATTCCAATTCACTTCTCGCTGGCTCAGACAGGAAAGCACCTGCCACTAAATCAAACATAAATAACTCCAAATAAGCCAAGCAGGTCTGCAGAGTAAGAAGCTGACATTTTAAACAGTGCTTTCCTGAACGGAATAAATAACTTTAAATGCTTTACTTCAAACTCCTCTGGTGCCCCCAAAGGGACCTTTATTTATAAAATACTGTGTACATGTCACAGGAGAACCGCTCACACTCCTGTTGCAGTCATGTATCCCGCAAGAGAAATGCGCATGTTATTTCATTACAGAAAGGGATACCTTTGAGGCACTGTTTATGTTTGTATTTATCTTTCCCATTTACATTCTCTGCAATTTCTCTTCAGAAACACCCATAGGGTATGTTGAATTTCAAAAGAAAAATCAGTCCTTTTCAGTTAAGGGGCATGTCTGCTCTGTACAAAGCATACAATACCACAGCAAGGACTCTCCCCCAGTCAGAGCTTAATTACTCAGGGGACATAAAAGAGAAGCACTCACCGAAGACTGCATCTTCTGCAACTCCTTTAGAACAAATTCTACCTTTTTCTGGGTTGTGAGAGAAGCCAGCGAAGCACCATTGGATCTGCAGGACAGTTTGGCATGATCGTAGTTCTCCTTTGCATTTGTAATTTTCAAGCAGGAGTTGCTAACCAAATGCCAGTTTGTTCCACAGATATTTTCTGAGGAAAAAAAGAAAGTAAAACCAGAGGTGCAAGTGACCTTCACAACATTCAAAGTGGTGAAAAGAGCTCTTCTACCAAAATAAAGCCTACAGCCCCATCCAAAACCAGCATGACTCACTGGCATGCTCAGAAGCTCTATGTACAAATAATACAAAGAAGAAAGCTGCTTAGGGGAGCTGAAGTGCGACATTACCACTTAGTTATCTGCAGTAGGTAGTCAAAGCACTTATTTGAACATCAGATAGTAAAATCATTTCAGAAGAATCAGTGAAGAAAAGCAAGTCTTGCTGTTGGTTAAAGCCATTTGTTCTACCCCAGTTGTAAGGATATCTTCCGACAGAAGAGGGTGATTGTGCTAATTCTGTCCTCCGCACCAAACTTCCAAGATGAATCCCCATTTAATCTTAAGAACGACCATGCCCACTACAGAAGAAATCCTTATGCTCTGTGGCACTTATTTCCCCCACTCATAACTACACTTATGAGAAACACAATGGACATTTTCAGTGTGAATTTCTGTAGAGCTGATGTCTAGCTCCAAAGTCTTGGTTTAGACTTATCTAACAGATTGAAAAGCTCTCAAGTGTCAGTTTTTCAGATGGGCTTTCTACAAATATGATAGTCACCCCTTTCTTCTCTATGAGAAGTTAAATGCACCAAACTCTTCATCTGTCTCATTACGAGATGTTTTTCTCACTCTCATGGCTCTTCTCTGAAGTCTCTTCACTTAGTCACTCTTCCAGACTAGCAGAAACCAGACCTGGACATGTCCAGACCCAACAGATTTACTAGGCAATGTCTCTCCATGACCATTTAAAGGTTCTATCTGTGTTGCTTTTCTCCTTTCTCTACATTTTATTAACTGTAAATGTCAACCACTGAAGATGCTGTATTTGTCTCCCGGCCACCAGGAAAAAAAAGTTACTACGGAGGGGACTAATAATCAACTCCTGTGAGCTCCCACTGGAAACACGCTAATAAAAGAATTTTCCTTATACACTTACGTGTCATTTGCCTAATGCGTCCAGTATGTGCCATTCTGTTTTTGCACAATTCTAGTTTTTAAAATTAAATGGCATGCATTATTAAACCTAATACCTTACAGAAGCCTATTATATCAACAGTGCTGGTTTCATCAAATGAAGAGAGAGATGAAATACAGGCTAATAATTATACAAATGATCATACTGCTCTTCAGACAATTGGGACTGAAAAATATTCCATCACACTTTCTAGATTTACTTGAAATAGAGTTTCACAACAAAATTGGTATGATTAAACAACATTATTTATTCCAGTTTAGCACTAAAAGATCACAGATTTATTTAAAAAAAAAAAAAAACAACACCTTGGTGAATTTGGAGTTTCTTACACAAACTCAAGCAATACCTACCTGGTAAAGCGATGCACTCCTGATTCCTAGGTTCCCACTGACAGTTCTGATCCATGGCACAGCTTTTACAACTTGTCCTTTTGTTACAGTAATAGGCAGGGTTATCCTTAGGACAATTGTCATAAGCAGTAATAGGAACCTACAACAAATAGCAGAGAGGAAGATCTTTCCCATCCACACAGCATCGGTTTGTAACAAAGACTAGCACACCAAACTTCACATTGCAGACCTACAGAACAACCCATGTGTTCAAAAGGTGCAACACTGGCCAGCCTGTAGTGTGCAGTCAGGATATTCCCCCAGGCCAGCACGTGACACGTTTTCCTCATTAGAGCTTTTATAAAACGGTTAGTTTTTTTCTAGGGAAGGCTCTAAGAGCAAACCCACGTGGTTCTGTGCCTTAGGGCATCTCACATCACACTGATGATGACACCTTCATCCCTTCCCCTGCCCTTTGTCACAACTCCTCACTTAAGGAGTGGACAGTCCCATGAAAAGCCCTCGGACCAATGTGACAAATACAACCATGTTAGCTGTTCAGAGCTACACATGCACTGGAAATAACAAAACAACAGGAGTCTTAATACTGACAGATGAAAACATCTGGACATTTGCTATTTCAAAGGCTACATGTAAACTACAGAAGTATTAGAGAGACTTTACCTGTTCCTCTGTGCAGTTGTTATGCATTGAGATACACTGGTCAGTGCACCATTGACAGTTGTTTGTATTTGCTGTACAGCTATAGCAGTCTGTAATCTGATCACATTTTTCATTGTCTACAACTATTAAAGAAAAAAACCTGCATGACCAAAAACAGGCATTTCCTGGCAGAGCTTTAAGAACTTGATTATATACAGCAAAAGATATAACCAAACAGTAGTGCCCGGAGATTTTCCGTTAACAACTTATTAGTGAATCGGATACTTTCATTGACTGAATGAATAGAAAATTGCATTCATTTGCACCAATCATTTTTAGTGCCCAACGATCAATAAAACACAACAGCAGAAAATGCACCAAGACATCGAAGTGCACGAACTAAGACGGGGCACGCATGTTCAGTCGATGCACATGCAAACGATGCCAGAGGACATTTTACAAGGACAGTGAAAATCTCCCACTGCAGGCCCATTTTGCTGAAAGCCTGGCCTTCAATTACGTGGAGCATTTTCATGCAAAGCTTGAACTTTCCACTTCATCTTTCCAATTGCTTATCGCCTGTGTTTTGTGAAAATTTATTGTACATTGAGAGCCCATCAAAGCAATGTCCCTTTACATCAATTTCTTTTAAATAATTAAAGGCTGCAATCTATTACAGAATCAAGGTTCATATAATTCAATTCAGAGCAATGAATGCATTGGGATAAATTGTTGAAAAGTTGTTAAAAAGTTATCATATGGGAGAACACAGGAATCAGACCTTAAAACAAATGTTCTTTTTATATGCCCTCACCCAGATAAGTCTGTAGAAGGCAAAATAAAGCAACTTTTCTTAAAACACTCTTCCTGCTGTATCCCTTGAAGAGCCCAGGATAACACCGCAGGACCCAGACCCCCTCCCTTGCCCCATGGCACTCATCAGCGAATTGCTGGCTCTCACAAGGTCAGTTCTCAGAGCAACCATCTACAGACCAAGTCCCGGCCTGATTCCTGGCTGACGAGGTCTCTTTGCGATGGGAAAGCAAGCACAAGCAGTACGGCAGGAAAAAGCTGATGAGTTGCTGCGGCAGTAAGCAGCTTCAGGGGGAGTGGGAGATGCCAACACCCCCACACCAAAGGCAGGTCTCCCAAGGGCACGTAGGGAAGCAGAAACACAGCCCCCCATCTTGAGCTTGTTCTGATAACAGCATGCAACTACCGCAAGACAGAATCTGGAAAAGGAAAAATCCCTACGCGTTTTGGAAAGGGAAACGGGAAGAACGCAACACGTACCTGGCCTGGAAGGACAGCCCTCAAAGACCTTCTGCTGCTGCTCCACCGTCGCCATCTCCCAGGGGACGCAGCCAGGAGGGGCGGCAGCCCACACGCACCGGATGCCAGGGCCCGCTCGCAAGCAAGCCGTTTCGTTGTCGAAGGCTTCACATCTCTCCGGGGTGTATTTCAGTATGTCACTCAGAAGGAGGCTGTTGAAGCCTCCGAATATATACATGGTGCTGGACAAAATGTAAGTAAAGAAATAAAAATTTGTGCCTGTGTTTATAGACCATGCACTGCTGCGGCTCAGTTTCATTCAGAGTGCGGGCAAGGTGCTTTATTATTTTCCATCATGCATAAATCCAAATAAATAGATCTTGCTTAAGGAAGGCACTAAAGAAAAGGTCAGTCAAGTTGGACTGTTACAGAGAAGCCAGAGAATCTCACTATGTGGCTTTTAAGACAGAGTCAAACCTATCTAAGGTTATGCCAAAAATCTGGGTGACACCCGATTAACGTAATGATACATAAAATGCTGCAGAAGTGCAGGATTCTCCTGTAAAGACCAGTGGCAAGAAAGGAAGAAAGGCTAACATGGGGGAGACAATATCACACCATTAAACCAGCATTCAGAAACTGTGACAAAACAATTCAATGTTGTCACATCTTGCTACACTGCTGCGACAAAACCACAGTTATTTTCGTGGCTGTTAGCAACTGAGCAAAGAGCCATTGTGTCAACTAAAGAAAAAAATGAAAATGTATTTTGAGGGGGAAAAAAAGGTGTTTTTTTTTTGTTTTTAAACCTTCTATAGCATCGCAACTGCTTTAGGCATAACATCAAATTTCATTAGTTACACAAACCACCCTGAAAAATCTGTGCATCAATGTTTGTAAATGTATATTTAACAAGACAGTGTAGAAGAGTTGATGCAACTGAACAAAAGTTTGGATGAATAGTAAGTATTTTTTAACACTGTTTTCATCCTATCTCAGAAAAGAATGCAGAGGCTTAACTGTTCTTCATGGGAGCAAACAGACAGCTGGTATTTGGTGTACACTGAAACAGGCAGATAGTAAGGTTTTCAGAGACTAGAGTATCTAGAAGCACACATTCCTTTTAAAGTCAGTAAAAGTTTTCTGCCTAGCTTAAACTATGCTTTAAGTAATGTTCCTGATTTAGAAGACATATTCTCAAAGGGTGAAGGAACTAGAATAAAAGACTGCTAAGAAATACCACGTCCCTGAAGACGCCCTCAAACTCAGTTCCACAGACTCAAATATGGCAGCAGCCGTTCACCTGAGAGCACGGATATTATTACAGTGATATAATGCTTAACACTAAAAATCTCACCTATGATTTCACCTAATTACTATACATCATGCGACTGGTAGAGAAGAGCCACACAGGATACGCTATGTAAACTAAAACATGGACAAGTTTACAAACCACAAGGGAAAGTATGATTTTGGAGATAAAAGTTGTCAGTGAGGCTAAATATGGGCAGAAAGAAATAGAAATAGGAAAAATTTAGATTTTTGAAAGAAGTAATTGAGCTGAGACAGTTTAGTCAAAGTGCAGAAGAAGGGCTGACAGGGGCAGGCATATACTGAAGACACTACAAGAGTGAAGATCTGAGAACTTCAGCAGATTTGCAACAGAAACTCAACCCTCTGGTCTCGGTGTTCCTAAACTACTATATCAACACGCACACACATACGTGCACCGATGTACACAGGTGTGTGTATTGAGGTATGAAAAATGCCAATAAACTCCAGCTTGTCTGTAGCCTTACCTGTTGTACAGCACGGCAGAATGTCCAAACCTGTTCACATCATGATGGAGACCCGGGCGAGGAAGAACAGACCACTTATTGCAAGCTAGGATTAAGGAAAGATTATTTCAGAAAAGTTCCTCTGGCATAATTAATGACTCAACTTAGGTAGCACATTTCTTCCTGAAAGATCCCAAAATACTTTAATATACAGGGAGACAATTCTACCCATCACCAAAACACAAATCTCTCCAGTGAAACGGTGCTATCACGAACTGCCCTGTGTTACCTTCTTCTGCAAGACTGACAACTTCGTCTTCACCCCAGCTGCCATGGTATGACAAAAGGGGAAAGGAAGGATGTAATGGCTCTGTGCCACCATCTAGACAGTTCACGAAAAAGGAAGGTTCATGAAAAAGGAAAGTTCCATGGCCTCCTATGGAAGAGGTTATCAGCTTTTTGGCAATCACGTGTAATTAAATGGTGGTGACTTGTTTTTTTTTTTCTTTTACTACTGGAATTTTTCACTGCATAACAAGTTCAGTTTTTATCTGTTCATTCGTGAATTATTTGCAGTTTTGCCCCAAACCAGTATCACTGAGAACAGAGACTTATCTTCTTTTTTTTTTTTCATTGCAATTATATTCCTAGAGGGTAGATATCCATGTTTTTAAAAATATTTTTCAGTCATCATAGCTTAAGGATTTGTGGTTGTTTTTCTCTTTTAATATAATGTGAGATTATTCCATCTTTTTCTATTAGCATAACATTTGTAAGTTCTGCTTCATTTTTTACTTGGTTTCTCAGGTAATTTTTTCCTTTAGGCAGCATGAAAAAAACAAGCTAAGAAACATAACCCACTGAGCAATCAAAGGAACAAAAGCGGGAAAAGTCAGTCCAATTCCTACCACTTAAACTTTGCAAGGTGAATGGGATCAAGTTGGGGGCTAGCATCCCAGAGGCAGTTGTATGCAATTTATGCAATTAAGACAGAAAAGTCAATCTGCTGTAAAGATTCACAAAGCCCTGAAATACTCACAGATTTTTAATACAAGATAATCCTGTCGTTGCATGGACTGAGCCTCTGAAAAAAGAAGTCCACAGACCCAAACTAGTACATAAATAAACCAAAAGAAATTTAATTGGAGAATTCTTGCATAAGAAAACTGACTCTAAACTATGCACCTGTAGAAACTTTTGTTCAAGAGTGCTGACAAATAAATGACATAAGACCCAGGTGATTGGGTTTAGTACTTCGGTAAATCATGATTTTGAAGTTTATTTTTAGACGTCACTTAGTCTATTGTTGAAGAATTTAACCTAGCCCAGCATCACTTGTAAGATGAGCATGCATGGCTCTGTTTTTTAACAGGAGACTTCAGCAAAATTGGACAACAAGTTGTGATTTTTTATCCAGCTAGTTGTGAGTTATGCGAGGCCAAGAAACATATTTTTCTAGATTAATAGAAGGCCTGGAATGTTTTGCTTTCTAAGCTTCTTTCCCATCTTTAACAGAAGATCAAGTACTGGAAAAAATTACAGATTCTGAAACTACAAAGAATACTCTCCTTCCTCACTTACGAATTAAGCCAAGCCTAAAACCTACAATGTACAGGATTTTATTAAATATATTACTCAAATTGAACACATATGCTACAAAAACATCCAGCCTCTATGCTTGGCATCAGAACTAAATTTTTAAAGGGATAAATAGAAAAAATTTAATTTCTCTCCTGTGGGGAGAAGAGACCATTACATGAGTATAGACTTGACATGAATATTTCATGCGATGTTTTTTTTAAAAAAAAAAAAACAACAAAACAACAAAGTTAAAAGTTATTTAGAAATGAAAGAGAATGGTTACTTAAATCATAGTAATTGTACTTTGAGACAAGCTGCCAGTGAAGTTTCTATTCTTGTTTTAGGTATGTCCCACACGTGAGGGACGTGACCCTTTGGAAAGCACAACCTTGCCTTTTCACTGCTGGAGATGAACACGTGGAGATGGAAGGACTGCAGCTCACCCTCCGCTCCTTTGCTGCTATCAGTCATTGAGAGGAAGTAGCGGATTGGAGTGAGGCATTCGTCCACCCAGAGACAAAACTGCCACAGAGTAGGAAACTCTTCTATAAAGGCCAGAGAGTCTACTTTTGGGAATAAGAAGTGCTAACTAGTCCTTGCAGTGCCCAGGACATTGGAAAAATACTGTGAACCTGCTCTACCAAAGTGCTCACCCAACCTGAAAGTCAACACAATCCAAAAGCTTGTCCTGAGAAGCAATGAGAAATGCACTTGCGTACAGTCAGCTGGACTGTTATTTTGAAACCTTTCAAAACTGGGCATTATCTGGATAGTTTGGATGGAATAAGCCTCAACCTGGTCAAGTGCAGGGTGAAAGGATAAGAAGCATTAATGCTTTCTCAGGTCTACCTAATCTGCAACCTCCCCAGAGAATCTCAGCAACATCTGTCTGCATCCCACAAAAAAGATAGCATGTCTTCATGACACCTAATGCACGTGGTCCGACTACTTAGAAATCTGGGGAGAGCAAATAAGGAAAATTTGACATGGTAAATAAAACAAGTCACTACAGAAATAAGTTTTAATAGTGACAGTTAAAGAGAAGACCTGTCTTCGAAGCCTTTATTTTAGACTGAATTTTAATTTTGATTTTCTCCAGTCTCCCTACCAACACCCTACCATATTCCTGGTTGTGCTCCTGGTCCATTTCCCATTGTGTTACTCAGTGAGTCGAGGCAAAGCATGCAAGAAAAGCTGCCCTGCCATAAAGGGAATAAAAAAGTGATCTGTTCTTTCCAGGTTATAGAATGAGACTCTTGGCCCTAAGGACTGAGAGGACACAGGAGCACCAGAAGGCTTCCCATCCCTGCCATGTGAAGTACAATCAATGCAAGCTCTAATTCTCAGTTTAATTTGGTAAGAACTAGACTAGCTGACTACAATGACTATTTCCTGTAAAAGGAACTGCCTGTTAACTACACCGAACCAAAATGAACATTGCTGTTAACATATTTTTTCAAATTAATGTCATTTGTGTTTTACACCTAATAAACAGTTCAACAGGTCAGGGAAGACAGCAAAATGTCTTAAGAAAAATCCATCATTATTGCTATGCAATCTTAAAAAAAATTACTCTCCCTTGTGACTGTCAAAATACCTCATTTTAAATGTTTTTCAAGTAAAAACTCAAAATAATAAACTCAAAATAATAAACTCAAATAAAAACTCAAAATAAAATCTAGGAGCACACAACAGATTCTATAGGGATGTGATATGAAATCAAAGAAAGCAGGGAAACAATCCCTGTAGCAGACAGCAAAATGGCACAAGGATGCCAAACCCTGCTCAAAGTAATCCATTCACTGGCACATTCCTTTCACAAACCAGGAGTGACACCTCAGCAGAGGGTCATTCCAAGAATTCAAGTTTACATGATTATTTCAGGGAATCAACCACGAGATCCCACATTTCAAGGAATAAGAGCAGAAGATAGGATGTGATATGAGTACAGAATGGTGTTTTTCTCCAGTGTCAATTATCTAGATGTGCATGCACCTTCTTTTATATAATTTCTTCTCTTCTTTTCTTCTTTTTCCTAATTGCAGTCTCTCTCTCTCAAATAAATGCTGCCCTCTTCTGGCTATTCAAACTCACCTAAACCTACTCCTTCAAAATAAAATCCACTTGTTCAGCTTTAGGATTAAATAGTACTTATGGGGACATTTATGCTTATAAAGCATACACAGACTAACTGACATTACAAACAGCACAGCAAAGCAAGTGAGCAAGCCTTCGGTTAAAACAAGAGCACGCAATGTACAAGTTGAGCTTCAGCAGTGTCTAGTGCTCATTACTGTCCTAACACGCTGCATTTTTCCTAACTCACAGATTAAAACGTGCTCAAAATCTCACTATAACTTTTTGGCTGAGACATTAGAACAATGTGCGTTCTAGTCAAGAAAATTTTTAATGCCTAAGGTTGCGTACAAACTGTTGACCACGTAACTGCTGCTCTATTTGCCTAGAAATCACTGCAGCAGATCATTTGCTTGGTAATGTGTACTAAGCTAAATGTGCTTCTCCTGATTACACATTCTTCTGCAGTATGCTTAGTAGCATTTGGTATTATATACCCAGCATGTAAATTAGTCTTCTTGAAGTCAGCTCTTTCTGAATCTCTAAGAATTTTTTTTATTTTTATTTTTGCAAGAACTTACCAATATCATACGCCATAAAATCTGAAGAAAAGCACTTAGCACCGTGGCTCATGGAGGTGTCGTTGTGTGTGTTTCCTCCAAACACCAGCATGGTTCCACTCGTTATCACAGCAGTGTGCAAATAGCGAAAAAATCTACTGTCTTTAAGAATTGTCCTTCAGAAATAAAAATATATGTATTAATGAAACTGATTAGAACCTGGCAAAGAAAAATCAATCCATAAATCCAGGCTCAAGAAGGATTTGGGGATGTGCAGAAGAAATGTGAGGGTACTATTTAATTAGTTTTCCTAATGAGATATTTAACAACTTTCTCTCCAGACTGTTCAATTCCTCCTGTAATTTCACTCTCCTATTCCAATCTGCTTTCCAACTTCTAAAAGAAATACATCTATGAAAGCATCTCTCCAAAGCTACAGATCCTAATCGTCAATTCTGTCCCTAGGGATTATCAATTTTGACACTAACACGGCTTAGTCAATTAAACCTGTTTCTATGGACACTGTCTGGGGAGACTCCAGCCCAGGAAATATTAAATTTATAGTAACCTAAATCATTCTTTTAAACTGGGAATGATCGCTTGCTCTAAAATAATGAAACTATTTCAAGGAAATCTATGCAGCTGCCAATAGCAGAGCCCTGCAGCTTAACACCACCTGCAAAACTCAGTGCCTCATCCATGATTAAACCATGGCTAGCATTAATCATATTAGCCACCAACCTCACCTTTAATCAGCGCGATTAACAGCACTGAACACAAACGGTCACCCTTTGTAGGGCTTCCCTACTATTCTGAGAGGACGTGACAGCAGGGAACCCCCGGTGTGACCACGTCTGTGTCGCAGGCGGCGGCGGCACTCCTCGCAGGCTGTGCCGGCGGCACTCCTGCAGAGCCCCAGCATCCTGAAGGCAGCGCGCGCTGATGCCCAGACTTGCACAACAAAATAGTCAGCAAGCGGCTGATCGATGACCCGGGCCGGGGACCCCCTCCTGAGGCATGAGCTGTGGTACTGCAGCACACGGGGCCTTTCTGAGCAGGGCCACAAGTGTTAGACTGTAAAACTGCCAGTCGAAACACTGGAGGGAACTGGGGAGAAACAAGCCTGCCAGAATAAGGATTAGGAGATTGCTTTCTTGCCCTTCCTTACCATGAAACCCTTGGCACAAAAGAGGGAGTCAATAACACCAAAAAAACTACAGATAAAGATGACCAGACGCTTCTAGGTGCCCTGCTGCAAAGTGACCGCTTGCCTGCTCTGCTAGCCCTCTCGAGGCTGACAAAATAAATGCAATGAAAGGAAGTTGGTGCTGGAACACTTCGGAAGAATATTGTCACATTTGTGACATTTGCTGCCTATTCAGCCAGATTTGCCAGGCTGAACTGGAGGATCAAATGAACGAGGAAAAGAAACGCTGTTATTACCATATGTACAACTGAGCAGCAAGGAAGATTTTTGGAAATTAGTCACTAGTCATTTTACTCATCAGTAAAAACTCACCAACTGTTGTTGCAGAAATACAAGCTATTTTAAACTCTCAAAAAATCCAATATGGTGACTCAAAATTACATATGTTCATTCAAAAGACCAGCCTCCTATTTGAACAGAGCCTTTAAAAAAAGCTTAATAAAAACACAAAATTGAGGAAAATGTATTTCACCTCCATAGCTCAAAGCTGTGAAGTTTTGCTATAGCTTTCTAATAAAACTCACCTCTGGGCAGAAACCAATCACAGAAGATTTGAGTTTAAGAAACAAATGTTTCAAACAGTTACAGAGCCAGAAGAAAATGGGGTTATAATTGAAATTCTTTTGTAGTCTTAACTGCAGAATGAATTACCACTCACTTGACTGCAGTAACTGCGCTCATATGCAGTCTACACTGTTGGCAAGAAAATCCCATCAAATATTTTTCTTTTCAGCTTTAATACAACAATAGATTAAAACAGATTTCTTGGCTCATTCACAGCCTTGATTATGTGTGATTATATGATTCTTTATTCCTAAAGGGACATTAAAAATAACAGATAAAAGAGCATGCTCTCTATCCTGAATGCAAGTAACTATGTACTACTTCACCCTTATCAGATAACCCATCCTCTTGTGCAATATGAAAGTGAGGGGATGGTATACAGGAGCAAGAAGTACTTACCACATACGACTATCAACTTCGTATTTGTACAAGTCATCTGCTAGCCTGTATTTGTTGGCACTGAATGCCTTGTAACCTCCATGGATATAAATTGATCTTGTATTTGAATCATAAACGCTACTGTGACCATACCCTCCTTGCACCAAAGCTCCACTTGTCTGTAAGATGTTCCATGTATTTGTGGCTGAGAAATGAAAAATGGGAGCGACAAAACACGGTTAATTTATCTCCGTTAATAACTCATCAAGAAATCTGATAGTGAAACAAATTGGGTTTCCCTTGACTCAGATCTAGACACTGTCTCTATCACTTGACATCCAAAAATATTCTCCTTCAAGAAGCAAGTTCGTTGTCAAGAATTATTGTCAGGTATTTTTAATTAGACCAGAAACATCTCTTTTACCGTGATTTAATAAATTTTGCAGACAAGCTAAGTAAATGAGAGATAAAAAGGACAGAAATAATATATTGCATTTCAGTGACATGAAAATGACAGCACTGTGGCTTGATTTGGAATAGTACCCAAGAGCACTTTTATTTTATATATTTAAAGCCAGACAGTACTAAAGCTAAGTTAAGTATGACTGTGGAGAACACTACAGTTAAAAACTAATATGTAATTAACGGTCCTATACTGTCACTCATTAAAATAACATTTGTTTGAAGCACTCATAATATAATAGCAAGTGAAACAAAAATGCCAAATTCCACACCAAATCTCTGTAGCTAGTGCAGAATGAAACCCTATAGAGGCTTCCTAACTCCAGGGCAGATCAGACACACAAAAGGCAAAGTTAATAGTCCGCAAACTCACACACAGGCACAACAAACCACCAGAAAAACAAATCACTGCCCCACGCATCCTGGTTTTCTCCAGCTTTCCTCTACAGAAAGCTCGCTCGTGTGGGACCAGTGAACCAGAGTACACTCCAGCAGATCCTCTGGATCAGGATGACTGAGGGACAAGGATAATGGGTCAAAAGTGCATGTATGGCCACTACTCCTGACAACAATGAGCACGTTCACACTGTGAACTTCCTGTGCTTAAACATGTTCTCTACATGGTCAGCGGAGCACGGGACATGCCTCCAGAGAGCCATTTCAGAACAGCTGCTTTAGGCAGCAGTTCAGTTCATCTGGAGAGCTTCCTACACTTTTCTACTGCTAATACTGGAAATCTCTGGATCCAAAATCAGAGTTTGGACTATTCCCAGAGATATGGAGCAAATGGGCATCCAGAAAGTTATTCCCTGTTCCCCTAAGTATTCTGTAATGACTGCTACAGAGATAGGGATAATAGGTTAAGTGGGTACTTGCTCTGAATTGTTTCGCCATTCTTGTATTCATGGGATACAAAAATAATTTTGACAATGTTTGCTTTGCAAGAAAGATAGAGGTAAACAAATTTAAACATCCCACATTTATCCCTCTTTGTCTCTCAATTACAGCTTTTTTTGTCTTTGGGACCTAGTAAGTTGTATAAAGCTGGAGGCATGTGGCTGGCTGCTCACTGTTTGAGCTACACAAACACTGGAAGTTAGACTGAACTTCTTATAAATAAAAATAAATGGAGAAGAACATAGGCACCTTAGTTTTGCTATCTGAATATGGATCATTTAAACAATTTTCAAACCACCTGCTAAAACGGAAACAAGTGGTAGGTAGGGCACCACTCACCCAAGTTGTATTCCTGGACGTTGCTGATATACCCATAAAGAGGACAGTGCCCAAAGATGACGAGCATGACCACACTGCCATCTTGCAAGGTGATGATGTGTGCTGAGTGGCCAACAACAGCATACTGCTCCTTGGCTTTCGGTGTTGCTTGAGTCCAGGACTGCCTGGGAATGTTGAACACCCACAGCTGGCTGGTCACGTTCCCCGTGGCATCTATTTTTCCACCATACATGTATATGTCATCCTAAAAGAAGTTAGATATACAATGAGGCCAACGAGTCTGGCACTTAGGAAACAGCTAATACATCAGTAATGAAGTTACCATTTTTTAACTTCCCCCAGCCTAAGTTTGTCTCCTTTCCCAAGGAAGGACAGCTTACATCTCCTTCACTGGTCACATCTGAACTGAAAGCAACCATGACTGCCAGGCTTTGTACCCACGTCCATACTGTCAGAATGCCTTCAGCACACAGAACTCACCTGAGATCAGGGAACGGAAGGAAAGGGGTGCATGGGGCAGGATTGACCTTCAGATGACAGACATTGAGATTTACGTGTCTGTATGCTAGCTGAGTGTCTAAGCATCCAGTACAAAAATAGTGAAGCTTAGAGAACAATTCAACTGTTCAAAAGCAGGGAAGGTGTGCCTTTGACCTGCTCTCCAGATTTCACTGCCTGCACTGACTGTTATCTGTTTTCACTAAAAATGGAGCTCAGAGGCACCCAAAGGTAGGCACCCAAAGTTGAGCATTTTAATATGCAAGCTGAATCTGTCCCATAGCTTGCAAATGCAAAAAGCAGAAGACAGCTGTCAGGAAAGGCAGTTAAGATGGAAACTCCTCTGTGTCTGCACACTAAAAGCTTTGTCTTCCAAATAAAGGTATTGACAAAGAAATTAGGACCCTCTGGAAAGAAGGTGCCAGGATAAAGGATGACTAATAAAATCTTGTCTAACTAAGAGTTAAACTCCAAAACTCCATCTAGTTTTATTTAGGGGTTTCTCCAGACATCTTGGAATGACTCAAAAATCCACCGAAGTGTGTAGTGAAGCCCTGCTTTCCTGCTGACAAGATGGTAACCTTGGAAAGGGAAATTCTCTACTACAGCTGGTGCTTCTTGGGAAATTGCTGAGAACCACTGCCTGTCACTGATGGTGAACCTACTATAGCACCCAACTTGCAAACTGTTTTTCAGAGAATGCATATCGATTCCTTGCAGCTAGGGATTTCCATCTTTATGAGTTTTTTCCAGTGTTGTGTTTATGAATGGAGCTGTGTGGAGTTTTTCAAGTGTTTTTAATTATACTTAATATAAGCTTCCACTGTGATGAGCTAATTAACAATCCAAAACCAAAGATCGGTAAATAATTAGCTTACTTCCTTCTCGAACAGACCAGCAAGCCAAAGACTTGGCCACTCTGCTCTCACATGGCCTGCACCCACAGCAATGCAGACAGGTGAGAAATGATGCAAGAAACGGTCAAATCCACTTGTTTCAGATGCCAGAAGAATAGATTCATGGGTGTGTTGCAGAAGCAAAGCAGGCTCCAAAAATCCCTAATTCACCAGCTCTGCTACTGTGCTTTGGACAATAGATGCCTTGCAACTCGACCCTTGGGAACTCGCTCATAATAATTATGTGGTCTACACAAAAGGTAACTGGGGACCCAGATGAACTCCAGCAAACTCCAGTCATCAGGCATGTCTTAAGAGCACAGACAGTGAGAAGGAAATAATTAACTCACTGACCTCAGTCAGCCTTAAAAACTCTGAGAAAAGGGGGAAAGGAGGAACACACAAGCAAAGACACTACAGAATTCCTGGGATACCAATCCAAGGATTCCCTGGAGTACAAGTACACAGACTGGGATATCCATGGACAAGTCTTTGAAGAAGAAATGCTTCTCCCAAAGCAAGATTGATCTGCAGAAAGGGGTGAGCAGGGTGGCGGAGAAAAAGGGGAAAATCAGCTCGGTGATGAATCTGCAGCACTGAGCTTACCTTATGTAATGCCAGCGAATGACCATATCTCATCTCTACTGAGTTCACAGTGTTGTTCAGTGGAAACCACTCTTCAGAAATAAGATCATACCTGTACAATAAAAAAGTGAAATGATTTTCTGAGAAGTTGATATCAAGTTGAGAAAAACAGTGCTAGTTCTTTCCAGAATCTGTTGGAAATTATTTTATTTAGCAAGAGTCCTACCAAGATCTCAGCATACACAAAGCATGCACGCAGACTAATAAAAGATCCAGTCAAGCCTGCTCCGTTCCTCAACATCCACATATTGATTTGCTTTACCCTGAGTTTTCTTTCCCATGCAGAGCCAAGAGCTAATGCATTTTCTCTTAAGCTCTGACAACTTACACAAGATGATCCATCGAAAACAGTAGAAAAAGGTTACGCTAAGCTCAGGTAAGTTCCAATTACTTGATAAAAAAAAAAAAAAACTGCCAGTGTTTAAAAGACATATTTTAATTATGTCTTTGTCATTCAAGCATATTTTTTTCTGTAAACTTGAAATAAGATAAACCCTCTGCCCTGAAAATGGCCTCTGGCTTTTTAGATAAAAGAATGAACTATGCTTGCCAGGCTTACAGCTGTATAAGATAAAATCATCTCTGAGAAAGCATTTAATGAAGGCACAGGGTATCTGTTGAAAAATCAGGCATGACTTTGAAAGAGTAAATTGTGGATGTAATCAGCAACTATTCTACAAGCATGGGTACATTTGCAGCTCCTCTTTAACTTCCACTAACTAAATGCACAGCTTTCACTTAGGTTGACGAAAGTGAGGTATACAGGTAACCCTGGAAAAAAAAAATAAAAAAAATCAGCTTTTGCCTAGATTTGCCAAAATGCTGTCAAGCTCCAGAGGAAGCCTGAAGTGTTTCTATGGGGGATTTCAATGAGGGTACACAATTATTATTTGATATCTTAGTTACTGTCAAATCTCCCAAACAGGTTGCATAAATGTCATCATTCTAAAATGCCACTCCCAGTTTGGTATCCCACTCCACATCCACAGTAATCAGTACGTCTTCATTAAGGAGTCAAACATTCTGAAGACGCACAGACACAGTATAGGGAAGGGCTAATAACACAGAAGTAGAACTACCCTCCTTCAATACGAGGCCAGATATAATTTATAAGCTAGCCTAGAAATATATAGTAAATAGTTGAATACTGTCATAAGCAGATGAACCAAAAACTCACTGATATTAGGAACCTTACATTTTTCTTTTCCAAAATTAGCACCCCTTATCAGCATTTTCCCACATCTCAAACATGAGTCAAAGTTTTTATTATTGCTGTCTCCCCTTGGAAATGGAGCATAGGGGAAAGCACAGCATGTCACATAGCATTTTCTAAAAATAATTCTCAGGTCTCTGTTCTTGTTCTTAGACTGTTATCCAGGTTTATACTCACGCTAAAACCTTCTGAGAGTCAGAATGATTGAAGACGTAGCCTCCGACAATCCACATTTTATTGTCATGGATTACAGCTTTGTGAGATGCTCTAGGAAGTTTTGGAAGAGAATATTCCTCCCGGGTCCAAAATGACTGATTTGCAGGAACAGGAATTGAACAGCCAGGACCTGGGAAAAACAGTTTTAGAAGTTAAACATGCTTTCCAAAGTCTGCATTTCAGCTAGAGGTCAGTATCCTGCACCACAGGTGACAAACATTGTGCATGGCCAGTAATTGGTAAAAGCTGTGATTGTCATTTCCTTGCCCACAGTAGCCATCTGTGATGGACTTGGTGTGCAAGGACCTCATGTGATGGACCTCCAACCGCAACCACATACTTCAAGCCTGAAAAAAGTGACCATTTCCAGATGTAATAAACTTCAGAACAGGAAAGGGGAGGAAAGCAGCCTGTATCTCATTCTGCTGTGGTCTCTTTTCAGGCTTTTGTTTGTTGTTGGTGGTTTTTATTGTTTGGCTGTTTGTTTTGTCTTACGTACTAACCTGATACTTAAGTGAAAGATGGGGAAAAAGAAGGGCAGGCAAAGAATGCAGCAAACATAAATCCGCCCGTGCTGTTAGTGAACAACCAGATTCCAGAAAAGCATCACAAGGCTCGGCTCTGCATAAGGGGATGTGGCCTTCCAGCTGATTACAAGTATATTACCCTGAAGTATGTTACCTGTGCTGTTTTTATGTCTGAGAAGCAGGCGTGTTAGCCCCAGTACTGGGTTCCTTCTCCCTAGGATGCTCATTCTGCCAGCCTGGATTCTTTCTACAGTGCAGAGCACACTGTATGTTTTTGCAGCATAGCTGAGTGGTGGCAGAAGGTGCTGTCAGTGCTGTCGCTGGTTCTATTTCACATGAGACTAATCCTAGCGCATCACTTTATTTTGCAAAGAAAATATGTATGTTTAGTCCAAACTGTTGCCAAGACTGACGTGGCTGACAAGCACACCTGGACATGAGAACAAAGCATTGTATGTGTTCAAACAGGTTAACTACTGCCATCATGCTCAACTTAGCTTTAAGTACACAGGAACAAGGTTTAAAGGTTCTGTGTTGTTTTTTTGTTGTTTGTTTTAATTTTTATCTGATGCTGGCACACAACAGGTTGGTACTGCTTTACACAAGAACACAGGTGCTTTAATAAAAATATGTTCCTAATGATGTATGATCTGTTGATAGGAAAAGCTGGATGGAAGTTTGACTCTGTTCCTAGTTTAAGTACTAATACTCGTCAAGCAGAACAGTCTCAAATGCTTCCAAGAACCATACACAGAAAAGGCATCCTCTTAGCAAGAGCTTCTCCGTATTGAGCAAGAGACTTACCTTGCCAGCCTGCAGAGCACAAACACGCCTTAGTATCATTAAAGTTGCAATACCCTCTCTCAGGCACCCCACAATCATCTGCGCAGTAGGGAATATCACAAGCTTCTCCCTTCCAGTATTTGGCACATTCACATTCAAGAGCATTGCTGCTGTTATTGAGCTTGCATTCTCCTCGGCCGGAGCAATTATTGGGACACATATTGAAACTGCAAACATCAGGGAAAGAAAGTTCGTCAGTAATGAAACAGGCTCCCAAGCCATATCTTATTAATGAATACAAGACTGATGCTGAACAAAAGTTAATGCAGCAGTTCAGCTGTTTGTTAACAAAGAAACCAATGAGAACAGCTCATCTAGAATCTGATGTGATGGACCTGCATATATTTGTTCTGTACCTATAATCTACAGAACTCCCTCACTTTATGAGTTAAACCTACAACAGCTCTGAATATTTATCAATATGATTTTTAGCCATTTATAATGCAAATTAATCATCTCAAAATCCCCAACAGTAAGTGAAGAATTTAATCAGCATACGAGGCTTTTGTGATGTCTGTGCAATTTATACTTAAACTGCTCACAATTACATGCTATTCCAGGATCTGCTTACCAAACAAACATACTTGAGATGAATCCCAAGCCAAAGATGTGCTTCTTTTGAATCATTTCTGATTTTATAACATTTGTAACATAAGTGAGGCAAAACCAGGCACATCCTTGCTGAGAAGCAAAATTCTGAGACCCTATTCTTTTCCAAACTCCAGTTTTTTCCAGTCCTTTCACAAGAATAATTCAAAGACTGATATTACTACCCAATATTCCCACTGACACATGACAGGTGGAGTCATTGGCTCCACCATGATTTCACAAGTATTTCTCAAGTAGCAATCTCCAGTAGTAACTATAAAGACTGTTAAACTGAAAAGAAATAAAGACATCCTTCTCACTCCTCTTCCCAAAAACGTTAGGAGGAAACCTAATGACCAGAACACATAAACCAAAAAGAAACACCCACAGCAGTACTTGAAGATTGTTTGAAATGATCAAGAAAGAGAAGAGTTAAAGCAACATTAAAATATAATAGAGGAACTTAAAAAGAGAGGTTATTCTCAAGTTTCTCAAATGTATCACAATAGTGCAATTCTGATGGCTGGCTGTAGATGGTGTCATGGTTTATGCTATCAGCCACCCTTTCAGAACGCCACTGCTTCAGCTGCTGTGTTTCAAGCAACTTTGCAAAAGCTCCTCATTTTCTTCTGGATGCCCCACATTTTTCCAAACAATCGACTGTATATTTCAGTGCTTAAAAAGGAGGAAAGCACCAAGACTGGTTTCAAAACTAAGCACCTCTTTTTAAGGAAACCTCTAAATTTTGCAAAAAGTTGGCTGTGATCAAGGACTTTGCAGCTGATTTTTTTTTTTTTTTGAAGACAGAGGTGAAACTTCTTCCAAGTTCCACCCAAATTAAAATCTCCTAGTGCAGCACATACATAATTTCTATCTGTACAAGCATAAAATTCAAAACCCATGATCCCCACCAGAATCAAGAAATTCCATCTCTGCTAGTATTTCCACACTGAGATCATTTACTCAAAACTTAACCTTTCTAAAAGCAGTCAACGTACACTAGAATTATTTTTTAAAAGTTTTCCAATGGGGACGAAATATATGCCAGTGAACAGAAAACCCCCATCTGTAATATTTAAAATATGAAACTAAAAAAAAACACAACAAAACCATTCCAGAATAGGAAGCCCTATTAAGCAATTCAATCCAAGGACTGAATAAAAAGGAGCATCCCAAAGAAAACTGCTTGAGGATCCTCAACGATAGGTACAGTCCAGTGTCATAAGTGAAACATGTATACATATGAAAAAGCGTGTTAGTGCAGAAGTATCTCTGCAGCATGCACAAAAGCACACAATCTATCAGTTCTGGCTGACTCAACAGGATCACATAAACCTAATAAGATCAAATAAATAATATGATGTCTTTTTGAGCAAACATTTGCCCATGCTTACAACTGACAACTGAAGTTAATGCTGAGCACATTACAGTTATTAGCCACTGTAAGAGTACAATAAAGATAGAATCTAAATTCAAGTATCTACTCATAATTACATGCTTCAACGGCAATTGCTTATTTCAAGACAAGACTGCGGAAAGAGGAAACCTCCTTTTGCTCAACCTGCAACATTTCTGTTATTTACAAAATCACTTCGGAGTGGTACTACTTACTTGTAGGTGATGTTAAACCCAGTCAAGTTATAGGCAGCATCACTGAAGAAATGCAGAAGAGCATATCCAGAAGTAGCTACAACTTCTGGTACTGTTTCATTGCTATCTTTCTCAGGAACAATAAGACCACTGAAAAAGAAAAAAAAAAACAGTTTGAAATTAAATAAAAGGGAGAAAGGCAACAATAGTAAACACAGTATGCACATCAGTGTGAATAAAATAATTGAAACTGAAGGTATTTATTTACATCTATTTGAAGTATAATGAATTTGCATATACTAATTGTCATTTTCACAGAGCAGTGTTATCAGACTGGTTTTCAGCAGAACTTCTTAAATATTCAAAAGAAAAATGTCACAACATTGTGAGTATGTATACTCAAACCACCCCATCCTCAAAGGCCTAAGAACCCACAAGACCCTGTCAGAAAGATAAAACCACATTCCACAGGGACCAGTTTATTAATCCCTCCTATATGTCTTAATTACCTGCAAAACAGTAGCCATGTTACTGACCGAGGAGTCCTGACAAACCTTAGGATATTGAACACAGCATTACCACTGCCCTTGGTATGCATGATTTTGGTCTGAAAGAAGGAATGGTTCAAGAAAGGAATGCAAATAGAAAACCCTGAACCAACTTGGCTCTTCTGAAAGATAAATGTACATTAAATGTGTTTAGCTTGAGTAACCCTGAGGCTGTCTAGAATCACAGTTTTCCTATTCTTACAAAAGCCTACCTTCCCCTCTTATTCTTCTCTCACAACTTAAACAGGACCCATTCCTGAAACAAGGCGACATGTTTCAAGACAGAAATTAATGTGTCACAAAAGCATAACAGCTGCTGTACCAAGCTTGCTGTACCAAGCCAAGTCTGTCTAGCCCAGTATTTTCCTCTGACTGTGAGGAAGGAAGCAAATGCTTGGGAAAGACTGTAACAAATGAAGCAAGTACGGAGCATTTCAGCGATGCAGTTATCCAGCTTCCAGAAACCCACAGTTCAGGCACTGTCTGACCTGGAGAACGCACCCACGCCAACACATTTAAATGAACCATTCATCTATGCTTCTAACTGTTTTCTCAGTCGTTTATACCCTTTTCACCTGGAACATCTGCAGCAGGAAGGTCAACTATTCAGCTCTGCAATGGTAGAGAAAGGACTTCCTATGCTCGCTTTACATCTGCTGCCTGACCATCCGCCAATGCCTCCTGGGCTCTTCCACTATGAGAAATAAGTATAATCACCCTTACTCACCATCTTCTTGCCACCCACTGTTTTAGAAAGCTCTGTCCGACTCATCACATCCACATTTGTTGTCTTTTCAAACCTAAAAGGCTGTCACACTCCTTATTCCCATCTTGTTCATTGCTTCAGGCTACTGATCACTTCCAGCTGTCTGCCAGATTCTAGTGATCCTCCAGCCTTCCAGTTTGTTAGGGGGTAGTGGACAGAAGTGAGGATGGTGGACAAGACTATTTATCTCAGGTGCCAAGAGATAGCTCACCTTGTGGTGTGAAAAGGTCTCAAATTGCACAAAGGTTTAGATTGGATATTGGGAAGAATTTCTCCATGCAGAGGGCGATCAAGCATTGGAACAGGCTGCCTAGGGAAGTGGTGGAGTCCCCATGCCTGGAGGTATTTAAGAGATGTGTGGACGTGGCACTAAGGGACATGGTTTAGTGATGGGATTCAGTAGGTCAGGTTGACGGCTGGACTTGGTGATCTTGAAGCTCTTTTCCAACCTAGAGTACTCTAGGATTCTACTCGAGAGTGAGCACAGTACAGATTGGTATCATGGTTTGCCAAAATGCTTGAAGTAAACTGAAAAGAAGAATAAATGTCTCTTGAAAAAGCAAACTACTAGCTATTTACCTACTGCACAAGACAGTTTGTATCTGAAAGGGAATGTTTACCCTTTCTTTAACAGAAGCCTGACAACAACAAAACAAAGAAGTCAATTCCTCCCTCATACAAAAGACATAAGAACAGACACAAATTTGAAGCCCACTGATTTTTTTTAAGCCTTTATCTAAGCAAAGTGCATTGTCTACCACCACCCATTAAGAGGCAGCTGTTATTTTTCTTACACAGAGCTGTCTTCCCCCTGCCAGGCTCAGTCCTGTTTCTAATGCAGGCCAAGTCGAAGCTTTTGTAAAAGCAGAGCCTCAAATGCTGGGAGCAGAGCACGCCAAGCAGAAAAGCAAAGGCAGCCTCAGCTGGGCCGGGGCCGCAGGCAGGCAGCATGGCCGCCGCGGCCTGGAGAAGCCGCCCGGCCTGGAGAAGCCACCCGGCCTGCACTCGTGCCCCACGACTTCTGCATAGCCGAGGGCAACATCGTCTAAAAGCAACTATGAAAAGATTTTTTTTCCATTAAAACATCTTATTTATCCTCTTTTTGGACCTATTCAGAATGGAGAGCTTTGAAGACAGTTGCCATAAAAACCACAGTGACCTCACCTCCTGTTTTGGCTAAACAGCTCCAGCACATTTGCAGATATGTAGCTCAATAAATATTTCCTTGTGAGAAGGCCAATTATTTTTTCCCTTTCAGATCTCAAGGATTTGGGATTAAAAGGCAAAATTCACTGTCTCTCTCTGTGCATAAGAGGTGCCTGTTTTGTTCTGAAATTTGAGACTTCTGATCTGAAGATGATCTCTCCCAAAAGACTATCTCCCAAAACATCAAAGAACAAAAAGCCTAATAAACTTCTCTTTGCTATTTGGTTCATATATAGTTTTCCTTTGTAATGCAAACTGTAGGACAGTACACCTCTGCGACAGGAAAACAGACATCTGAATATAATTCAGGGTAAAGGCAAACTACAGCTCAGGGACCAAAGAGAAAATTCCTTTGTTCTGTTTTATCCTTCTTTGGGTCTTATTCTTGCAGCACACATCACCGATATTACACGGCGATTTAGCTGGAAGGCCCTGCAGCGGGGAGAATGACAGCAAACACAAGCCAAAGGACAGAATGAACAGCAGTAATGAAAGAACACAAAATCCCCCCAAATAACCTTCCCTAATAAAATGACCAACACAGGACTAGTGTTTGTTTTCTCTTAGAAATCTCACTTTTGGGATTTGCTTGGGAAGAAGGCAGGTACCTCCGCGGTGTTAGCTCTCCTGCTTCCTTCCTTCCTTGACATCTTTTTCTGTTTTCCTGAAGGAAAACAGCGTGAGGGACCTTCCCCGTGTGCCAGTGATATTTACTGAGACACACATGTGGCCAGACTTGGATAAGGAAAGAAATTTTAGCATCACAGGAAGTTTTACAGTAGCTGTTGAGTAGTGGAGAAAGATTCCGAACAAACGCAACGACTCGTGTGACTCCTATGTAAACACCCTAAAGGGGACGTTATCCCACCTGTATAAGTTTAAAATGTCCTGATGAAATTTAAGTGCTA
Source organism: Anseranas semipalmata (assembly GCA_013399115.1). Classification (NCBI taxonomy): domain Eukaryota; kingdom Metazoa; phylum Chordata; class Aves; order Anseriformes; family Anseranatidae; genus Anseranas; species Anseranas semipalmata. Next base: position 649,592 of record VXAA01005846.1, on the reverse strand, counting down.
GATTAAAGTAATTTTGTTCAGAGAAAGCCATGAACAGAACAGAACACAACAATAACTATCAGGTACTTGAACACAAAGGTCAAACTTTGAATAAATTAGTGTATTTACACAGCATCTTTTTGAATAAACCAGCACACACGGAACTTTGACATTATCTGTACACAAAATCCCATAGGCAGAATCTGAATGATAATGGATTTTGGAAAACTTCCTTTAAACTACAATCCAGAATCTCTCAGACGCTGGCCGAGATTAGCCTATTTCACAATGCACCGTTTCTCTCTCTTTTTAAAAGCTTTCAAACCATTTTGCAATCATCACTACTCCAAAGCAAACAAATACTCCTACTCAGCTAAGCTGCCCAATAACACTGCTTCTGAGAAGTTGAAAGGCAAGCCCGTTTTGCCCTGAAACACTTCTATTTGCTGTGTGCTGGACTTGCAGAGTCAGCAGCAGAGTGACACCAACAGCCAGGACACCCAACTTCACTATCGCCTGCACCGCGCCTTGCTCTTCCCCCTGTACCACATAACAATGAGAATTAGTTGAAATGAAGGGCAACTCCTCTATTACTTTTCCTTCATTTGCTATGCAAGCATCACGAGGAACGTGTGTTCATCCTTTTCTCTCGAGACACAACCTGCCAGTGTGACAGGGATGAAAAGCGTAATGAGCTCTGCTGCTGCCTCAACAGAACCAGTCAAAAAGACGAAGCCATGAAAGGAGAGGGGCAAAATGCAGAATTCAGATCAAAGAGAAGCAAAAGGATAAAGATGACACCAAATCATTGGTAGTATACTGGCTTCCCAGTCTACTGACATGCAGCGCAAAATAATTTTTTTTCTCTTTATTTCAAAAAACTTGGACTCTTCTGGGTACACATGCGCAAAACCATGCCTTATTACAAAACGCTGTGTGTGTTAGCCACACTCACAAGAGCAAAAATAAACAAAAATAAACAAACCCAAAATAGAAGCTACAAGAGATTAAAAACAAATCAATGCCAAAAAAGCAGGGGAGGGATAAGGAAACATCTCAAATTTCTTTTCTTAAAGGAAAAGCTAATGTTCTTGTGCAACAAGATGACTCCCAGAAGTGGACTTTTTAGGAAACAAAGCAATTACAGTAACACTTATTAAAAAAAAAATTTAACTCATTACTGAGAGCTGGCAACACCCCAAAGTAATTTTTCTCTCTAAGCCATCTTCCCCTGTTGCACTAATCAGAGGCACAAATGCTGCAGCACCAGCACAGGGCATGCCTGGCTGCCCCTGGAGCCCTCCAGAGTAAGAGGGCTTGCCCTAAAAAACTCAGCTCTTATGTGATGCTTTTCGTTCCCGAGACAGCAGAACAAGGACAAGTCATAAATGTATTAAAGTATGTCTCAGGAGCCATTCAGTAAATTTTAATGATAATGTCACATGGTGAGTGTGACTATAAAAGCCAAATTTCAAGAGAACGTGAACTGAAAAGCCTCAAAAGAAAGATCGCCTTTTTTGCCATTACAGTGAAGAAGTATTTTTAAAGTAAAAAAAATTATTTTAATATCTAACCATGATCTTTCTCTCCAGGACATCAGCCATGGTGCTAATGCCATTTCCTTTTTAAAAACCTGAAGTCTGTTGTTATAATTTACTACCTGTGAAGCTCAGTACAGGATACTTCAATTAATGAAAAAAAAAAAACAATATATTCTTCAGTCTATCATATTTTAAGAGAAAAGAACCAAGAAACAAGAGGATGAAGAAACTTTCTGTTCTAAACTCTCTCTATAGATCTCAGTTTAACTTACTCGATTTATCTTTTCAAAACCCTGAAGAGAAGCTCTTTGTCCATCTTGTCAAATTGATTTGATGTTTTTTGAGGGGATTACAGGTTTATTGAACAAAAGCAATTCTGATACAGTGCATTTACAAGTCTCTAAGACATCTGACTCTCCACTACAAAGACATGCTGATTGATCAATTCTCACACATTCAAAGCATCAGTGGGCTCACTGGCGAGCTCACAGAGTCAATGTAAACAGGGGAACATCATTCAGCATGTAAATTTCTAGCAAAATCCCAAATACGTTTGCTCCTTACCTTGTATCAATTTTTTTTCAGTCAATACCCTGAAAGGTACTGTGAATCCAAAGAAAGCAAACAGAGCAGAATAATGAATACTTGGAGGACACGTTGCTGGGGCATACCTCAGCCGGGCTGCTCCACCAACTGCGTATGCACACGATGACGGCACACAACACGGTCCAGCACAGGGCCACAGCGAAACACGGGGCATCACCAGTCCCAGGGAGCGGGATAAGGGCGGATTTGGGAGGCAATGGCTGATTATGTGCTAAGAGCCAGCTCCATCAGAGCAGGGTGAGAACATTGATTGGGAAAATCTAGTTACGCACACGAGCAAAGGACACCAAACGCATGCTTGGAAGCAAACAGAGCAATATGATTTAAGCATTAAACAGAACAGAATGTTAGGGATTGGAAGGGACCTTGGAAGATCATCTAGTCCAATCCCCCTGCCAGAGCAGGAACACCTAGATCAGGTCACACAGGAACGCATCCAGGCGGGTTTTGAATGTCTCCAGAGAAGGAGACTCCACAACCTCTCTGGGCAGCCTGTTCCAGTGCTCCGTCACCCTCACTGTGAAGAAGTTTCTTCTCATATTTAAGTGGAACCTCCTATGTTCCAGCTTGCACCCATTCCCCCTCATTTTATCATTGGATGTCACTGAGAAGAGCCTGGCTCCATCCTCCTGACACTCCCCCCTTACATATTTATAAACATTAATGAGGTCACCCCTCAGTCTCCTCTTCTCCAAGCTAAAGAGACCCATCTCCCTCAGCCTTTCCTCGTAAGGGAGATGTTCCACTCCCAAACAGTCCCTTTGTCTTCCTCGCACAGAGCATGGACACCCACACTTCGCTCTCTGCCTATCCGTGCAGCAGGCAAGGACTGCTTCTCCCCATAAGTTGTTTAGGGCCTCTGGATACTCTCATAACACAAATAATACCAACTCAACATGTTTTGTACCTTTCTCAGTATAGTTAATTGTTGTTAGCAACCCCCCTGCTGTTATCAGGTGACCATTTGCCCTAAGCAATGTAACACAAGTTGACCACAAGGTGTAAGCAGGGTTTGCAGATTAGTTCAGGAAGGGCACTGAGGACAAAGCAGAAGAAAAGCACTAGCATTTGCATGTGCTCGTGGCAGCAACACGGGTTATGATTAATGGCAAAGAAACTGGGGTTTGAGGGAATAGAAGGAAAACAAACACTGCAACAGGAATGGGAGAACAAGGGAGGGCAGAGGAGATGCGGCGTGCTTACACAGGGGACAAGAAGTGAAGAACGAGATTTCTATCTAATATGGTGAGGAAAGTGGAGCCAAGAGCTCTCATGAGACTGTGCTGATTCCAGCTGGGGGTTCCCAGTACAGAACACATACTGGAGCAAGTCCAGCCGATGGCTGCTGAACTGGTCGGGGCCGAGCACATGACCTATGAGGAGAGGCAAAGGCAGCGAGGCTTGCTTGGCCTAAGGGGAGAAGATCAGAGACTTCCAAGGGTCCCTTCCAACCCAAATCATCCCACATTCTGTGCCCAGTCTCAACCCCGGGCTTCGAAGTGCCACATTCACCTGGAACTAACCAGAGAGAGGTGAGCGGCTCCCATTTTCTGAGGGCAGGAGAGCTCACGTGCCGGCACGGCAGAGCAGCCAGCTCGGCAAACCACCGCGGGGCAGCCGCTGCCATCTGCCACTGCGACCGTCCATCTGGTAGCGAGAGGCCTACGCGAGGTGCTGCGCGGCCGCCTCACCCCAAGGGCCCAGTGAGGAGCCACGGCCAAAGGTCTTGCAAAAGACGGTTGTTTTTGAGGAGGAAAAACACCCCACGCTGACCAGCACGAAATGAAGACACGTGCAAGAACAGCTCCAGTAAATGTTTAACATGAAGTTAAAAACAACAATGAAGTTCACAGACGATGAGTGTGTTTTATCTGCTTCAGATTTCTTCATTCTGTGCAGACGAGCTCACGGATTTTTGTAATGTCTGCGTTCTTTAATTGCATTTTTGAAGCAACGTATTTATACAGCCTCATGTTGCCTATGATCACAAATACAAACCAGCAAAGATATTTTTAACTATGCTTAATAGAAGAAAAGATTAATGTACAACACTGGACCACCCTGGGACGCTCAGATTACAAAGAGTTTAGTCAACAGTTTATGCAGATACTCACACTATGCAAATGTTTGCATTAGGCAAATTTCTCTATTGCAGTTAAAATTGATAAAACTAATTTACATTTCTTCAGTAGTCCGATGCTGAGGATTTCCAGCGTAAATACCATATTTTAAAACAAACATATCTAAACATCAGAAGGTCAAGAAAACAAGAGGAGAGCAGTGAAGGAAGTGAGGGCTCAGGCAACTGTTGTAAAAAGCCAGGAAGGTAAAAAAGGCTGAGCTCTGGAGAGTCCTGGGAGGAATTTATAGTGTTTACCAACAAACTCAGAAAGTTTACAGTGCCCAAAGGTACAAAGCTCAATATTGCAAATCCTCCAGCATGGTGAAAAAAAATAGCGAAGAGTGAAAGATGGCTCTGGTTAATATTAAAATTCAACATCAGCCAGGAAAAAAAGATAAAATATGAACATTGCTCAAGAAACTCTGGTGCACTTATTTTTGTATCAAAGAAAGGTATTTTTCAACAGATGCCTTTTTTGCACTTCAGCAAAATTAGAAGCATCTGCTATTTCCTGAACTTGGTTTACTGAACAACATAGCGCAGTACTAATGAAGATGAAACTCAAATGTCATCTAAAGAAGCAATTAAAAAAATAATTGATTTTTTTTCCTACCTCAAAAATGTTATTGTATTAAGCTCACGCTTGCTTGTCCTCAGGCACAGACTGCCTAGTGATTTACAGATGAGTTTAAAGTCTGAACCATTATTGTTAATGCCATGAACTATTTATAACCTCAATGTAAAAAGCCTATTAATTTTTGGAAAACACACAAGAAACTGCAGGCACAAATCATGATCATTTCACCTTTTCAACAGAGTATTAAAAATTAGCTCGATTAGAGCAAAATGACTGTGAGTCAAGATGACATTTTTTCCTCTTTGTGCATATCAATTCAGCACATGATACCAGGAAAGTGCTTCCAGGTTTTTGTTTTTTTCTTTCAAAAGAGAGAATGTTTCCTCTTCTTCAAAAGGGATGAGACTATCCTAACAATTCATTTGTGCGCCCTGTTTTGACATCAGGTTAGAGTTTGGAGGTTTATAGGAAGCATTCTTTCACTACAAAACCACTCCAAATCTGTATTTTCAGTTTAAGACCAAAAAAAGTACTATTTATACTTTTTTGTTCCACTTTTTGCTCCTATGCTGATCTTCTCTCACAGAGATTACAAGGACTTGAGTACAAACATAGCATTTTTAGAAATTCACTTCAAAAATGACAGGAAACAGAGCAGAAGGTTAGTTCTGGAGATAGCTGATCAGCCACTTGGAACAAGCACAGTCCAAAGGGAACCATTAGTTTTTCCATTCACAGTCTAGGATTATTTTTCTAATTTCAGCTAAAAGAATAGAAAACATAAGCCGGTGCTTGTCACTGCAGCACTAAAGTACATAAATGCATAAGTTATATTTAGATCTCTTCGTGAAATATCAACTGTTAACCAGCATCTACAAATTAGTCTCTCACCACAGACAGATGAGCCAAATACCAGTCATCCGTCAGAAGAACGGGTATCTTTACACGTTTTTACAAGGTTATCTGACCCATCACTGTTGTTTCTGAACGTGCTCCAAAGGGTTTAAAAGTTTTGCATTTAAGGTACGTAAGGCTACACACAGTTCTGTAAGAACTACATGGCCGCAACATTGATTGCTTGGTTTCTGCCTTGTGTCAGCAGGGCCATACCACAAGCTAAATAAAAGTCATAGTTAAGCCTGATAAATGAGGCAGTTTTCTACTTCAGAAGGAGCCTGCATACCAAATTACCTCAAGTTCAACAAGATGACAATAATTGTGTCTAAAATAATCAGGATTTGGAAATGAAAAAATCATACTTACAATGAACAGATCATGTTACTACACTGTAGCATGTAAAAGCAAAAACAACTCCGTAATTGTTCACGCTGCTGATGACTGCACAAAAGGACACTATATGTGCTGTAGTGGCAGTATTCATATTTAGGTTACTGGAACATATTTATACTGCTAAAAGCCACATTTGAATCAGGCTCTAAGTTAAAGAAATATCATTGCGCACAGTTAAGTTCTTACCAAATGAACTTACCTAAAAGCTGCCAGTAAAGGAGCATAAATTGAGTCTCCATCATACACATACAAGTGGTCCCAGCTGCACTCTGTGGCAAAGTGATTGAATCGAAGCCTGAGGATTGTGTTTGGCCTGTAAAAAAAAGTGACAATAAATAAAAAAAATTGTAATTAGCCACTCAACACACATGGCAAAATCCCTCAAACTCCTTTAGTGTGAAGCTCCCCTCTAAACAAGACTAAAACTGAGTTGCTTAGTGTAAATGCAGATACATCAAACATGCTGTCGCTTTCATTTTTGGCGTGCACACTCCCCTGGTATTAAGGAAGAGCTTCTTCATAATCAGAAGAACAGATTCTTTATGATCAGAAAAACATCCATGTCCTTAAATATTCCCCTGCCAGCAATGGCAGAAATTGAAAAGCATGCACAACCAGCCCTCTGTTCTTTACCAGTACTGACTCCTCTAATGATAGGGCTTTGCAGGGGTAAGCAAGAAAAATCTAAATGTACAACACATTTAAAGAATCACAGCTGCCATCAGGGAATTATCAAGCCCTCTTTTGCTTGTTCTAGGGAATTTCTGCAGATTGACATGATTATGATAGCCTCAGACTATTTATTTGCCTGGAAGCTGGCAGAAATCCTACTACTTTATCACCCTATTACTTCTGCAGTAGGGCACACTGGCCCTCTTGAAAGAAGCCCCTCTGAAGCAGAAATCAGAAATACATTACAGTGGATGCTGACTAAAGAAATTCTCATTCTTGGTCAAGAAAATGCAGAGGAGGCCTGACTTCTACAGGACAGGAGGCTTTAGCTTTTGCAAAAAGGGAGGTCTTCGATAATTACTCGGGCTGTCGATATGCACCGGCCACTGCCCCTTACCCTTTACAAATGCTAGCCAGGTTCCTTGGCTTTGTTCTGAAGAACCGTCACAAACAACACTGGGACCAGCTGAGAATGAACAAGCTGGAAGTCCCAAAATGAGACTTGCTACCTTCCACCTAAATGGCCCAGAGCACCCTGATGGTAACAGCTGCAGGCAAGAAGCATCTGCTCTGTCGACTTAGTCAAGAGAAGACCATCAAGAGGTCTGATCCTCTGAGGTGTATCAGCAGGAAAAATGTTTTGTTCACTTGGTGAGGAGATAGAAGCAGCAGTTCAGAAACCAAAACTGGTCAGCATTTCTTTTACTCCGTGCCCAAAAGATGCCCACAAAGCCTTAACCATGTAATGAACCATAGATACCATTGATTTCATGGCTCATACACAAAGATGCATCTAAAGAGAATCCATCTAGATCCACGGCAGATATCTAATTTAGCACTCAGCTCAAGGAGAGTGAAAACACCACCAGCTTTGTGCTTGGACCCTGAGATAAAAGGGAAGTGAATCTATAGCTGTGCTACTTTTTCCTACCCACAGTGGTAGCTGTTCAAAGGATAGATGCAGGCAATTAGAATTTCTTCAACAGTACTGCCCTCGGGTTGAGATGAAATCGTTGTTCATCTTAATCAAATGAATTAATAAAATGTCAGCCTGCCATAGAGTCCTTCCTTCCCACAGAAGGGGAATTCTTTAGGGAGTTATTCTGCAAAAGAATTATTTTGGGTAGGCACGCTGATCTTCTCCAGGCCTTTGGAAAAAGAGCGGCAGGTGTAAATCGAGGATAACATCTTGCTTAAAGAAAAGATACAAAGAGTACTTCATCATTTTAAAACAGAGCAGACTACGAAATTGTAGGGGGTTTGCTTCTATTTTAATGGTCTGACGGCTGTGGAGCAGAAAGGAATCCTTAATCAATAAAAGCTTTAGACCAAGAACAAAAAGAATATCTATGCTACAGCTAACAAGTCATTAACAGCCAGCACTCATTTGCAGAACTGCAAGGCACAGGGCTATGGGCTCTGCCTCAGACAGGGTCCTTGGGCTGGCTGGATCACATCTGCCTTCTCATGCTTCTGGGGAAAAATGAACAGCACAGCCCTGGCACGAGGACACAGCACACACACCAGCCTAGAGTCAGGAATGGTCAGAAAAGGAAACGTGTACAGTAAGGAACACACGGCTTTTTACATCTGAATTTATCTGGAGTCTCCAATCGCACATTTAGATTGTACCTTTACTTGATAACCTCAAACGCCCTCTACATACCAGTATGCTAGCACCGAGCTGAAAGCATTTAGCAGAATTTAACAGCTTTGCAGAAGCTGGTTTCCAAGTCCAGATCTCTCTGGGAATTTCACATTTGGCAGAGAGCTTCGAGTATTTTCACAAGGGTGCATATTTCAGCTGTTTTAATCAGCATGATCACCCCCTTTCTGTTTACCACCATCCTCTGACAGCAGGGTACAAACAATCAGAAGCAGGAAAAGGACATCTACTTGAATGCCTGGCTATGAAAGAAGGAAGAACATTTTTGTACACCTCTTCACAGCAAGTAAGATCTCACTTCAAGCCTCATGAAGTGATAGTCTCTAAGAAGCCTCTCAGGACTAGCAAACAAAGGCTGAAGGAGCTGTTACGGTGACATTATCAGGGACTCGTGAGCAGCATTTCCCTTCTGATAAAAACATAAGTCAAATTATCCTCTAATGAGGGAAAAAAAAAGCTATGAGAGCTGACTGTACTGGAATTGCTGAGGCTGTTTTGTCTGTAATAACATCCTTTCAAAACATTTGTTAATTTGTAATTCCAAACTGGCTGCAGATGCATTTTTACTACCTGCAAAAATTAAGGTGTTGCCACTTAGACCATCTAACTTTGATCTTAACCACATTAAAATGCTGGGCTCCTTATGCAGTTAATAGCTGGTGGTAGGCGCCCAATTCCAGCGTTGTGGATGGGTCTCTGGAATAGCTTAGCCTTTACCTTTGAATATCTGGGGAGCTTAGGTATTTAAGTTACTCATCCAAAATAAATGTCTGAAGTAGATGAAGTGAATACCATTCCACCCCCACCCACCAGGCCTCCCAAACCAAGAGAAGACTGAAGAAAAATATACCCTGGTATTTTAATAAGTTCTAAACCTCCAAGATGCTGAAAGAACTTCAGCTTAAAAGGCAATCAATGTGAATGAAATCATTTGTGCTCTCACACGACACGTTCCTATCCACAAACCTCTCTACTTACAGATTCAGGGAACAGCATGGAATGTAACTTAACATGCAGCTGTTAACATCGAGCATCATAGCTGACCAAAAAAAGTTTTGAAGACTATACAGATGGATTCTATAGTCCTTGCATCAGCCTGGCACTATGAAAAACATCTTTCAACATGTCAGATGCTTTGAACTGCTGTACCACCCATCAGATGACAGTCAGAGGATACAAACTAAATGGACCATTCCTAAAACCTCTGCAAGAGATCACTGTAAGCAATATGCAATCAAATACAGGTACAATAGGGAAATGAAGGAAGAGGTCTAAGGGACTTCTCCTACTTTAGAAGACCTTTGTTAAAAAGGCCAATGGTCCTCCTGAAGTCCTCATGGCCTGGAGAGTAAATAAGCACCTCAACTGCAGCATTACAGAAACTGACTCTTCATGAACAAGTGTTAACACTTTGTTTTTTTTCATACTGCCAAAAGTTAACAGGCTGAATCCCAAGCATCTGAATGGCCCACAACAATAACAGTTAAATAATTTTTTATTCTTTATTTGCACAGGTGTATTTATTTTGATTTTCCATACAGTTTTGATGTGAAGTATATTTTACACAGTAAGCTGCAAACTCAGAAGTTAGTTTGCACAAAATAAACTTCTTTACCAAGAAAAACTAAGTGCTGCCCTATCTAGTTTTAGGAATAACAAAACCAAAACAAACAAACAAAAAAGACCTCACTGCATATAAACCTCACCTAAAAGTTACCAAAAGCAAAGATGTTTACTATACTCACCTTCCTTCAATAAGCCAGGTGCATTTTGTTTTGTATTTGTAGTTTCCAGGCCCATCCGTTACATACCCTGAAGGTCCAGTGAGTCTGTAAATAAAAAAAATAATAAAGACAACATTAGTCTCTGATGTTTTAACACTAATAAAGGATATCCTCAATTTAGAAGATCCATTGTTAGATTTTCACGTAGTGAAGAGCCATTAAAAACAAGCCAACAATGCCACGTGAAACAGTCATGCAATTGGGATTCTCCTGTTCCAGTCTCTGTACATGCTTTCTGCTGGCTGTCCTTAGAGGACACGATAAGGGTGATGTTTTTTCTGTCAGACTGAGGGTATTGTTTCAAATCAACACTCCAATAAAGAGACCTTTCACAAAGCCTAATACACAGACTAATACCACACAGCCAGCAAAAAGAATTTCATAACATGTAAGGTAAAGTTCTCCCTAAATTATTCCAAGTTATACAAACTACGCAATTTTTGCTAGAAGTTCAAATGAAGTCCATGACACAACCTCTCACCCACTCTGTATGCGACTCTTCAAAGTCCTCTGTGACCTCCTGAATGGAGCGCTGGCTCCCGTAACCCTCTAGTGCAAATTAATTAAATTTCTCAAGCATTAAGGCACACACACCCAGGACAGCTTCGGAGCACAGCAGCTCCACATTCCAGAGCACGTTCCCATCCCCATGCCATCTCCTCCCTCTGGCATGCACATCTGCACACCCATAAGGCGAGTCAGGTCAGGCAACTTTTCCCACTGAAAACCAATTTTCTCCCTCCCTTCATCCACAATATCTTCCTCCTGGAAGAGTTAGTTCCCCGTGTGTCTATATGGCACAACACCGAGAAGGGGACATCACCGAAGCAGAGCTGCTCCTTTCAGCAGCGGCACTGGCGGTGGCTTCACGCTCCCTGGGTAACACAGACCCTTGTTCCGTCTCCCCTGTACCGTTTTTCTAACACGCAAGAAATCCCCTTGCTGAGATCACTGTGTTGCCGTCAGCCAAGCCCTGGGGAGATTACAGCCCGTGTTAGGTGATCAAAGTGGTCGAGCGGAGCGGTGCCCACGGCCAGGACGGGGCCAGGATCATACCACCAACAGCCCCTGCCCCTGTAAATAGGAGGTGACAACTTGGCAGCAGCAAAAGACCAAGGATGTAAAAGCAGAAAGTACAGCTGGAATCATTCGTGCCAGGACACTCAATGAACGCCAGCACTTAAAACCATTAAAAATTGAAGATGACACCGAATGACAGAAGGGAACTAAGCCAGTAAAGTAACTTATTTTTGTTAACATCTGCAAAACATCCGACAGTGCAAATTCTAGGCAACTGCATTTGTCTGCACTGCTTGCAGCGATGTCCAAACAAGCAGCTGCAAATCCACCCTGGAGCTGAGAAGGGCGTTTTGGTGACAAGTTCACCAGCACAAGGTAAAATGTGTCAGAACTATGCTTAACCCTTTGTTGCAGTACAAATAAAACTGATATTCTTGCTCATTACTTGTAATAAGCATGAATAGAGGTAATGGAAAGAGTGAGCAAAGACAGGCAAGGCCTGCTTTCACATTTCCATTACTGCTACTTGAAATGGGACAGCCGAACACACAGACACAAAATGAAGGCAGCAATCTGCTGGCTGCAGCTGGGACTTCTCTCTTCCACGGATTTTAACAGGGTAGGTTTTCCCCAAAGACCATGGACAACCAAGATGACAATGACAGTACATCAAGGCTGAGGGAGACATCTAGCAGGAGTCTGTGGCAGCAGATCTGACAGACTCTTGGGTTCCCAAAAGCCAGGCACTGAGACTGCGCATCTTCTGCCTTAGCACGGAGAGCGGCAGGAGCACCCACAGGCTGAAGACAAAACCAGGAGCTGGAGCGTTCAGGCACACGCTCCCATCTCATACGGGAAAAATTCCAGGTTGGTTTCAACAGAAAGCTGAAGTGTAGCAAAAAAGCGTTGAGAACAAATCACCAGGGAAGGATGAAGCGAAATGGAAGCGGCACCCGGAGACGCCCGGCCACCACGTTCGGCAGAGCACATCGGCACCTGAGGGGGGATTCCTACCCGGGGGCTTCCATCCACGTGGCTGGAGCTAACCAAAGCCTCCTGGCAACTTTTAATTGTCCTACTTAAAACAGCTTCAGTAAAACAAAACCACTCTGCAAATTTAGCAGAAAAGAGAAGGAAGCAATGAATACCAGAAGTTCCCCAAAACAGTATCTCGGAACGCTTTACTGGGTCTTTTCCTAGAGATGCATTAATATTATCATCTAATCTTTTTAAAGTATCTTGACTGAGTCAAAATGGTTTTTCAGAATCTTTTCTGTAGAGCGTTTTAAAGTTTACAAGAGGTTCGTTTCTGATCCAAATTAAAGAAATAAATAAAAGAACAACAAAATGCACAACAAACAACGCAAGGTTTTCAAAACCAGCTTCCTCTTTCTCCATATTAACTTACTGTAACACTTTCAAACCTCAGAAATTTAGTTTAAGATTTTTAAGAGCCAGTCACTGAGGCTCTGCAGGAGATCTACATTTCGGCAAGGAAAAAAAGAAAAAAGAAAAAAAACAGTTTCCAGGAGCCCAGGAAGCATCTTCACCTTTCACACACACAAACACATACACACAAATTTACCCACACATGAACACGCATTTTTAAAGCTTCAGCATTTTTGAAAACTCAAATTACCTATCTACTGATATGGAATTAGCAAAAACAGATGCAAATTCCAAACTGTAGGAAATAATATCTAGTCCTTTTGTCTAAAAAAAAAAAAAAAATCATCCTTTTGGAAATAATATTCATGGAAAACCTCGGAATCAAACTATATCAGTGCTTCAATGCTGACAGCACTCTGCACGAACCAAGAGTAAACAGACTTTGGAAACCTGAGCAAGTCTCACAAGTTAAAAACAACCTTATGCAATCTGCCAAGCTCTTGAAAAGCCTCTGCTCAGAAAACTCTTTGAACAATTTTCTCTGGAAACAATTACTAAATCCTTCACCACAGAAATGCTATCAAGAACAATGCTAAAAAAAAAAATCAGGAAAAATCTGAGCATTTCAACATCAACATAATTTATGGTCATATTTCAGCAAAGCAAAAACAAAACAGGATTTAGTTTAAAAAAATAACTAGTTGTATTTCCTTGATAAGCTGTTCGTTAAATACTTATCTGTAAGTCACTCAGATGCCTTACTAAGCTTTAGAACCTGCTGCCATTACAGACAAATAAAGGATATGAAAAATAATAATAATAAAAAAAATCAGAGTTCAAGCCTCTGAAAGCAAAAGAAATAGGACCGCTGTTCTCATCCCTTGTGCAGTCTGGGATGGGCAGGATGTTACCAGATACGCTTCACTCCAAAAACACTCTCGCAGAGACATGCTCCAAGGAACACAGAAATAAATACTGAGCAGTAAAAGCAAACTAATGCTGGAATTTTATCGTTACACTCAATAAAGAAAGCTAAACTGATCTCCCAGCTCGAGTTAAAAAAGCAAACAAGCCCCCTTATCCCCCCAGTTCGGTTTGCACTATACACGACAGTGTCCTGCTCCGTACTTGCAAGCACTGATAACTAGGGCATATCCCAGACAATGTTTTGGTTTTGTCTATGAGAAAAGGCTCAAAAATGGAATACATGAGGAATTCGAGGAGGAAAAACACTCCAGGAGCAAAGCACTTGAATGCAGGACATTTCCATGACATACATGGGGCTATGCCCATACGACTGCTCTCAGGACGCACAACAAAAACAATCCTATACCCAGCTGACGTGCTACCAACGCCACCAGGGTCTGAGGTCTTCTACCCTGTTAAATGCTAGAAATGTGTAGTCCCGAGGATATTGGGCCCTTTTCCACCAGTATTGTCCCAGCGCTCAACTCATTATTGTGCTTATTTATAATTTTATCACCCAAAGGCAAAATCAATTCCATGAAGTCTGGAAAGGTACCAACCCCCATTTTGTTTCGCTAATTCAGCAGCCCACGATGGCACTCGACCTAAGGACGCCTGCACTACGCTGCTGCTGCACCCTACGGGAACAGAACAGCAAGGTCCCTTGGGTGTTCTCCGTGGTGCACGAGCACTCGTGGACACGGGTGGAAAAACACAGGCACAGCGCAGATACCACACTTAGCACCTACAAAGCTCCAATACTGACTTTAAAACCAGCACGTGGAAAAGCTATGGCAAGCTTCTGGTTACAAAACTCAGATTTTAAAATATATATTCCTACCGGTGTGCATACAGGCGCTGCTGAAGGCTCGTTTCAAACACTACCAGGCCCCAGCAGTGTTACAGCTGATGTAAATTTTTCACTGATTTTCGCCAAGGCATACCAGATAAATCCATGGGCTTTTAATAATGTGAGTAATACGAGAAGCGTGTATTTTTTAAATACAAATTAGTATACACTGACAATGTTCCTCCAGAGAACATGAACCGCACAACCAGGCAAAGGCGCAAAGCTGTTATTTAATTACCATCCAATATATCTAAAGCTAGCAGCTAAGTACAAAGAGTCGCAAACTCGAAGTAGCTCATAACTTAGGAGTAAATCATCTTGAGGCACTTATTTCCAAAACATCACAACATTAAATGTGCCCTGCATGCTGGCAGTGAGGCGCTGAAGAGATTTATTTTCATCAGAAGAAGTACAAAAGGGAAAATGCAAATTGCCTTTCCTCACCAGCGAAGGCAAGCAGGCTGCTTTGGTCTGTAGGGCACATCAAACCTTAACCTCCGAGACGTCGGCAGCAGACCGCGGAGTGGTTTGCATCGCTTTCGGTGAGACTACACGGGGGCTTGTATTGCCACAGGTGACACTTCAGCATGCTCACGAGAGAGTTCTGGCACAGCCTTGCCATTAAGAATTGCTCACCCTAATTTTGAAGTTGCTAAAACTAGAGACTGATGCGAACAATGAGTTTTCCTCCTCTCTCCCCTTTCTTTCCCAAGTGTTGCTGCCTCAAGAATACCACAATTAAAAGGCATTGTTTTGGGTAAATTTGAAGTTGCATCCAATAAAGAAAGGGCTGTTACAGCCTATTAGCAGAACAATGGCATTCTATCCTAAATTGATTAACAACTTAGCTTTGTTCATTTCTAAAGAAAAAAAAAAGCACTGATTTTAAGGGCTGTATCCTTCCATGGTTTGCTATAAGCAAATGCCCTAATTTATAGGCATGGAATAGCAATGAGCCACATACAGGATGACAGATGCATTGATTTTCTTTATCTATTTCATGAATTTCTACCATGTAAAATGTCCCCTCTTCTGCCAGCTAGGTGCCACAGCACAGGTACAGCTCAAATGAAATAACTCTTATATGCCAGGTCTCACACAGAGGACATTAGAGAAAAATCAAGTTTGATAAGGACTTAACCCATGCAGCAACAGGTACCTGACCAAAGGGTACAAACAACTCTGGGCATATACAGAGACTCCCCCCAATTCCACAAATCTCTAGAGCCCCCCATGCAACCGAGATAACAGAGTCCTCCTTAAGGCTGGCAAACTCATGTAGAAGTTGCTGCTACCACCTCAACCCTAGAAGCCTCATACTAGATCACCTGAACTCTACAACTACGGGTGCAAAAATTCTGTGGTTAGTCCTCCATGGTGTCACCACACTAATTTCTGCAGCAGGTTGAAGACAGCTCTACCCCGCGATTTCCAATACACCAGGGTAAGAGCCTCAAGAAGAAGCCCAGATGATGTCCTCCATCCCTGGGTGGTGGAAGGTTGACACAGGATCCAAGAAAAGGTCCCAGCCTCAAAGACGATGCTCCTCAACAGCTGCATCAAAGAGCACTCAAGCAATTCCCATCAAGCCACGAGCTGCACAAAGCACGATGATGGCCCCCCGCTAGCTTGCTATGACCCCAGCTAATCTCAACACTCAATTTTGGAAAGCAAGAGCTCAAAATTCCCACAACAACATCGTTTATTGCCATACTGTGCAACAGACAGGCACACAACCATGAAATACCCAGAAAAACTGATGGCTTTGCAAGCAAAGAGCATTTTTAACCATTCTCATAGCAACACGCCTCTGTTCCAGTGCTTGCAAGACCATCCCCTGCATTGCCTTCATCAGGGTTTTTCTCCCAGAATCAGGTATTTCAAGGGTGCTCCTGGCTTCTCTGCCAATCTCACCATGGCAAAGAGGTCAGAGAAGAGCGACAATCACCCTCTACCCTTAATAGCTTCTGTTTTCATCCCGCTTTCCATGGTACAGCTAAATTGATGCTAAAGAGCTGCCTTGCTTCAAAAAAATCCCATGACTGACACTGTTAATTTGATATGTGAAACGTGGATTCTTCAAAGGAGAGATTAGCTTTGCCCTTCTGTGGAAGATATGTAAATATATGAAAAGTGATTTCCTGGCTGCTGATCAGAGACAAGGGCAGAGCCTGAAAAGCCCAGCAAGGCCTGAGAGGACGGTCAGAGAAATTACAGCAGGTAAAAACGTATCCCCACAACCACTGATGCTCCCAAACATGCTGAATCCCTTTGCTCCTGAAATAACCACCTCGATCTGACAAGCTGCTGCTTTCCAAACAAGCCCAAGTCAATGTCTACAGCCTAAGAGAGATCAGACGGCACAAATGCTCCTACAGTCTTAAAAATCATTGTCACCAAGCTAGAATCCAAATATTTTCAAACACTGGCCCTCTCCAGTTGGCCACCAGTATCTGCATCAGGCTCCTGTTGCTGATGCTGTCCTACCCCCTGCTCTTCTGCTGTCACCGAAGACAAACGCCACCGAAGTCGTCTCTTTTGGGGCTGGCTGGTGCCTCTGCCACGCTGCTGCTGGGGCCGCCCGCTGCTTTCAGCATCAGCAGCAGGGCTGATCTTGAACCGCGTCCCCTCCTCGGCTTAAACAAGCCGAGTCGCACCTGGAGCTCCTCTCAGTTGTCCAGTTATCCTTTTAAAGTTTCTCTTGCTCAACCAGCTCTCCTGCCGGAAGGGAAGGAATTTCAAAGACATTTCATCTAAAAATGCACTTCGACACCTCTTTATGGAAGAGGCTTGCTTTCTCTCTACCCTACAAACAGAAGTAATGAGTAGGGGAATTATACCCATGAAGAAATTGTACAACACAACACCACGTTACCCAACCTCAACATTCAAGACAATAGAAACAGTGAAGGAAAAGTTGATTTCCCTCCTCCAATGCCGATCCCTCACAAGTCGGAAGCAGTGGAAAACCATGGCAGATCCCATCAGACATCAGCATTTCACCGCTGTCTCACAGCCACAGGCTAGAGGCACTGCCTTGGAATAACGCCTGCATTTGCAGCGCTAGAACGCGCTGTAGCTCCACCTGACATCCTTGCCTCTAACTGGTCCAGCAATTACATTCAAATTGTCATTATCCCAAATCTAGGTTCCTGTCTATCTATATTTCCTACCTTTTGTTCCTATCCCTGTATCTGTATTTCCAGCCCCATCTCAGAGCACGGGAAGTGGCACTGTTCACTGCATAACCTCTGCACGGGTCTGCATCGACCCAGACATCCGAGCTGCAGTGTAAATCGGAACCTTACGCACCCTGACTACTGCAAATTCTTTGCCCCATTCAAATTCACTGGGGGGAAAAAGTACGAAACGATATCATTATTACTCTGTAGGATCCTCTTCTCTAACCAAGCAGTATTTTGGAGGTGCAGATTTCTGTGGCTTTGCTCTACTATCGCTATTATCAGGACACTGATCTCTGCCTCCATACCTCAGCCCTAACCATGCTGCAACTCTGCGATTCCGCTCTTGATCACCAGTGATGGTTTTCAGAACACTTTCTCCAGTGCCCGTATCACACGCAGAAATATTACCATGATAAAAGGCCACTTGGACACCTCCCCTTGAAGCCCACCTTTATCCAGCGCCTGTACCTGAGACAACAGCCTTGCAGATGGCGCACGCTGCAGCAGTTGTCTGTGAAGCTGGTCTAACAGTTGCACGACGCTTTCCCCATCTGTTCACAAATCCATTTATTGGATCTTGGCCTAGTTCTTTGAAAGGAAGATAATTCAGCTGCAAGTGTTCATAATGCCTAGAGCAACTCGACTCTCATCCCTCGCTGGAGGTCCTGAAATGCCGCTGGGGTTGGTAGCGGGAAGCTGAGCGCTTCGCGCCGGGCAGGCAGAGCCAGCCACACAGAGCAGAAGCAAATAAAGCTCGCACATCATAAAGCATCTCAATTTGCAGCGGAAAAAGGAAGACAACCCCTCTCTTTCCCTTGCACACAGCCACAGGACGAATGCTTACAACCTTTGGCCAAGAGCTCTTGCAAACGGTCTCACCCCACACTAATTGCTTCAGCATCGCCAAAAACTGAGCACCTTGCAAGACGAAAGCAGGCAGAAAGCACGTTATTGCGATCAAAGAGAATCATCAAAGGCTAATGATGAAAGAGCTCCGGAGCCAGACAGGTCCCGTCAAGGTCTACCACTGATGATCAAAAAAATTCATTGCATTAGATGATCCAGCCCGACTTCATGTAATATAGAAGACATACAATATAATCCATGCTTAAGTACATCCAGGAAAAAATGGTTCTCAATATACTCAGATGCATTGAAAAAGGCAAAACTTTTTTTTTAAATCTACGTTCGAGTTCCAGTTTGTATTTGTCAAACTTTAGCTCCAATGAAGTTTTTGTCTACTATTCTACAGTGGGGCAAGGGCAGAATGCTTTATCTAAATTTATCGTCCCATTCCAGAGGATAGTATAGTCCCTTTAAAAAAAAAAAAAAAACACAATGCTGCACTACTTAAATTCTGGTTAGAAACTAAAGATAGAGCTAATAGTGTGCAAGATTCTAATTCAATAATTTCTCCTTTTATCAATGAGTTCATACATACAAGATATCTAACCTGTGTTAGGGTAAAACACAATCACTAAATTTAACAGAAATGAGTCTGTACATACATTTGGTCTACTCAGAACTTAAAATCAATTTAACACATCTGTACAAATTTTTTAAGATCTTGCTAGCTCAAAGGCTTAAGAAAACAAAAGACTATCTTACAGATGAGCTATTTCAGAGTGTTTCAGGATATGGTTTGCACTTCTGGTTCTACCAATCTGAATTCATTCTTCTAGCAGTCAACATCTTTTCACTCATTATTCCGCCCTCCCTGTTTCTTAAGTTAATTGTGATTCACACTTGGTTGCAAATAGCATACAAGGTTTGTTGGGTGATTTTTCGGCAATTTCCCAGAATTAGAAACATTCAATTAATCAAAAATGTATCTTAAGTACATGTATAAGCATTTCAACTGCAGTATATCACACTTGTATTTGTTGTAAATAAGGCCTCATAATTATAATTTTTCAAACCACACGCTCAGAATTGATAGACACATCAATATCCTCCTGTAGTTGAAGAGCACCCTACTTCCATACACGTTCAAATCGCCAGTCCTACCCTTACGGCCAGGAAGAAGTGTTCACTGGGGGCACATGTACTGTACTGCAAACGAAACAGGGCCGAGCTGCTGACTTAACGCTCCAGGCAGCTGCAGCCTGAAACAAATGGAGTTTAAGGTCACCCCCGTGGAGCAGAGTACCCTTATCCTTCTGCAATTTGCCAAGACATGGTCAAAATCCCATGTCCAAGGGAAATAAAATCATCAGCAAGCCCTTCCCCTTTCGAAAGCTATGCATGAAACCACTGCCCAAATCTTCCTAACCAATGCAGCCAAAAATACTCCCTGTGAACCCTCAAGAAGCGTGTTCAAAGGCTCTTTTAGCCCAGCTGCAAAGCTGGCCCCCTCCGGTGCTGCTGCTTTCTAGCCCAGATGCAGAGCCCAGTAACAGGTAGCAGCATTTACAGAAAAAACAAAGATCAGTCAGTTTTGCAGCAAAAAAGGAAAACGAAAATATTGAGACATCCTATAAATAAATATCACAACCTGACCCACTTTCCTAATAGGGATAGAAATAATTCCTTTTATTTCCTGTCTGACGTTCAAAAATTTCTAAGCTACTAAGTATCACTATTACCTGCCGGGAAATGTTCTCAAAAAAAAAAAAAAAAAAAAAAGAAAACTGCTTGGTGTGAAGGTTAACATCCATTTGGTTCTGATCTGGAAAAAGGATTTTGATGCATATCTGCAGGTGTAGTTCATTACAGAAATAAAATACAGATGTCCCAAGACCCAGATAGGGTTTTGTGAACTTGCACAATGACAATCCCTAACAAGTGGTAAAGCAGTTTTCTGGCTGAACTGGCACACAAAAGGTCATGCAAAGAGCAGGAGATCAATATTGAAAGAGGAAACCGGGCTGGAACATGTGTTTTGGGCAGCCTGGGTTTGTTTACATCAATTTGCTGCTGCAACAGTTTTTATGAATATTCACAAGAGCTCCTACACCCAATAAAATGCAGAAAGCTGCAGTTTTTTCTCTGCTCCTTGACACCACTGTTGCGTCATTGCAGCATCTGACAACTAAGCATCCAAAAACAAACTTGGAAGAAAATACTGTATTTATTAGTGAAACAGATTTTCAGGCAAAATATTAATCTAATTATACCTTTATAAAAATGGTAATAAGCAAAGTGTTCTCTAGGATGCCACTAGCAGGAATAACACAGCATCCACAGGAGCCCACATAAGCACCGAGCATTAAATTTAATCTTAAGAGAGGCGCAAGTGCAGTCCCCTAGAAATAAAGTGTGTATGTCTGTATCATATGAGGATATACCATCTATATACTCACATATACCACCTTAAAGTATAAAAGGCATTTAAATATTATTTGGTTTTAAGAAAGGGACAGAGAAAGAATTAATCAGGGGAGATGGAGAAATACACAAAGTATTCCTAATGACCCAACATTTTTGATCAGTACAATCTTCCAAAATCTGGTTAAAATATTCCATTTTGGGCCCCATTTCACCGAGTTCTGCTCCCAGACGTATCCTCTCCAGCCACACGAGCTCTCTTCCCTGGCAGTCCCTCCAGCACGCTCACCCGACAGACGATGAGCGGTCATTCGGCCGGGGTCCGTGACCGCCGGCTCACAGGGCTGGAAGCAACTCACGCTGATGCTCGAGCGCGGTGTCCAGCTTCGTCCCCCTCCCCTACAACATCTTTTGGCAGCTGCAGAAGTCACGGGGGATGAGGAGCTAGCTTCATAACATGCATAAGCAACATTCATCTTAAGATAAATGGCAATATCCAGGAACAAAAACCATCTCTTCTAATTTCTGGCTTTGCATAGACTTCACTTGCACATACACACTTGGTAGAGAACTGTAATCATCCCCCATAAACATTTCGTGCATCAGTCCTTCTCCCCTCCCCTTACATTTTCCACTTCAAGCCAGCTGTTCTTCCATCCCCTGG
The DNA here is from genome assembly GCA_013399115.1 of Anseranas semipalmata. NCBI lineage: Eukaryota > Metazoa > Chordata > Aves > Anseriformes > Anseranatidae > Anseranas > Anseranas semipalmata. The sequence continues at coordinate 628,014 of VXAA01005846.1, read as the reverse complement.
TCCGTTTTGCTAAATTCCTAACGACAGCAAGAAAAAGGATGATTGTAACCCCTAGCAGAAGAGTGAGTGGTATTTTCCCCAACTGACTCAGTTTTAATGAAAGCAATTTCATACAAAGTAGGAAAAAAGGCAACTAAATATTGAATACGTCAAGTATCTTGTCAAGGCAGATGTATACAGTTAGCTTCCCCATAAGTTCCCCCTTGTTAAGTAGGACAAAACTTGAAAAATAAAGAAAAATCCAGATGACTCAAGTTTAGGCAGCACTACATCCACACACTAAAAACGCAAACAGGGAGCACCATAAAGCGACACGTTCTCGCTCCGCTCGTGCTTCAGCGGCAGCGCCGTGCTCATCCATGCCATACGCCCCCAGACAGTCACCCTGGACAGGTTACATGCCAGCGGGGGAAAATCTGGCATCAAGATGGCAAGCAAGGGGGGAAAAAGTGTGCTGAACTGCAGTGCTGCTCGGGAAGTAATCCATTAGGAAACGCAGCTCTAGCACTCCTGTGCATTAGCAGCAACCTGTATTTTCAACTGAACAGAAACGCTGATGCTTAAGGTCTGCGCAATACAACCCTAGGTTCCTCAAGCGAAAAAAACACGTGCAAATGCTCCTGGGTGCAGACTTTTATTAGAAAAACTGGTGAAATTTTTGTTAAAAACTGGTGAAATTCCTCTGAAAGGATCAACAAATTTGATCAACTCTGTGAACGCGCTGTGAATCCCCCATGGAATGGCTGTTGTAAGGCAATAGAGTCTTTGATACGATGCTGTTCACACCCATGAGATGGGAAGTCCCCTGTTTTAGTTTATACCCAAACACGGAGCCAGCATCCTGGCTTAGTGAATGGAGAGAAAAGGCCAGATTTGACGTAGATTTAATGAAATAATCTCAGCCCCTTAAATCAAAACTTCTGCTGCTGGCACAGATTGGTTGAGCCACTGCTCAGCTCACTCCACCTGCGAGCCTCAGTTTTTCCACCAGCCTCTTGCAAGAATGAAGTAAGCCCACGCTGCTCAAACCATCACAGCCTTTTATTAAAGAGCTTGTGCAAATAAACGGAACGTGAACACCCCCCAATAACTCAACAGATCCGAACTCCAGCAGGTGAAGACGTAGAGCGATTTTCAAACACCAGAGCACATCCCTCATCCTCCCAGTGCCCAACAAGTACCAACGACTTAAGGGTGGCATCCCTGAGCAAGACGGGTGTTTTCAGCCACTGTAAACTGCTACATCTGTTAAATGCGTCGGCACACTAAATTATTATCACTAGGAGATCTTTCCTAGTCTACCAAGATGGATTCTAGGCTATTAAAACACCTGGCCTTGCTTCCTTTACTGGAATATAGGAAACAGCAAAAAAACCTATAAGTAAATAAATAAAACAAAAGCCATAAAAAAAGAGGTTTTACATGCTCTTTAACCACACAAAGAAACTAAGAAACTGCTTTACATTTTGAGTTAATGTTAAAAACTTGAAAACGAGGCACTTATTTGCACATAATGCAGAATTTATGGTTTGCGCCAACACAGCCTTAGCAACAGACTGGCTAAAATATCTTCATCATGCAAGATCTGTTAGCATTTATTTACAAGATAAACACCTCTGAAGAGTTTGTCTATGAAACAGCTCGGCGGTGCAGGGAAGGTCACAGCCGCCAGCCTTCTGATTTCTCAGTAGCAGAGGCGGATATGCACACAAGTTTATTTTCTTCCTTTTCTTGTAGTAAGTCAGCGTCTTAACATACAGGTCTCTTGATAACCTCCACAGAGCGAAGAAATCTTTCCTTAAAATAAATAAACACAGAAATAAGTAAAACCGATCCAGCAGATGAGCTGCTCAGTGAACACCGGGGTCAAAATACGCAACGCGATCGTGGGCGTCCTGCTGGCACCGCGCAGGGGCAGCTCTGCAGAGCCTGCAGCCGTCCGGCAAAAGACCAAACGCCCCCAGAGCAGGCGTAGCTGCAAAAATCATTGTTTCCATCTCCACGTCTGCTGTGTGCACCTTTCCCAACGCCTCTGAAATGGCTTAAAAAGGAGTTATTCTTGGACAGTAGCAGGAGAAAATGAAATTCCATCTGCTCCCAACAGATCTGTGGCAACAAGAACAAAGACAGTGGCTGAACGCTGCTTATGCAAAGTTTTGAAATAACCTCTCTCTTCACTACCAAACTGAGCATGATATGCAGGCATATCTCAACTAACTGACTTCGGGGAAAAAATCCTACTTTGTTATTTAGGATTTAGTCATCATGAATTCCTTCCTCATTCCGATAACATCTATAGGAAAAGCACATTCACACTAACTAGGAATTCTGCACAAAATGTTCTGTTCATGGTTTTTTTTTTTTGGTAAGAAAAACAGAAAAGCAATGACTTTGCCTTGTTCCAGTTTCCCAATGAGCTTCTTGCAGTTTCATTTAGTTACCTCTATTCGTAACCAAGATGTCCTAAAACATAATTTGAAAGACTAACACCAACCACCCACTGCAAGCACCCTTACACCCTATAAGAAAAAGCTCACTCCTGCCTTAAAATTGCTGCAGACAAGACGCAGTACTTCCAATCTACCCTACCAGGAAGGATTAAGAGAAGCACTTATGCGGAGTCCTCCGGAGCAGAAAGCCGTAACCCACTTCACATCGAGTGCTTCGCTCCGGCACGCTCCAACACTGCCCCATTGTCGGCCCGGCCGCATGCTGCGGTGCTGGGAGGGCTTGAGAGGTGCTGATGCTACTCCCGAGCAGCCGGCTCCGGCACCGTGCTTGTGGGTGAAGGCAAGTGATTGCCAACCTGGGTGCCTCCGAGGCCGTTCTCCCCTAGGTTGTGCTTTTCTTCGTGGCCCAGGGCAGCTCTGCCCCGCTGTCGGGCAGATGAGCGGTCACGGCTGCAGCATCTAGTGCAATCGTGGTGAAAGAAGTAGTCATTTCTGCTATTTAACGCAATAACTGGTGTAAATACCAAATTTCAGGTTATTAAAAGGAAGAAAATAAAAGGTGAATGGTTTCCAGGCCTAACCACAGACGTATCAATGCATCATAAGGTCAGTAACTTCCCCTCGTTTGTGGCACTTTAAATTAATCTGCCAGAGATAATTTATAGAACAAGGGATGAGAAGTGAAGCAATCACGGCAGTAAATTCCTCTCTGACATGTAATACAAAGATACCAGTCACTGGAAGCAAGAGTTTTCATGAACCTTTTTGTTCTTACACTAAAATCATCTATACAAAGTATAAATAAAAATTCACATGGCTGGTGTCTTGTTTAATTTAAAGCAGGCAGACACGTTTGGAATCACAGAACATCCTGAGTTGGAAGGGACCCACAAGGACCATTGAGTCCAACACTGCAACCACTGCTGACATGATGGAGAAGTTTCATCGTGGACTCTACAAACTTCTTTTAACTGTGACCTGCAAAAGACTCACTTGCAATGGTTTCACAGTGCCTAACAAAGGAAGGCTGCACAATGTTTTCTCTGAAATCTTAACACTTGCACGCCCAACCTCCGAGCCTCTCCGAGCATCAGGATTTCAGGGAGGTCGCCTGGGTGGGGTTCCCATAGCACAGGTCACGTCAGAGCCCGTTTGTACTTGAACACACAGAGCTGTAGTCTCTGCCTGGAGGACAAAACGCAACCGTGGTTCACGTTTGCAGGGAGGAAGGTGGTGCCCAGCTCTCCCGAGTGCCACCGGTGAGCATGAGCTCGGGGACAAGGCGAGCGGTCTCAGCACACTGCCCCAGGACTCCAGCAAGCCCAAGCAGGACGAGGATGGAGACCCCACTTGTTTTTCCCTTTCATCCCGCCTGCAGAAACAGATGTGTTCTTGCCTCCAAGAGCTCTGCAGTACTATTTTGAGCTTTTCGCATTTCATTATTTAATTTATTTATTAAAGCTTGATTTGGGAAAAGGGAGACAAAACTTGCTCAAAGCACTTGGGTTTTATTTAGATTAAGCCAGGCTGTTCAAACTGGCTTGTAGTCAAATTGTTCCACTAATTACAGTCCCTATTTTGGAGAAAGTGGAAATACTCAGTGAGATTCTCCAGCTGCGTAGCTCTTTGCTTAGGGGGTGTGTTTCTCATCTCAAGTTTAACAGCAGAGTTTGAAGCATCCGACAGTTCTCAAACCACGAGATGGCATTCCCCAGGAAGTCAGTCAATTGAAATTTTAGCTGTAAAATTAAAGCACGTTAACCACTCACCATCAGTTAAATATTACAGGTGAGAAAGCAGCAGCTGCCCTAGGTACAGCATGCCCTAGCCCTGCCACCCGTCTCAAATTGAGGTTAATGGGCAGTAACACCACAAAAGCAGTAAGGATCAGCAGCATTTAAACACTTACCATCAACTGCATAACAAATCACACAGTGATTTTTTTCCTCCCTCCTACATGACTGTCCAGAAGGGCAGGTATTCAAAGATGGAAAAAAGACTGATAAATAATGAACGCTCAGCATTTTTAAGAGCTGGGCCATTAATTTAAAAGCTTAACTTGAACCTTCATTTTCTGTTACGCGTGACCAACAGTTCTAACACAAAATCCAAGTGTTTCATGAACAGCAAACATACAAAATCCTTGAAAGCAGACAGGGCTCTTCAGCCAAAGACAATCATTAAACTCGCCCATCCGCTGCAGGACGGGACCTTCCACAACAGCCCCGTCACCATCAGAGAGCAAACAAGGACATTTGCACAGAGTTTGTACAAAATTTGCAAGTTAAACACAGCACAGATCGCTGTTGCTTCTGAACCCAAATGAATTTAGATACTATTTGCACGGCAGCTTGACTACCTCGATAAGGTGGAGGACTTCATACTGTTAATGTTGGTTGGCACAATAATCAATAAGTAATTCACACATGGAGAGCGGGCAGTAAAAAGTCACAGCAGATTGATTTATTACGGGTTTGGCTCAGAGCTGCCTCTTGCCTGTGATCCGCACCGTTCCATAGTGAGCTGGGAACCAGGCGTCTCCCAATGTTGTGACTTGTCAACATGCAGATACTGCTCTGCCAAGCCAGCCCTGAAACTCTAAAGCCTCATCCCGCCACTAATTTGCTGCGCAGCATTTAGGAGCTTGCTTAATTTAGTCGCATTTCCACATTTACCAAACATGGATGCACTGTCGAGATGAGCGGTGTATTTTATAAAGTCTCAGGGCAGTGAAGCATTACATAAAAATTACATGTTAGCAGCCATGAGATGGTTTTGCAGTAACATTTTCAGAATTGTATAAAAAATAATCACTTTTTGACTCAAAGAGGAAGGTTGCAAAAAATGAAAAGTCATTTATGTAAATAAATCAAAGAAAAAAAAGAGTACTTTACAGATATGCCCTATAGAAGTTCTACCCAAAAACTACAATCTATGTAATCGTTGTTGCACCGGCTTCACTATCCATCACCAATAGCATCACTTCCTGCATGAGATTTTATTTGAATTTTCCAAACCATTAAAAGCTAAAGGGGCTGAAATAAATATGAACAGTGACTACATGTGCTGTGGGGTCTGTCACACAAGTGACTGAAAATGGAAGAACGCAATTTTCGGCTGAAAGCTCGAAAGAAAACCTTTAACTTGGAAAAAGAAAAAAGCAAAACCCACAAACATTACTACATTGCAAGCAAAAGGCTGGACTTTCTGCAAATAATTCTATATACAGAACAGCACTTGAGCCTCTCAAAAGGTCAGGTTTCCTCAAACTGTGATTTTTGGTAGGAACACTTAACTTTAAAAACCCTGATGCAAATCAAAGCCTGGTGAGAACACCCAGCTTGCTCTGCTGTCAGAAGCTCTCCATGTCAGCCACTGTTGAGTGACAGCATAAACACATTATTTTGCTTTAATTATTTCCATTTGAGGTTGTTGCTCTATATTAAGAGTGCTAGAGGCCTCTATACAACCTTTTCATGCAGTTAAATTGTAATATGAAAATATCTTTCCATTTAGGAAAATACTGACACAGTAATGATTAGAAAACAAAATATCCGCTCCCAATCTACATTGCTAAACTGTGAGCTGAAGAACAACATGAAAAAAAAAAACAACAACCTTGACTTCTAATACAATTTAACAGGTTTTAAAGGGGAAGACTGCAAAGGCGGCATGACCAAAGGTTCTGCAGTGGCTATATCCCAGTTTGTAACATCTCACCCCATGCAGGTTTCCGCGGGCTGTGCAGCGAGCGATGCACGAGATCACCGAACGACTGGTGCCAAGGGGAATCAAGCTCCCCGCTTTAAACGTGGGGATTGTTTCAGTTCAGAAAACGTTGTTCGTTCCATTTTTCCAAATCACAAGATGAGCATTACACTCTTGGCAAAGGGCACCTTCAGCAGCTGAAATGATGGTTTATGTTTCGCATCGATGACGCGCTGTAATACTGCCTTTTCCTCATGCTGATAAGAAATAGCTGCGGGCGGGAGCATTTGCTAATCAGTAGCCACGAACAACTTCCGTGTAAGCCTCAACCAGGCCCCCAAGAAGTGGGAGCCAAATGGTCCTCTTTGGCAACAAGGGGTTGAAAAACCACCACCACCTGGTTAGAGGAGATTGTACCCAGGAGATGCTTTTACCAGTCTTGAAACAATATTATCATTTTCCCTCTTTCACCTCACTGCCTTGTTATTTTATTTTACCTTTTGAAAAGCTTCAGCTGACAAGTAACAACCAAGGACCAGTTACTGTTTCTGAACAGAATTTTTCTGTAAATCAGCCCGAGCGTAACACCACACCGCACAACGCTCTTTCATCCCCGTTTTGTCATTTTATTCATCCTGCTTTTCCAGGGTGATGCTGTGACCTCTGTACCCAGGACTCCCAGTGACATCGTCAGCTGATGCAATCCGTGCACAGGTCATCAATGCAAACACTGCATCAGGTTCCAGCCCCAACTTCCCTCCCACCAAACAAATACTCCCCTTTCAAACGCTACCTGTTTAACACCTAACAGCTGCTGCCCGTCGCTACCTGTCGCTCGAGGAGCCTGGCTCATTTTATGTCAACACAAGTGGGAGGACGGAGACGAGCTCGGCTGTCAGCTCACTGCATGTTCCTGGCTCCCGTGCCAAAGGTGAAAAGTTCCTTACACGTCACGTAGCGTACTGCAGCTTCGCTGTTTCAGCGCTGCTCCGGGTGACACCGACTCAAACAGGTTTCCCAAGTCCAGGCAGCATTTATCTGCTACAGATGCCTTCGTCCTAAAGGATGTTTAAAAAACACCCCCCAAAAACCACTGCTTTTTGTTTAAAACAGCACGATGTACATACAGCAAACCTACCTGGCACTTTCTGTCTGTCTCCAATCTATTTGCTCGCAAGGTCAGGTTGTTGTGTCTGTAGGTATACACATCACCTTTTCCACTCCTAGTTTTAAAAACAGACACCACACGTCGCTATTCCACAGCCCAAAGACTCAACTAACATTACTTTCTGTGACCAGCTCTTCACCATCACTATTTTTTAAAACCGCTCTTAAAAGATTATGAGTATACCTGCCCAAGAGCAAAATTTGATTATACTTGCACAAAGATTTTAGAAGTGAATTAAGGACAGAAAGAATGTAATATAACTTCCGAAAACCTAACCAAGGCATTAAGACAAAAGAGTAGCAATGAAAAAGCCAGAAAATTCAATTTGAACCAGCGAACGTGAATCCCATCGCTACAAATAATCAAGCCAACTTACAACAGGGACTATTTTAGGGGAAACACAATCCAAATGTTATGACTAGGACTCCTACGCACTCCCTCAGCACAAATAAGTAATAGGATATGCGTACATACGTACCATGTTCTCATCTCCACCGCTCATGATGAGCTTTGCAGTTTAACAGCCCGTTTGGGAAAGGACTCCGCATTCCCCAAACCAGCCGTATGGAGAACAGCTCTCAATTACCAGATTGACAGCTAATTGCGGATTGAAAGCTAAGATGCTGATTTGCTTCACAAGTCTGTCAGCACCCCAGCCTCAGTCTACAAGGGCTGCAAAGCACTTGCTGTACTGAATCAATTAGGCATCAAAGCATTAACCAGTTCATAAATCAATCCTGTAATTCTATCCCACATTAATTCACTCGGAAAGGGAAATGTGCTACACCCTTCTCATTTGAAATCTCATTGAAAAAAAACAGGGAAGAAATCAAGGTGCAAACCACGACTGTTAAGGAACAGACCACGCGGTGCATAGATTTCCTTCCCCGTTTTCAGACCTGCTGCAATTTGCTGCCGATACCAGTGGGAAGCAGACAGCCGAGAAGCATGCTGTACTCTCTTTGGCTCCATCCGTACCCGCTAAGCTCCTGGAGAAATATTTCTGAAGATGACCTGAAAGAAGGCTGCATCAGCACATTGACATCACCCAACTTCAGTCACCTAAAATACCTGGTGCCTGGTGTCACTAGTGTTGGTATGGTCATCTCCCAGACAGCCCACGGGTAATATTCCTCAAAAGGCACCTCACAGCAACATTTTAATTGTATTTTTAGATCATAAACATGGTTTAATTTCAAAATGCTACACATGAAAAGTTTTGGCTTAGTTAACTGCACACGCAAGTGAATGCCTCAAACAATATCAGTGCCAGCAAATGTCTTTTACACATTTTATTATATAATCAGCAAGACCTTTGCTCACCGGATTAGCGTGAGATGATAGTTAACATACTTAACATTAACTACATCAAAACTACTGTGGACAAACTATCTTACATCACTGACCTGGTCTTCTTTCCTCCTTAAATCCATTACTTAAACAGGATTTTATATACTAATGAACATCAAGTGACCTGCACAGTTATTGTTTTAAACCCACGCCTAGGTAATTGTACAGCTTTACTACACTGGAACTGTTTTACACAGAAGAGATGCAAATATAACTGCCAAAAGGAAAACATCCCAACAACAAAAAATTCAGAAAATTACCACTCCTCCTGTTCTCAGTCTATGTGGGCTACAGCAAGACAGAATTAATTAGGGCCAAAATTCTCCAGATTTTGTTTTTAAAGACTTTTTCTTTGAATTGAAGAGCTAATAATAAATATGTCTGACCAAGAGAAAAAGCTCATAAAAAGCTTTTCTTTGCTACAGAGTGATTTCTAGTCTAAGTCATTAGCAGAAAAGAGAACCTCTGTCAAAGCGCCAGAAGGTCACTGGATAGATGGATATATATTTTAACCCCCTTAAAATCATCGCTATCAGGTTTTTTATTTAACTGGAGACTAAAGTAAAAGCAACTCGTGCCAAGCCACAATCCTGACCCGCTGTAAATCCTTTGCCCATCAGCAGCCCAGACTCCCAAAGGGGCTCCAGCACTCGCTGTGTTTATTAAGCACGACACCTCTACATGTGTAAATTAGGAGAACTTAAAAATTCTTCACAACACTTGCTGGCCTCAAAATGAGTAGCTGGTCTTCTTCAGATGTGATAGCGATACCATGGAAATATTCATAGTGGTGTATTTCCTCCAGTGTTGATGGGAAGTGACCTTCATGCAGCTACTCAATTTTTCGGCGTGAATTTGTTGCTCCTGGCCACACCATTCACCGAACTGTTCCGCTACCAGCCACTGCAGGAACAAGCAACTCGAGCGCTGTAGTCCCGTGGGGCAGAGAGATGCAACCAGCCTGTCCTCAGCAGCCCGCAGATCCAACAGGGCAGCTTCGATGCCCAAAGAGGACCCACAGAAGCCCAGCTATGGAATGCCCAGGCTACCGCAGATTTCTGATGCCACCATCGTAACTTTAAAGCAACACGACATGTATAAACGTTACAGGGCAAACAGAAACCAATGGATATGCACACAGCTGTCTCCTACTGAATTTCTTCTTCAATCAAAGGAAAAAAAAAATTCCTTTCTGGGAGCTGACTTCTGCTGTTCTCTAGCCACAGTAGAGGAAAACACCAATCTCTCTGTCAGGAAATGCTAAAAAATTGGGGACTATGGAGAGGAGGGGGATGCTCACTCCGTACTACCGTTCCCACGCTGCAGTGGGTCTGCAAAGCAACAGGGCCGAGCATCCTGCCCCCTCCCCACACATCGTGGAAAGAGAAGCTCTCAGATCCTTCCAGGGGCCACAGAAACAGCGCTCCTTCCCGGGGGGCTGCGTAACGCCTGTCCCAAGAGACAGATCTGGGGACTGCGGAACACAAAGGTTAGAAGGTGGGAATAGAACTATTTGGATCACAGCAGCTGTGCACGCCCTCACTCCCATGACAAAGGCTATGTTTTTACCCTGGAATGATGCAACAAGATGCATGAAGTTACATCAACCTATAAAAAAAGGGAAAACCTCCCTCAACGTCCCCTAGAAGACCTCCAGGCCCGCTGTAGTGACTTGCTCTGGAGGACACTGCTTGTTCTCCAGCACATCGGGTCCATGGGCTGGCATCACCAGCCCACCCCCTGCAGGATCCCACCAGCTTTGGTGAACCTTGTGGTAGAACACAGCTCACCGTTCAGTGCTTGAGGGGGCCAGGTATGCAACTGTATAGAGTAAGCCACGATGCCTTCATGCCTGCACCCATTTTTCACCATGATGTTTCAGTCTTAAGAGATGCTGAAAGTTTTGGTTTCAGGAGGCTGGGAGTAAGAACAAGGATGTCTTCTTCACCACAGAACCTCTTCATGCGTGCTCTCAGACATGCCCATCTTGTGTTGAAACAAGCAAACCTTAGGCACAAAAGATGTTCTGATGCCTTGACCAGCTCTGATCAGATGTAGCAAAAAGCCACCATCTGAAAATCATGTTCAATTCCACATGACAAATTCCTGTCAGCACTGAATAGAGAAATTAAACTCACATTTAAACTTCTTCACTTTTAACACACACTATCCTTTTTCATAAGCCTCAGTGAAGCTGATTAAGGCATATTTATAGGAACATTAACCACATTTCTTCTGTAGGACACTATAATTCTCAGCACAGACGAAGAAGCTGGATACCAGTTGCCCTGCAAAAAAGCCACTACAACGTGCTTTTAAACCTCCACATTCCTGTGTAAATAACGCCATCATCAGAACATCTTTCAAACATATAAATAACTCGTCCTTGTTTCATAGATAGGGAAAGTAAACCAAGAGGATCAGATGATGAGTTGTATTTCTGCTCGATTCCTAAAAGCGTGAGGTCATTTACTCTCAAGGCAATCGCACCCTGCTAACGCAAAGGCTACACCCTGAACTTTTTCAAAGCGAAACACAGATCGACCGATACGGTGACACTTCGAGTTTTGGCAGAACCGAGGAGGAAACAAAAAAACAGCCTCAATTGTTTCCGTATTCATTCTCTTTGCCTTTTCAGGACCGAAGTCTCCTTGGCCCTTTTTATTCTTCCATAGGTGCTGTTAGAAACGTTACGGGCTATGAAGTCCCTATAGCTTCAGTAACCACACATTCCTGATTTCCACCAGACCACCCTCCCTTTACATTCAAAAACCAAACCTGCACGCAAATTGTGAGTTTGGCATTTGCATTAGGGATTTATGCATGTATTGACACAACATGCGCCTGCTGTCCCACAAATCTTCAACAGTTCAGGTTGCTGAGAATAGCAGCAAGCAATTCACGAATTGCTGTTTTGACACCATTATGTTTTACACAGGGTGGAGTTTTAGGCTCACGGTATAAATTCAGATAAAATAAGTGAATAAAATATCACCATATCCACCAGAAAAAAAACAGATTACCAGCAGCATTAGAATGGATGTTTTAGCAAAAATGTGCACAGGCAGGAAGTCAAGTTCTGTTTTTGACTTTGAACTACTTCAACACCTCCTCAAAATGATTCATACTCCAATAGTTGAATGAGGGCATATTTAAACACCTGTTATCGTTCCCGAAATGAAAAACACCAGCTTTAAAGAATCTCTGCAACCTGTGCTTCTGAGAAGCAGCCACTGACTGACCCATATTTAAAGAACTCCCTGTGATGTGTCTGAATGCCACGAATCAATCGGGTAACAGAAGCACACTAACACACTGTCAGGCAAGCAAGCAGCAACTATAAATAAATGCATCTGGAAGTACTGAGAGTATCTTGCACAACAAGAAATTTAGCACCACATTTTTCAACAAACACACAAGCAACTGACCGCGCAATTATTCCTGTTCCCGATCTCAGTTTGAAAAAAATATCAAAGTCACAGAACCATCAGTAACCTCAAAAGCAATTATTTCCCAGTGTATTACTTGGAATTTGGTGCTTCTCTTCCAGCTGAACCAATGACTTCTGATGTCTGCCTGCAGTTCTGATAGAGAAGAATATTTTTTCTAAGACCCCAGAAGTCCTCGATGGCAAGTAACACAGGAGTTTTCCCCAATTTTCTTCCTGCAGCGCTGACCTGCACCGTCAGCATTTCAGCCCCGCGCTACTTCGCATCTCGGGTCTTGCAGTGGCCAAAAAGTCTTTCTTGGCATGGCCACTGCCGATTACAAACAAGATCAAAGTTTGTAACAAAGGCAGGTACCGGAGACCCTAAACACTGAGGTCGCTATAAACTTCATGTGACACCCTCCAGTCTGCATTAATAGGGTACCAGTCTTGTAAATTAATCATTAAACAGGCGGGTGCGTAACTTCGGCAGGAAACGTGCCGCACATGGCTACGAGAAGGTTTTCACAACGCCGTCTTGAAAAGCTGATTTTAGAAGAACACAAACATGCTCTCGATCGTGGCAAACAACGAAATCCAAAACCTGTGCGCAGGGCGAACCTCAGCCAGAGATTTTCTCCAGATAAGGCAATCACTTTCAAAATATCTGGCAACAGCACCACAATACCAACACTTAGAGCGTTACAGAACTGTGAAAGGAAGGATGTAACACCACACGCACAAAGACGCTGGAAAAAAAAAAAAAGCCCCAGTCAACACAGCTATACATTATACCAGCAGTAACTCACCAAAGCGAAACGCACTGAAGTGTAATTTTTTCATAGCAATACTAATGAGGGAAACACAGCAGGGATAAAAACTACCACAGCTTCAAAAGCACAGTAATTGAAGACACAGTTATTCTCTCGCTTGACAATGAAATAACGTTAAAATCCAACCTAAATTTTCTGAATGGAACAATAGTCCTCACCTTCTGTATTTGAGTTCATAAAACGAGTTTACAGAAATGCTAATTCATCTGCGCCGAGCTTTTATTCCGTAAGTAGACAAGCACCACCTTGGAGACGGATATTAAATTTTCATGCAATGCAAACACTGACTAATAAGAAACTCTTCAAAAGGGTGTTTTCCTGCCTTAGCTCTGCTTATTATGTGTCCTTTCAGACTACAGAAACTAGCAAATAAAAACTAAGGTTTCTGAAAAACAGGAGATACAAAGAGAAGACAAATAAGAGAAAAACAGGGATCTTCACAGCTGCATTCACCCATCCTGCATCAGGTCTCCACAGAAAGCCAAGCTGCACTGGCCAGCGCTGAAAGACATTACAGATCATTTTCTTCCTTAATAGCGTACGTAGTGCCCCCATACCTACACGAAGCAACTACCCCATGCGGATTTCTGAGACACCCACTAGGCATGTCCGAGATGACAAGCGGGGAATACAGCAGCACCGTTTGTTCTGCAGCTACGAGCCCGGCAGGCTTGGCAGGAGGGAGAAAAAAAAAAAGTTTTACACATTGGAAAACCTCAGCTAGCATGATCACCTTTGCACCAGTTTAATTCTGCTTCTGCATTTTCAGAGAACTGAAAAATTCCGACTCTGGTGACACTGCAGGAACCAGTGTTACCAAATTAAGCCACAACTGGTACCAGAAACGTTAATCGTCCCGTGGGATGTCCTAGAAGCCTTCCATACAATCTGATCTAGAAATCGGCTGCCCTCCTTTACCAGGAATATTGCTCAGCCAATCAGCGTAACATTTAAATTCTTCTCAGCACATTTCACATGACAAAGGCTATTATCAGCCCAAAATCCCGAGTCCGTTTCCTTTAAAACATTGTTCTAAGAATCCTCCACCATTCTGACATACTAAATTTAGCTTATCAGATTTTTACATCAAGACTGCTCAGCATGCAATTCAGGTCTCTTGCCATCCCTCACGATTTCACCACTCCACAATCAGGATGGATCCCTTCCATTTTGAGAATCCCAAGGATTTAAGGTTCTAGAAGCCAAAATCATGCCCTGAATCTCAGACGCAGCACATCCACTGAAAGCCCTGCAGCAACCTGTGTCTCAATGTGTCCAGAGACACATAAAATAAATATTTGTTTTAAGCAAAGGGAGGGAAGGACATTAGTGGCAGTCTCAAGTCTAAAGGAACTCCACGTGAATCTGCCGTAAACAAAGCAAAGGAACAAAAGCAGGAAATAAGAACCATACCTCATTACTGGTTCAGTGTTTCAGTGACATCATGACTATTTGATTCAAAGCCATGAACAAAAGTAAATTATAATCTTTATTCTGTGCTGTACTATTGATTATCAAATTTTCCAGTGCTGCTTTCAAGACACTGCTGAGGTTACGTGGGCAGACTTTAGCTATACAAGAACAAAGTACTGTAATAAAATTTTTGCTGTCCTTCCTCTTAGAGTGAACTCAAGTTTGCAGTGGCTTGCTCCTCCTCTAAAACCACCTTACTTACAAAATCACAGAATTTTCAATCCCATCTTCTGCCTTTTTTACTATATCTTTCCACTACATTTTAGAAAACATGAATTAAGAGCTCCTAAAGAACTACTTGCAGAGAAAATGTTGAGCGCAGAAAAAAAAAAAAAGCAAAGCTCTACCAGATCAAGAAGCTAATTCCAAGTGCCGTGCTTGGAACTTCAAATTGGAAAAAATTCTTCAAGGAAACTGTTTAAGAAAAGAGCACCCAAGGGTATCATTAATTAACACAGTAATATAGCAGTTTGGTCAGCAGCAGCATTATCTCAATATAGAGAGGATTTTCAGCATGGATCATCATAGACACTTATGTTACGCACAGTAAGCTTGTGGTTTTAAATTTGATTGCTCACACAAGCTTCAGAGGAACAAGCCAGAAAACTGAAATCTGTCACATGCCTTCCAAACGTTACTTAACTTCATTAGGACGCACGATAAGAGCATCACTGCTCCTAGTTCTTTTGAAAACTTACAAGAAAATGCTATTTCTGTGAAAACAGTGCTAACCTCAGTCATTTGGTGACATTTCAATAAAATTCACTGCTGTTAACTGTAAATTGACTAAGATGGCAATCAACACCCTGCTGGACATGAGTGTATTTTGGATCCACAATGAAAGAAGCAACTGAGATTGTGAAATAATGGAAAAATCTACAGCAGTGTCAGACGACATCTGCTGAAGTGACGCAGGCAGCTATTCCCTGGTACTCGGAGAGAGAAATGAGACAGAACTGCCTTTTGCGCTGACCACTGAAGAAAAGGAGATGTGTGCGGTCAGGTCAGGCAGCGACACGTCCCTGGAATTGGCAGGCACAGGAAGGTTGTCCCCTACCTGCGCCGTCCCCAGAGGTCTCGGTGCCCAGACACGCCAAGCAAGCAGACGGCCAGGATGCTGCTCCCCTCGCGCACGGGTGGAGGCGAGGAGCCGCTCGCGACTCCAACAGCTAATGCTCCAGCAGCGAAGGTGCTCGACGTGCATCAAGCAGAGGTGACAGAAAGGATCTAGCCTGCGCTGCACTGTGCTCCTGCTGTTCTGCGTTTTCTGCTATTGAGTCCTTGCTATAGAGCGCACTAAAGAAAGAAGTGAGCTTACTGCAAACATTAAAAAACTCACGCGAGCCCAATATTTATGCTGGCCATTCAGTGTAAGGCAAAAAGTGTAGGACCTCCCAGGTATGTCAAAAACGCTGCATTATTTCACAGACGAATCTTTGTTCTTAAAACAACTCTAACAGAATATCAGACTTTCTAGCCAGAGATTAACAATAAAGCAGGGAGAATGAGGATGAAATGTCAGGCAACAGCTTCTCTCTGAATGAACAGATCATTGAAATACATAGACAGATAGATATGCATATATAGACAGATATACACACACCTCCCAGCAAAATTTTAAATCCAGAGTTGTAAATAATACCTCCAAGAACTAAATAAAACCATTCAAGTTGTTTCTTTTCCCCCCAATGTCTTCTTTAAAGCCAGTAATGCTTAAGCATTTCCAACTCAAATAGCCTACTCTTATCACCAGCGCACATCATTTGAGGGAGCCTTTCAGACAGCAACATGGAAGAGAAAATAATTTTAAAGCACGATAATGTACTAATGAAAAGAGAGAAATGGAACTGGGATCAGGCACAAACACAACACACAAATCTAATTTAAGCACTTAAACTGATTTGATTCAAATTGCCAACAACCTCTAACACATTAAGTGGTTTTCTGACTTTCGTAAAGCTCTAAACTGCATCAGGTAGCTTTTTAAAGACAACGGTTCTGTATACTAGCTTTTGACCAAAGTTCCCGTTTATTTAAGAATAGGAACTGTGGCAGATCTTTGCTAGCTAGCAACTCTCTCAGGTTATGATTTACCCAAATCATCTAGAGATAAAATTCCTCTTTACTGTAATATTCTTTGGCCAAGGAAACTGTATTACCACAGAGTCCTTAACAACGTTCAATCGGCAGCCCGTAACTGCCTCCATTAAACTAATAAAAAGGCAGTTTAAAAGATACGCTCTAATCTTTATTTTTTTTCTCCCACTGTCATGTTCCATTGCTAAGCACCGCTTAGCACTTTCCATCTCCCACCTCAAAAACAAAAAAAGTATTACCATGAAAGGCGAAGCAGTGCCTTTACACACAAAACCCAGTTTTCTGGAAACATTTGGTATCTAATTATATACCCAAAACATAGCCTGTTCACTTTCTCACCTAGAATCATACATCAAGTTGCCCAACAGCGTGCCTCTATACACAATTTGCATACAATTACCCTTCCAGAAGGCAAGCACCCTGAACGTTAACCTCGTCCTCTAGAACCTTTGCCCAAGAACTCTATGTAAAACCGCGGCCGCCTCTCAACCCGTGCTTCCCCTCCCTCGGCAGCCCTTGCCCGCCTGCGAATCGGGCGGCCGACTCCCTTCGAGCCACGGAGCCGCGGCGGGCGCTCGGAGGAGCACGTGCGGCTGCGCCTCTCGCAGAAGGAGCCCTCCCACGTGTCCCAGCAGGCGGCCTCGCAGCAGCCGGCCTCTCCTGCCCGCGCCAGGGCAGCCCCAAGCCACTGGCCTGCAGCAGACTGCAGCCAGCGCGGCAGCCTGCTGGGGGCTTGTACAGAAATAGAGGATGCGAGCGCATCGGGCATGCCCTACATTTTCTACTGCGGCTCGCATAAAGCCATGATCGTGGTCTCTGTCTTTAAAGAGCTCAGGCGGCTGGTTCCTCATCTCACAAAGGAGAGGCACCTGAAGGCAGCCATACCTCCATCCTCTACCCCACCACGTGTGGCATTAACCCGTGCAGAGATCAGTGTTTTCTCAGAAGCCGTTCCTACAACTAAGAGTTACCGCTAACGAGACCACATGCAGGTGCACCTCTCCTGCATCAGCTTCTTTTTAAGTCACGGAACGCCACACATCCTCAGGAAAAAGAAAAAACAGAAACACATCCATACAAGACCAGCAGAGAATCTCCTCTTCTGCCGTTTGGATGAAACAAGCAGCAAAGTGATCCGCCATAGGATTGCCAGCCATATTTCTAACCACAGAATAAATAAAGAGACTTTCCCAACGTAGAGTATCAGCAGACTGGAACATGAAGCGACTCTTCGCTGCTAACACAGGGAGATGTGAGGGATTAGCAGCTCAGTGAAGCACAGACCGCATCACGACAACCCCAGTGCACACCATAAACCAGCCAAGGCCACAAACACAGTCATCGAAAACATCTAGATAAAGAATAGGGTGATTAACATGCCAAATTTAATTACATTTCACAGTCAGGTAGATAAGCATGTGGAATATACCACACTTGCAAAATAATCTTCACCTGCCCTCACACTTCCCATTCGTACCTACAGCGCCCAATAACCAATCCTTTAACAGCCAAGCTCTTGATGACCACAAAAAAAAAAAAGCTGTAATGCCATTTGTGACAGGGGACAGAGTAAATTCAAGGCATGTGAGAGTTGTGACCACAAAGCTCTAAATATTGCTCAAAAACATTTGTCAGCACTTTCCTTGGAGCTCGAAGTCTAAAAACATTATTAGAAACTTCAACTGGCAAGTAAACAAACAAACAGCTAAACAAAACAGCTGGAGAGAAAAACATGCATTATGTTTTCAGTCAAAACTTTACACTAGAACTGTGTGTGAAAAAGAAACAAGGAGCTTCATCAAAGCAGACAAAAGCAGTTAGCAGTGAATATATACCAATTCTTTTGTTACTCAGCAGCACCAGTTGTGCCACTCAAAAAGCCCCTGCCTCTATTCAAATCTAGTCTTCTTAACTTCCAAATAGCACGAGGTGCTCCAGGAAAGTAACGGGCAAGTGGCTATTCCAAAATGTTCTCTCCCAACTAGAAGAAAATACTTCTAAAGCACACAAAGTGCTTTCCTCGTACACACAGCCTCCCTTCCCCCAAGTCTCCAGCAAGCATCATCGAGGGATGGTTGGTACTTTCCATACAGAGCTCCCTCAGAAAGCAAGCGCTGCCTGGGAGAATCATCCTTTTTTCATTTCCTTCTTTCCCAAGAATCAACCCTGCTGAGAAATCACCTAACACATGCAGACACACGCTGGCGCTCTCGCTGCCACAGCTGACAAAACCAAAGCAGGTAACCATCTTACAGATGCTCCTGCTGCAAACGTAAGTTTACAGACAAGCCAGAGTGCGTTTCCAGTCTATTTCCATAAGGATTTCCAATTTCTCATCCCATGGGACAGACGTTAGACACACAGCCCAATTCAGCATCCCATCACCACCAGAACTGGTCTCGACACTGCTGGCAACAGGCTTTCCAGTATGGTACAGCCCAAAGACCACCTTGCAGACACCCCTTAGCACCACACACCTACGTATGCACGTGGCCCGAGCGAACGCAGGGCCCCCCTGCCCAGAACCCCCTTTCAGCCTTTCTTCCCCTCCAGGAAATGACCCTGCCCAGAGGCAAGCCCCTCACACCAGCCCCTGTCCCGTTGGTCCAGCTCTGGCCTCGTCCCCAAGCAAACCCACTGGCTCCCGGCGATCAGCCCCTGTCCTTCCCCAGGAGCCAGCACCACTCTTACCTGAGCTCCGCTGCCCCAAAAGCTGCCTCTGCGCCAGGACCCCCTTTAACATGCTGCTTCTCCCCCCTGCCCGCACCTGTCCCCGGTTCACCCCTACCCCAAACCAACGCTTTCCTACGCTGCCTGCTGAGACCAGCCTGCTTACCCGCCCCAGCCACCCCTGCTGCCTCCACCCGGCCCCAAAACCTGCCTGCGCACCCCTCTGCTCCCGGACGGATCCTGCCCCCCAGCTGCACTCCAGTGTTTCCCCCACATCTGCCCCCGCCCAGGAACTGGCCCCATGCCCACACTGTCCTCCTGGGGCACCTCGCTGCTCCCACCGTCCTCTGACCACAGCTGTCTCCACGCAAATCCAAAATCAGCCCTAATTAGACTCATTCACCCACCATCCTTCAGACTTCTATGTGTACAGCCCCCATGCCTACCCCAATCCCCCCCACCTCGCTTTCTCTCCAGACCTACTACAACATAAACCAGTTACTTCCAATCCACGCGCTACCATTGCCCCCTTTTCCCTTCTAACGTGCTCAGCCCCGCACCCAGACCCACCCCTACCCACAGCCCTGCACCCACATCCCTCTCCCCCCCGCCTGCCCCTATGCAGCCACAGCCACGTAGACTCACCGCTGATCCCCAGGTGCCCCTGTGTGACCCCACCACCCAAAATCCTGCTCCCTTGGCCGTGCCTCTCCGGAGGAGCAGCGCCCTGTGCTCGCAAACCGCTGCTTCCACGCTGGCCACGGCTCAGACCCGCATCCCATTGCTCACAGCCCCAGCCGCCCACATCCCCTGCGGACCCCCAGACCCGGCCTCGTGCTGTCTCAGCACTTCACGCCCACGCT